>JAWWEQ010000001.1:32792028-32858932 GCA_035583055.1 Torymus tubicola
AGTGCCTATTTTATGGCCAAGTCTAAAATAAATAGTCAGTTATTGGGTAAAAAATGTTTTGGATTTCCACCAGGGTAGATGGTCAGTATAATAATGTCTATGAAGAAATAATTTTAGCTTTATAGAGTTCTATGAAAAAGTAATACATTTTGCGTTTGCTACCATAAACATAAACAAGAATTAATAATTCTATGAGAGTGAATTTTTTACTGTTAACAAAAATCTTTCAATTCAAAACTCAAAATATACAAAATATTTGTATAAAGTACACCTCTTTAAATAACAACGAGGCTTATTATATTACATAAATGATTATTCATGTCTTTAACAAATAAAGGAATGATTTATAGCAGTAAGCAATTTGAAATGTTTCATAATACAAACATCAAAGAGCAGTTCGCCCCAAAGTCACAAAAAGTAACAAAAATCCACGTAATTACTCTCTTACCTTTCATCCATTACGCTTCTAAAAACAATAAGTCGAGCCTTAAACCCATAACATTCACTCAACTCGCCTCATTACACATGCATAACGAGCCACTCACCTTTCATACACATACGCATAGCAACCTGCGCATCCATCTCAGCCAAAAAATTAAACAACATCTCACGTGGGCTAATCATCTTTACACGCACACACAGCTCACGAGCCGATAGAGAAAGTGCAGGCAGCGGTGCTAATTGATTTGGGCGTATAAGCGCCGTCCGGTACGAAACCAAGAAGAGAAAGAAAGAGAGATAGAGAATTTCAAGGCCCGAATTGGAGGGGGCCACCGCCGCGGGGGGCCTACACGGGGCCTCGTTACCCTGGGAATCCGACGCGCAGTTTTGGCGCGAGCACGCGCGGGTGGAAAACACCGCGAGAGATGAATAAAGCTGCTGCTGTTGCTGCTTTTTTACTGCCTGGTCATCGCGTTGCTTGGGTTGTATACGGGGGTTTATACGCCAAGCGATTGCAAGGGTTGGGGAACCACGCGCGAGATGTCTTTTATTGCTGTGCGGATTAATTCGGATGTTTGTTGGGGCTGGAAATTTCGGGAAGTTTTATTGAAGTTTAATATGATTTCGCAGAAGTGTGCTTGATTAGCGGAGTAGATTATATTTATGCGGGATTTCGCACGTGCAACTTTTGGTCATATACGGTAATTGGATGATATTAAACAACCGAAATTTTTGTTTCTCACTTTTGCGCTAGTTTTTCGGAGTGTCTGGTTCATTATATGAATACAATAAATTTGTCTATACAACTGTAACTGCACTAAAGTTTTATATATGTAGCAAATAAATGTTAAGGTGGTGTTAAGTTCTTCCTATTACTAGCGTTTATTACGAGGGAATTCCCATTCTTTTTATCTAATTTGAAATTCTAACAAATTATTTTATTACAATGTCATTATATCTGACTGCGATTAAATTGCGTGAGTGATATTTTTTCCCAAGCTGCATTAAGTATTTCAATTTGTTTAGAAATAAAAAACTAATTTTTCCACAAAGAATATTCTAATATAAACTATTCTACGTAGGTAAGACTAGTATGAGCACAGTGGCATGTATCTAAAAAAACTTACTAGAAAACGGTAGGTATTTAAGTTTCCCATAAACGACTAATAAAATTCCTCAAAGACAAACCATTAATTCTCTAATCGCACTCATAAGGGTAATCCGGTCGACGCACCTATAAGCCCACCATAGCTTTTCCCATCCAATCTTAATCGAATAAACCACATTAAAACAATCGAGGCGCGTGCAACACCAGATCAAGATAGCTGCATTTTTCTCGATCCTCGTCTCTCGAACCGACTGAGAATCCCCCCACAGCCTGTCGTCGTCTCCACGTCGCAGCACAAAATCTCACGTTCTCGTCGCGTTCGATTACATTTATTAGATTACAATTTGATCTCGGACTAACGATCGTCCAATCCCTCCGCGGGAACATAAAGTTAAGTCTCTCGTGCGGTCATCGATCCGGCGATCGGTTTCGAATTTCCCGTCGTCGTCGTCGTCGTCGATGTCCTCCGGGAAAAGCGCCCACCTGCATCGATGCGACGTGCCTTCTTTATATGCTATCCCACTGCGTTTTCTTTGTTTAGGAGATAGTTCGCAGATCGTTTCGGCGGGCAATAATTTTTGTAATGAGCCGACGGGGGTGCGCCTGTTTTGACTATTGCGGCCATGTGGTGTATGGAAAGAGAGAGAGAGGCTTTCTTTGTTTCTCGAAGAGAGGGCAGAGAACGAGAGAACGTCGTGTGAGGGGTGTGAAATTTACGAGGTTACGCTTTTTTTGTGGTCGGGGAGGAGTGTAAGCAAGGTGAGAGAGGGAAAGATCAAAAGGGTGCAATTATCTGATAGTCAAATTTCTAGGAGGACAATTTGTGAACATGGGTGAGTTTCAGGGAAACAAGCTTGAGAACAGCTGGAATTGTGAATTATTGCTGCAATAATTTAAGTACCTAGTACGTGAGTGTATTGTTAAACGCAGCGGTATGAAACATAGTAAAAATCGTATTTTTTAGCCGTGAAATCTATAATTTTATATGTAAATTTTTCTATATTTTAGTAAAACTAGATAATCTGTAGCAAATTCTTCAGTATTGTAAATTTGACTTCTTGGAGATTGGTATGAACAAGAATTCCTTACTATTGTTATTAAATTTATATATAAACGGTTTCCTAGTCTTATAGCTCAATTCACGTTTCAAAAAAAGGACTACTATTAACCTTTCAAGCTTTTGTGAAAACCTTCCCTATACACCGAAAATTGATAAAAATATTTCATCTTGGATCATCAGTCACCAATTACACCCATATTATGCTCAAATTTCGCTTAACAATGCACTAATAAAGCTATCCCGCAGCTTGTTCTCTCCGCATTGCCACAAAAGAAAGAAGCAGCATCTGGAACAATGGCCTTTAAATCCACACTCGTTTTTTCGAAAGCCCGAATATACCTCCCTCTCCATCGACCAAAAAAAAAAAGAAGTAAAGAAGAAGAATCCAGAGGGCGACGGCAGCCTAGTTTGTCAAAAAGAGCCGAAAAAATATTTACAGTTCGCAGGAAACGAAATAACCGCTGGCGGGCGGGCGGACGCGGAGCTGAATTATGAGGTGAATTTCCCTACCGGTGGACACACAATGGGATAGCCAGGAGGAGAACACATGTAACTGAGAAGTTGCGAGAGCGCTCGGGCGCGATAGGCATCTGTTGTGTATGTGTATGTGTATGCTCTTTCGCTCTGCTCCGGCTTTTTTCTCGGATTTTCGGTGTGAGTTAGATTCAGATATCACCCACGTCGTGGAATCTGCGATGCTGCGCGGCATTAAATATTCCTTTCTTATTATGAAAGCTCGTCTCGCGCTCTTGGGATGAGGTTTTCTTCTCGCGCCTTTGGGAGAGAGAGGGAGAGAGTGAGACAAAAGACGATTTCAGGGGCGAGTTATGGCCTTGCAGCAAATTACATGCATATTTGGGATTCTCGCGTGCGTCGTAAAGAGCCGGCACCTTACGATTGGGTTAAGTAAATATTTAATATTTTTTTTTCGGACGTGAAAGAGAATGAGAGGGAGTGAAAAAAAATGGCCTTGTCTCGCTGTTTGACGGTAATGTATGACATGCGCCACGCCAGTAGGTGGACGTTCAAAAATGTGCGAAATTAAATAAAAATTTTATAAGAATATTACACGCACTTTAAAAGAGTGAGTGTTCAAATGGTTATCCTCTTTTCCAGAAACTAATAGAAAGAGACATATGACCGGTAATTTATTCTTCTCTCAGTTTGTACTGGATGCTCAGATTATATTATTACAATTTACTTAAAAATAAATATTACAAAATATTATATGTGTGCATGGAAAATCGTAAAAATTACACGTTTTTATTTAAAGTAATACAATGTTGTTCCGTTGAAAGTTAAAACAAAAATGTTGATAAATACAAATGAGAATAAAAATACGATAAACTGTTGAAATTCATTACATTAATATTTTTGAATGTTTATTTTGAATGTTTAAAAAGTTACATCACTTTGCTTTACGAAAGTTTGAACAAGATTATATTTTATCATGATAATATGGTATCGATTTCCAATACACCGAAACAACAGGTGATTCCTTTCTCTCCATTACATGCTACACGATTCTACCATAAACTAACCTGAACTCCAGTTTGTACATCGTTCTCTGTTAACCATCTCACTAACAACGGTGCGGACAAATCTCATCCTTCCGTCTGATTAATTCCGTTATGATAAATCCGGAATGTCATATGTTCTTCGAGACCACCCTTGTCTGTTCATGCATATCTCTTTCCAAAAGATCTCGTATTCTTTTTTTTTTTAAGATAGGTAGAAGTGATCACTAGCTATCGTACCTTATTTCGATATAAAATATTATTTTTAGATAAATAATGTAACACTTACTTTAATCATTAGAAATCAAAATTAAGGTTTTTGATCTCGTCATGTTATTGACCCCAGCTGTGAGTTTCTCTGAAGTCACATTTTCTTTAGAACATTTATTTTGAAATTGAACGAAATTATCGAAAATCTTGATTTTAATATTTACAACGGCACTTATAGTATAAATTACTTTCTTAAACTCAATAATTAAAGCAAATTAAAAAAATCTGTTTTTAAAATGATACAAGTGATAATAATTACTTTTATGGGTTAAATACGTGCGAAATAAATTTGTATTTTTAATGACATCGAAAATTTATGCTTATATTAACAACATAAATTAACAGCAATTAATATTTTTTAAATACGAAAAACAGTGTATTTTTTCGACGACATTTTATCAAAAGTAAACATGAATAAAACGACGCGAAATATGCGAAATACATCGAAAAAGGAAGTAACCGGCCAAATTACTCCCACATTTTTTCACCTTGATTTGCAACCTCAAACACTACACCCGTGGTGAGAAGGTTCAATAAACAGTTTAAAAACGCTGAATATTCGTGTCACGGTTTCGAGATGAAAAATTATCCGTCTTAACTTCCGCGATTCGTTTACTGGTGGTCCGATCCCACTCGGAAATACAGATGATTCTCGACGCCGATATTGTGTCTACACTGCTCCACGCTAATGTACGCTGTAAATAAAGTACTTGACTAAATATACTTAAGGTTGGCAAATACTTTGCCAAAATGAAATCTTTAATACGTATGTCAAGAAACTGTGAACGAATTGTTAACCTTGACCTTAGCAGGTATTATTACACGGCCTAGGTACATATAAACTTTTTCAAACGAAAACAATTTTTTGACATATTGACTAAAGTTTTGAGGATCATTTGGTTTCAAAAGTATTTAATTAAACCGAGCGGTCACTACAAAAGGCCTTAAAAGTTCATCGTAACTTTGCTCTCGCTGGTCCTTCAAAATATCTGAGTATATTTTCTCAGAAGTTTGGACTTCAAATGCGTGAGATCGCAGGGATGTTCAGTCTCCCGGCCAAAGATCCTTTGCTCTCTCTCTCTCTCTCTCTCTCTCTCTCTTCTTTCCCATTATTGTTTTACCATGTTGAAGTACCAGCATCCCACGTTATTAATAGCTTTGTTCGAGTATTTGTCCGACGTTCTTTGATCACATGGGGAACAAAGTACTTCTAAATTCTACGTCGTCAATTGTCCTACGATTATTAGATAATTTATTTTTATGAACTACAAACGTATATTTATATATTTAAACCTTTTTTATAGATCAATTACATAAATATAAATATTGACAATGTATTATTTGCTTTCTCAAACATCTGACTGTGCAATGAATAAATTATGCAAATTAACTTTATTGACTATTATATGACTAAGGAATTTGATAAGTTCATTTTTAATTTTCAGTTATATGAAGTTTTCATCACTATATAATATGGCCTACTAATTGGTATCGTGATATTGTCCCCAAATTCAATTGCATATTTTAGTAATTCAATTTTTATTTGAACAGTTTATCCTAAGAACAGTGTGTATTGATTTACCTGTGTTCTAGCGATAAATGTATCAGGTAATATATGTTTACAAATTCGATGAAGACGTTTTATTAATTTAATAGTAACATCATTAGTCAATATGTTAATTAATGTATTTATTTATTAAACGAACTATGCGCCTTTCAAATAAGATAGAAAAAAATATAAAATTTGATATTCTCATTCTATTTAGGGATGAATAAAATCGGAAGTTCGAGTGACTAGTATCCTTAAGGAGAATACGATGATACTTCAAGTTATAAATGAATTGTCTTTGACCAAATAGTTTTTCGATAAATTTAGAGCAATTTCAATCATGTAATATTTTATACGCAAACGAGTGATCTTGCATTCAGTCAAAGGAAGTAATAGAAGGAAGAGAACACTCGGACGCTGATGACGTATAGTCATGGTCAAATCTGCATTCATCGACCAGTTTAATTTGTATACTATTAATTTCAAAAATTTATTTTAAATTGTTTAAAAACAACTTATTCTTTTTAAAATAAATGGAGATTTAACAACAGTAGATCAAGTTTAGTAAGGCAATAGATTTGTACAGATGAACAATAGGCGATACATAAAGTTTATTAGAGGAAAAGGGACATTTGCATCAATTATAATTCCCGAATTTTTTACTACATTTATTCGACAAACCAAGCAATTATCGATAAGCTAATCGTGTAGTATGTGTTTTTACTTTCATTATAGAATGATATTACTTTTATCAATACTGAAATACAGTTCATTTTCTATACACCAATCTGTTAAAACGTCTAAATAAACCAATAGTTATAAATTTGAAATTTACTTTAATTTTGATTTAACATATTTCACATTTAAAATTCATTACCGGACCTTTGAAATACACCCATGATTCATGAAATCCGACTGTGAAAACTCCATGTGGACAAGAAAGAAAATAGGAGTTCTTTCGCGCTCGTGTACCCGAACGCGTATACGCGCGCGTGTGTGTAAATACGCACGGGCAGTCACGGCGATGGATGTAATTTATGCCGAAGTCGGTAAGGAACTTCGATGACTTTGTAAAATATTGCTGATCCTCGTTTTGGAGATCTTATCTGTGCGCCGTACCGACACATGCGCGTGTGCACGCACACCGGCGTTTCGGAACGCCTTTTCGTTTCCTTCTCTCTCTCTCTTCTCTCTTTCTTCTCTTGTATTTCTGCCTTTAGTGTTTCTTATTTCGCTTTGTTGCTGCGCTGGCGCCTCCTGCGATCGGACTTTCTTCGGTTCTCGATAATCAACAATGATAAAGAATTTTTTTCTACCAATTATTTTTTGTTAACAGATGTCTCGTTCGATTGTAAAGTGTTGGTTTATTCGCCTGCTAAGATAGCTTTGTACGTTGAATGCTTTTTCATGGATTTATATATGTACGGTTGCGAACAATGAATCATGTCATTTTGTTACAAAAATCGGTTAGTAGATATAACGATTCTATCAATACTTTTCGGCGGAAATAAAATAACTTGTTTAAACTTTTATTTTATTATTTATTTATCCATTTATTTTATTATTTATTTATCCATTTAACATTATAAAAAAATTTTAAAGCTTAATAACCAACTAACAATATGCTAAAATCCTTGGCTCACCTAATTTGTACCAACATTTGCTCTCTCCACAACGCAGCAGCCGTCGTTCTTTCTCCCTCCCTTCTACCTCACCTCAGCTCGCATCTCATCCTCGGATCGCGCCGTACGCGCCGGACGTCACGCGGTGCGCAATGTAAACTCGAGCGCGCGTGCGCGTTCGCCGACAAAAAAGAGAAGCTTCTTCGACCCGACAAAAAGGGCCAAGAAAAAAACTCGTCCCTTTCCGAGCGGCGCCGAAAGTGAAACCTCGCTGATGTATGGCGTTTTCAGAATGCAGCGTATATTATAAGATATAACGGCCTGAGAAAAAAGGACGAAGTTTCCGCGGTTTCGTGGTACATAAAAGAGATAGAGACAGTGAGGAAGGGGAAAAAAGAAAAGGATGCACTGTCATAAAGCACTTAATGGGCCGCGAACTTTACCGAGCCAAGTATCTGGACACTGCGCCTGGAGGTGGATGGAGTCCTCCGCCTTAGGGAGATGGTACTTTTCGTGTCTTCGCGGTGGAAGAGGTAAGGGATTGGTAAATGAAGAAGTTCGGTGGTAGTTGGGGAAAGTAAGGGTTTCTTTTTATAATTATAACATTATGGGTCGATATCTACTTTTTATGTGTAGTAAAGGCCACTATATTGATTTCTTATATCTCATGAAAAATGATTGACACTTACGCATCGTTACTTCGAGATGCATTTAATAATGTCTTACCCATCACCAACGCCACTCCACATTAAAATTTCTAAAACGTTCACATCGCGACATCTGAATCCTATACACTCCCGCGCTGATCCCACAAACTAAGACCTCAACCCTGTCACGAAAAAAGCCGAGATGGCGACGAAGGGAAGCTCGCGCGTGAACACGACTACCGAAGCGTGCGCATATGCAGCAGGCATCAGCAGCAGCAGTGAAACACTTTTGTCTCGTACTTTAGTGTCGCCCATCGCGCACGGGCGCGCGTCTCATCAGATACCAAACAGGCACGAGCCGCACACGTACGTCTCTCTCTCTCTTTTCCTTCACGAGCGCCAGATGAGATTCCTGAGAGTGTCCATCTTTCCGGGAAGCACGTGCTCGTGCGCTCAGTAGCGCAAGGCTATCACACGGCCCGATCGTGTCTTTCGTTTCCCTTTCTTTGGCATTCCTTTGGGGGCGCTCTCTTTCTCGTTTCGCGCGCCAGAGCGGCAGCCGCAGAGATTTGCATGCGTGGACACCTTCGTAAACGTGGATTTGAGATCTGGTCCAGGAATGAGAGCGTTGGTACTGTCCGCTCGATGTTTTAAACATTTGCAAAGAAAGTAGCTTTAGGATCGCTCTTTCTTTAGTTATGCATAGGTTAAATATAATGTAGAGTTAGAAAATATTTGTTTAGTCAATTCCGTATGATTTTATAATCTTACAATCAAAGATAATTCAATCTCATGACATCTTGAGTTTTCATTACAAAGAGAAATTCTGCGTAACCATAAAATACTCTATAGTTACCTCAGAAACGATAAAATTTTTTAATACATAAATTTACCTCACCCGCTATTCAGTACCTCTACACACAATATCGACGAACTGTAAATAACAGTAAACATAACTCAGCACTATAAAAACCCATACCCTGACGTTTCCACACTTCCACATATTATCCCTTCGATATCAAAAGGTCATCATCCAAACCTCAGACAACCACCACTTCAACGCTACGTATTTATACATACGAACGTACGTCGACGGCCAGCAACAATAGGCCACTCGACTCCCTCAAAGACGAAAAACCGGCGCGCCTCGTATTGTCTCCTTTTATATACAGACACACCGAATGCGGCTGACCAATTGAATAGTCAACGTTCTCTGCTGATTCAACACATAACGCGCTTCTCCATTATGCTCCTTCTTTCTCTTACGCATTTTTGTCAACGAGGGACTATGCTGCCTATACAAGTTCCTCCCGCGTGAGTGAGGCATCTCTCAAGCGCCATACGTCATGCATTGTTGCGCCCCCCGTGGGTCTATCAGACGCACGCGCGCTTCTTCACGCGAGAGTGTAGATGAGTGAGATAAAGGCCGTTGCGCGTATACCCGAAATCGAAGAAGAGTGGACTCTGGACTTCTGTCCGGTGCCGGTTACTTTTTTTTTATATTGCTTTTTTTTGGAACTGTTGGATCGATAGCGACCAGCAATCGTGAGATTTCTTCGTGATATTCTTTGGATTCTTTTTTGATAAATAAACTAATCAAAGGAATGCTTTTATTGTTAGGATTTTTCAATTATAAAGTCAAAACTGAGCTAATAACTTTAAGTACAAACTTGAAATCTTGTGGAGACGAATGAGTACTGCCTGAAAGTGACGTCTTAAGCTTGGTCAGCGGATGGAGATCGTACATCCGATACAACCGTATACCCTCTTGCACGTACGAAGAGCATCAAGTACGCGCTAAAAAAATGGTACGCACTCGTAAAGTTCGCATCGTGACGTAAGAATGTGACCCCAGATCGCTCTACACGCGACAGGACTGCTCGGGCGCCATAAATGGAATGCAAGTACAGGAATTGTTAAACGTCTCATCTCTTGTTCTCGTCGTAGTTTTTTCTGTTTTTTAACTCTTCCTCATCTTATTTGCACTTGCTTTGCGCCATGTTACTTTGTTCCTTCTTTCGTTATTTTACTTCGTCAAGATTGTTTTTCAAGGTTACAAAAACGTTTAGTAATAATATTTTGCAATAAACATTTGTTGCGGTTAAGTTGATTTATTTGTTGAATGAATTTATTTCAAAATTTTGCTGCTACAACGTTTTTCTTTGCTGTAGAATAAGTCTACGTCTACGTACACGAAAAAAAGATTAGTTGTTCTAATCAATCGCTATCTTACTAAATACATGACTGAGAAGATAGATTAATATACAAATGTTAGTTCTGCCAACTATTTTACATTGTTATAACTATTACGTTCTGGGATGAGCCATGTCAAAATTTAGAAATGTCTATACCTTTGGACACAATAGGTGTAAGACGGTCTTACGTTGCTTGTACTAACTCTTCTTCTCGTTGTCTTAACTATAATAATAGTTTTCACTTTTTTTATAGTGGAAGGAATTTTTTTGCCTGTATACTAAAATATTTTTCTGAAAAGTATTACGCTAATATTATCACATTTTATTCATTTCAAATAAAATTAAGAAAATTTGGATTCAGTTCTTGTATTATTAGTCGTTTAAATATATTTTATTATTAATATACCATATATATAAGGTACCATTTATAACATATTTTGAAGAATGACCATATACATCTTATACATCATTTTCAAAAATATATCTTATATAAAGTAATATCAACGATACTCGAACGTCTTCTTCCACTGGTCGTAATTGCAATTCTTTTCGAAACCGAAACGACCCACTCGCCTTCTTATACTTTCTCACACGCACTCCCCTTCTTGTTCAGCCGCGGCGCGTGCATCTCCTTATTATTATTCGTCCTCTCTCGTCCGTTTTCTCTCTCTCTCTCTCTCTCTCTTTCCCTCTCTCATCTTCCTCCTCCTCTTGCTTCGTATGTCTGGTGCATCTTCGAGGAAGGGAGAAGGGTTCACGCTGTTCACACGCGCGCGCGTGCACAACGGCGCACATTGTTGCGACACCGATACGAAAATGAGATGACGCTCTCGCGGCTCGCGCCCAGAGTCGATATACAACAAAGTATATTACCACCGGTCGTTCCTCTTTCTCGTTTCTTTTTCCTCGTTCTCTTTCGAAATCCGCCTCCTTCTCTGTCGTCCTCGCCCTTTTCAGAAGACAGACGCGCGCGCTCGTGCTGCTTGCAGTAAAATACGCCGAATGAGCGCGGGAGCAACAACAGCAGCGGTGGCGCGTCAAATTTTCGGATGCCCATGTGGGGACCTCGAGTGGTAAATTGAAAAAATAACAGTAATAGGGCGGTTCCCTCTTCGCGTGGATTTGTAGTCCATCTATTTCCAAATTTTATAGGGTTTACGGCCGGCTGGAAATGAGGCGAGGATGCGCGGTGGTGGTGGTCGTTCATTAATCATACACTGGGACGAATTAATCATGAAGTGTTGAACGTATTTTTGACGGGCCTCACACATAATTTAACCAATTTTCAAGAAACGTGATTCATTATTTTTTTGTGCTGTGCCACACGTGATAACCATTTAGTTGCTTTGAACGAAATTCGTTTTTTGTGGTCATTTTGATTTATGAGATTTAGAGATGCTTTACTTACTGCGCCTCACTTAATTCGCTCAACAATTATTTACGAAAGGAATTCGAATAAATGTTGTAGAAATATTAATCTATTTAATTTTGGGTCAACATCAGTGCCACTACTGTAGAATTCAAACCAATATTTTGAACAATGCCGAGCTGTGTATGGTCGGAGATGTTCATGACTTCTGAAAACTTCGGTGACTTCGAGAAGTTTTCTACAAAATTCAGTATTACAATGTCGTCCTCGTTAAATTTTAAAGCCAATAAAAGTGTGCGTTGATGCCGGGCGGACTTCGCAAAAATAAGAATTCCAACAACTAAATAATGGATTAATTTTTCTGACGATTTGCGAAAGTTTATCGTTGTTATAACAATTAATATTTATGTCTTTTATAAAAATTAAAACTATATAACATATAAAAACACTAAAAGGTATCAGCTATTCGCATGAGTTTCCTAAAATCCTAACTCACAACTACATCTTTTGTCAATAATCTTCTGTTCCTTCGAAGATCTTCATCTCTCTAATTATCCAAAACCTACTAAACGGTACAAAATCCCCATAGCGCCTCAAGGACATCCTCTACGCAGTGGACCTATAACAATTTTGTCGTAACTATACGAAATGACGTACATGCATTTCTAGCCTTCTCTTTGCTGCGTGCCGACTTCCACGAAAGCGGTTGCTCCTACACGCGCATCTCCATCCTACTCGTCAGGCGCGTGCGCTCCTAGGAGATTTTTAATTGCTGGCTTATCGCCAGTGCGGGATCAGGTCTGGAGACTCCTACAGTGTGTGCGAGAAAGAGAGAGAGAGAGAGAGAGAGGGCAGTCGGCACATAAATAATGGTGCGACCGGTCGAGGGTAAGAAGACTACCTTCCCTCTTACAGCTACCGCTACCTTGTGTATACTTATGTTTGTAAAGTTCAACTTTTGTTGACTTTTTCCTGACTGTTAGTTAAAGTTTAAGAAATTGACCTCTTCAATAATTTTTTGACAAACTCTAAATTTTTTGCATAATATAGACAGAAAAAAGCAAGCTATCCAGATGTTACGTAGCTATCCTTTAGTTTTTTAAATCAACTTCTTCTTTTTCTTACTCCTTCGTACTTGCACACACCTCTTCACATCGTCAAACTGAACCTGACCATGCAAAATAAAAGTACGGAATCTCCATTTCTCATATGTTCGCCGACCGTGTGTACACACGCATAAAGCCCGCGCGTGCGTGTCTCTCGTTCTCTCCTTCTCTTCTTCGTTCTCTTCTTTTCGCAAGCCGAATGCCAGCAGTAAAATCTCATCCGCCAAAGGCGTGCACGAGCGAGAGCCTCCGATACCTTCGGGTACTTTAATGGCCAATTCGTCAAGTACAAAGGAATCGTAATCGGCATCGTATTGTTGCGGATTATCGCAGAGAGAGGAGCAATATGCGGCTGAAGCGTCAATCACTCCTTTTGGGCTTCTTTTATTCGCTCGAAACGCAGCCAGTGCGTCATTGTCGCTGCCGATTGCCGATGTACGCTCCTTGTACCTTTGCTCATTTTTCTGACCTGTATTATTTTATTGTACGATGTGGTTTTTTCATGTTTTTAGTGTAAATAAATCATTTAGCTTCAATATAATTACCATTCTTTTGGTTTTTTTTGTTTTCATAATTACGATAGTAAAAAAGAATATATTATATAAACATAATTATATTATATTAATACATGCTGAATAAGATCAGTACACTACTACCATTCCATTATTGTAGATAATAGAATAATGTATAGAAACTCCTGCTTAAATTATGAGTTCCCTATAATCGGCAGTGGCTTATAAGTGGATGCCATATAAATCAAGCACTGGAATAATACGAGAAAATGTGTGGCACTTGATGAATAATAAAATGAGTCCGAATGAAGTATTTTTCTCCACTTTTCGTGGAATCCATTTCCCCTACACGCAAGACTCATGTCTTGTTATGGGATTGAAACTTTTGTCTCTTTATTTCTTTCAATTTAGAATAATTATATAATTACATTATTTGTTATGTTCAGGAATGTGGTTTTATGTTATCAAATAATATCAATAATCTCATGTATCCAAGTTATGTTTAGAAATTAATAAAATGGCAATAAAGTTGAAAATCCCTCTCTAAAATTGTATAAACTGATATTTATATTCATATTCTCGTTCAAGCAACTAATAAACTTGTTCTAAAGTATCCCTGAAAACGTAGAAATTTATACAAAAAAATTTAAAGGCCCAACGATTACCTTCAAATACACAAAACCTGTAAAATCATGGTCCACGGTTGAAGATAGTGCATTAACTACTTAATTCAATTAGCATTCTAATGACTAACAAAACCCAATCTCTATCCATCCCCACTTTCGATCCACATTTAAATTTGTTACACCTGTCCGACCCGAAAAAAACGCGTAAATCATCGGCTCATCCAAGACACACCGTATACCATCGAAATCTGACCTGGCGTTTTCACATATGCTCACACACGACCAATCGATTTTCCATCTAATACACCTTTCTCGCGCGCGCGCGCGCGACTCTCTGTATACCCACAAACGCGTGCCGAAAATTCGTTCCAAAGAACCCGCCGCTGTTATCTCCACCATCGGACTTTCATCGGTGCATTCCACATAGACTGAGGGAAGAAGGTTATACGCTTATGCATCCCTGAGAAAAAAAAGCGTGGCATCAATAAGGTGTTCGGTTCGGGTCAATATTTTCTCTACCTGCGCAGAGCTTCTGCCTTCTTATCGCTTTACGGTGCAAACTGAATTCCTTAATAGGGACTCATTAAAACAGGATGGTTCACTTCTTGGATTCGACTCGTCGTAAAGTCCTTGATATTGTAATAAGTCCAGCAATGACTTATTCCTTACAAAAAATGTAAAACCAGTAAGAACCGTACCACAGCATACTTATATTTCTCTAATGATCTACTATAAGTCTATTGAAGCATCGTAAGAAACTGAAAAATCAAAGGAATCGCTTGACAAAAGCTACCGAATCTTTCGCGATATATACCTTCCTCCTCCTCGTTCCACCCAATTACCCATTCATCGCGTTCGCTAGAGCAAAGTGCGGCAGCGGCGGTGGCGGTATATCGCTCAAAATTACAGCCACCAGCGCCTGCGCCTGACCCATTTCGCCGCGACTTTAAGCCCTCCCGCGCTCGCTTGCCAAAGGAGGAAGTAAGTGGATACGCGCGCGATGTCGCTCGTATATCAGAGCGAGGTAGCCATATAGCAGTCTATATGGTTTTCGCGTTCGTCGCGAGCTCGACCCAAAATACCGAAGTCGATGCTCTCTCTCTCTTCCTCGCTTGACTCTGGTCGATCAGAAAAGCCAGTGAGGTGGATTGGTTGTGTGTGATTCGAGACGACGCGTTTTATACAAGAGTAGCGAGAATGCGTATGTCACAAGGGTTTGTCTTTTAATTTGAATGATGTATCAATTCATCAGGTATCATTGCAAAGGCTTAGTTAGTGAGCAATTTCTTTTTCTCGGTGGTTTAAAACTTTTTGATATTTGAATTTCGGCTTAAATATAAGTATTTGTTTTTGGTGGATAAATATTTTCGAACCCAAAATGATCCAGTTTTTAAAAATTTTCAAAAAAGTTAAAAAACAATTGATAAATTCACATTTACATATTAAATTTATATCTTAACCCATTATACCATTCCGAATAAAATTACAGAATATTACCAAATATGATAAAAAATTGATTTTTGTACACGGAGGAAAGAAAATTTTACTGTTAATGATTGGATATTTGGATATGGACAAATAAATATTCATTTATAGCTAGAGAAATTTAACAGTTAAATCACGATTCATTTCTGTAAATAAAGGGGTAAATGACCAAATGTCAATTCGTTAATGAGAGTTCTTTAATGTAAAGATTCTTTTTTCTCTATGTAGGATGATAAAATAATTTTATTTGATTTAAATATGTTTTTCATCCTTAAACTATAGTTATAATTTCCGGTAACGTCTGTTAATATCTAATAACGCAGCAAACCTAAAATGTAATTTATTTCACGAAACCCCGCGAAACCGTGTATATTAAAACACACTCACCATCTTTTGAATTTATCTTTTAAACTTTTTAACTACCAACTGCAATAAACCGCCCTCATCTTCCCTAAAAATCTTCTCGTCTACATAACCCCAGCACCATTCAGCCCCGCCGACTCAACCCACACCCAAGCGCATCGATACAAAGTCAAAGCCATTCGGCGAGACGTCATCTAAAATTTTTACGACATGCAAAGAGAAAGCAGCCGCGTCATCCCTCGTAAGATCGCGCATTTTTCGTCGGCCCACGTAGCTCGCGCTTTGATTTCGGGCTAAATTGCATCTCTCCCACTCGTTTTGGCAAGGCGCACAAGCGCAAAAGCGCTATTCTCGCCCATCATAAATATCCGGGGTAAATACCTTCGCGCCTGTGTCTTCTCTTCTTTTTACGCGCGTCGGCGACGCCTACATATTCGCGGTCGGCTGTCTCCCTTCCTTTACATTTTTTTTAACGTCCAAGAAACTAAGGTGATGCGTACGCGTTTTTCGTGAAATATGGAATTAGGCGGTGATGGGTGCACGGAGTTTAGCAGTTTTCGGAAGGTTTGATTGGATTTTGAAAAATTGCCAGCAGCTACGGTACTGTTGTGCTACCACGGTGATGTACAAGCGCGTATTTTTATCTGGTTTATGGATTTTTTTAAAGAGGGTGTGTCGATGAGGTTGACGAGTGCTAAAGGTAATATTATGCTGACCTGCGCGAAGATTGAAAGTGATCAAGTATAAAAGTGTTATAAATGAAGGAAGCCTCTTATAGGCAGGAATATTCTCTAATATAACGTGATTTCATAATAAAGCACCTGCTAAGTTTATATTACCGCTGTACGCATTTCCACGTCATAATTAAATATCCACATTAAAAAAACTCCATCGTTCACATCAATCTCATGCGCGCAATCTGTTTGTTTTAATCACCCCCTTAAAAGTATGCAAACACCGCAACGATAGCCCGACCACTCGTTGAATCCCAAGCATTCAGGAAGCTAATTCCTCGCGCGAGCTTAAACCCATATTTGCTTATCTCGACATTTAATTTTCGCGGCCGGTGGCGACGGCACCTACAGCCTAACCGAAACTTCTGTTAAATCAAGATTATCGTTCGTCCACCTTCGGCTGGGGGGCTTTTAACGACGCACGCTCGGACCTCGTTTTCCCGCTAAAATTTTATACGTTTCCCCCCTCTCTGCTTCTGCAACTCTTAAAACGATTATGCGCTCGTAAATAACACGCGTGGACCTACCGGCGGCAACGTTTACGACGGATTACCCGGGCGCAACGTGCTTTGCCGCGAATTTCGAAACTTTGTGTCGAATGGCGCCCGGCTGCTGCTACTTTGGGCGCCAAGAACCTATAGGGAGATAAGGTTCGTATATATTGGAGGATTTGGCTGGACTGTGTATTTTTGAAATTGCTTCTTCTTCTTCTTCTTCTTCGGCTGCTTCGTACGCGCTTCGATATTATATCGGTTGTAACTGTCGTATTGGCATCGGTGAGTTTTCGACTGTGTATGTGGATATGCGTACGTAGGTATTTCTGGGGTTTTGGTTGATAAAGGTATGGAGAAAAGGAGAAATCCTTGATTAAGATTTCAACATTTTTTTGCATACTTTTCATATCAGAAAGTGAGCTGGGTTGTTTATTTTTGTATAGGGCAACAACACTATTAAATATGTCGTCAATGAAGCCGAGTGAATGACCGAATTACGAACCTTCGTTTGCGTTCAAAATTTCAAATTAAAATTTCATATAATAAGATTTAATATAAAATTATTTAAATATTCTATATCTGGTTTTCACCTATTAGTACAGACCACTCATCAACTTCAAAAGTAACTTCCTACATAATGCGTCGTTCCTTCATTATACTTCAGTACCATTTAAAGACCAAAATTATTTTACACAACTCAAACACAATAAAGGGCTAATAAAGCAACACAGCGCACTTCACTCTCGTCCTCTGCATACAGGCTCGTTTTTACCTCTCTCGCCTTCGGTTCTCACACGCGTTCGTACTGCGCAGTTGTCTGCACAGAGTCTTTTCTCTCCTCTCTCTTACTCCGCTCTCTTAACGCGTGCTTTTCCCGCGAAACGGCTCGTAAATCTCCGGCGTATTTGCGCGGGCTCAATGTCGCCGTCGTCAAATTTGCTCGCGAGAGGCTCGCTTTCGCCGCGCGTGTTTATTCTGTTTTGACCGTGCGCCGAGAGGCGATTTTTCGAGGATTGCCACCGCGCGGCGGCAACGCAAATTGTGTTTAGGGTTCGGGAGTCTCTTTCTCTTGCTCTCGTCTTTTGAAAAAGGTGCAGCGTAAAGAGTTGGAGCGAGTAACTGCACCGTGCGAGTTACCGTAATGTGTGTTTTCGAGAAGTGGCTTTTAAATAAATTTTTTTTCTCAATACTGAAGTTTGAAGTCTTCTTTCAAACAGTATTAATTATTGCGTCGTTGAAAGCTAACGATTCATAAGTTTTACTTGTTAAAAATGAAGTAATACAAAAGTATTACGCTGGAAAAGAATCATTCCATGTTTACTTTGGTGTGTAAGCAATGTTGTGGTATTTAGTAGTTTATAAATTTCTTTTAAAAGTTGTTAATAAGTAAATAAAGTCAAATAATTGTAATTCTTTTTAATTTAGCTAATAAATTCATTTAAAACATTGAATTAGCCTTCTAAACCGTTGCTCACCCAACTTTACGCGAAAAATCATCAATCTAAGCGCCTTCATTACCGATCAAAACGTTCATAAAGCTAATTACTAATTGTAAATTACGCCTTCCAGGGCGACCCTAATACCTATACTTAACGCTAAAATATTTTTCACAACCTCCCTCGGTCTCAAATTTGAAACGATAAACAATGCACGGGTCCATGGTCCTCTCGAAATTTATTATTATTCGCAGTGCGCAACCCCCGCGTGCAAGCTCGTGTTCTCTCACGCGTAAATAGCAAAAGATTCGCGGCGCGTATATCCCCCGAAAATAATTTTCGAGCCACGACAGCGCGCGTGTGTTATTAATACAGCGCAATATTCACCGGCGAGATACGGATCTCCCACGCCCAGCCAATCGGATCCTTATAGACCCGCAATTACCGGGGCCCACCCATAATGGGTTGAGAGGGCGCATCGCTCGAGAGAGAGATTCCCTAAGTTTTCAATTTGAGCGCGGAGGATATGTGCTCTCTCTCGCTCTCACTCTCTTACCTTTGAACCCTATCTCTCTATGTATGCTGGGACGCTTTCGAGGAAAAAAGGTCAGGAAAGTTTATTTTCTGGGTGGAGAGAGAGAGAGAGAGAGAGAAAGAGTGAGAGAGAGGATTTAATGCGGTGTCGTCCAGGTTGGATTGATAAATGGTGGACAGAAGGGTTGCGTTTTTACGGTATTACATGGTAATTATGATTTTTTAGCGATCCTTTGTTGTACCACTAAATCACTTTAAGTGCACATCTGATTTTTGAGGCTTTGTACTATCGTGTAATTGTAGATGACAATTTTTCATCACGTTATTACTTACCTGTGAATTAAATTTACAATTATGTCATGATAAATGATTGATAAATAAAAGTTTTGACGCTTAGCTATGACTTTTAACAATAATTTAAAGTATATTTAAAATAGTGAAGAAACTTGCGAATATGAGATAGAGTTACTGCAAAATTCATAATATACACTATTATTTTAAATGCAATGTGCAAGTACTATTGTAATCGGGAAAAAAATCTCAATAACATTGTGCTTGAGCTAAAGTGAATTGCCATAATCATAAATTTGTATATGCATGTAGAACAGAAACTGCTGCCACATGTACTGTGTTCGAGTTCAGAGCACCTTGTCCTATTCCAAATCATGTTCATTAATAAACCACATGTTTCATTTGACTTGTCGACTATCTCGTGATTCATGAGTTAATAATCAATTTTTTTATCATTTCTCGTTAAAAAGATTTATAGGATATTCAATTATATTCCAATCTTTAGTAGAACATTTAAATGCAATTATACAAATTATGCGTTACCAAAATAGTTTCAACCAATAACAGATATAAAAAGATGTATTTTCAAGCGTTTAGTTTAGTGCTAATTTATTTACTCTTTGACTGCATTCAAATGTGAATTGTATTGAATAATTGTCTACCATACAATTTATTTTATATTATATGTATTTGATTTTGTATTACTTATTTTAATAGTCACGTCTTATGATAATATATTTCTAAGTGAAATATATATTTTTCTATGAAAAACATCGCTCTTCCCAATTACCTGAAGATTGCAAATTAAAAGATACATTTATAAATTCCTATCACTATTCAATTATAAAATACCCCTTCAAAAAACATAGATCAACAACCTGTTGACAAAAATCTCCCCATACATTTTAAAGTACCGAGTAATCCAGTCTTTGAAAAAGATAACTCGAAATCAAATTACACTTAACTACATCCACTACCTGTAGACGAGTACCTCTGCAGACGCAAAGATCGTCGGTTATTAATTCGCCCTCAACGTCCCTTCATTAGCCCAATGATGATCGGCTCTCTTCTCATCGCTTCTTTTCTCTCTTTCTGTTACAGCCAGTCGCCAAGAACTTGCAGCCGGAGCAGCAGTAAGTATCGTGACTTTTATGTACCTGCCCGCTCATACGTATCTTTCGACGATGCAGCGACCTTCGCGAGCGCGTGGCCGCCTTAACGAGGGGAGAGGATTCAATTACGAATAACTCGAGAGCCGCTCATTGTTGCACCTCGTAAATAAAGCGATCTCGCTTTGTATGAGACCTGCTCGCACGCGCTTTTTATCCTCGTCGGCATGGCTTTTTTTGCGCAAAGGGTGTAAGAGAGTAAGACGACTTTTTATGGCAGTGTACCGAGCAGCGAATTTATAAACTCGCGGAGTCGTTCGAACCTGATGATACGGTTATGAGGAAACGTAGGATGAAAATGAAAATGAAGTTACCTACTTTCCTAATTATCGGATTAACCGTTGATCTCGTGAAATGTGCTGCAATGATGTTTACTTTTTATATGCATGTATTTCTATGTTAAATTAGTCTTTTCACTGATAATATTATGTAGAAAATAGTACAAAAGTTCTTGTTACCGTCGATTCTCAGCTGCACAATAATACCTGTTAGTAAACTCATTTTAATTACATGTAAATTTTGATATCATTATTAATATGATTATATAACATCAGTTGTTGAGAAAATATAATTATAACTAAAAACTATTAAGTATTTATCATAATAAAAGTTTTTTTATGCAAAACTATCAAAGTAAAATAATTACACTTAAAAAATTCATAGAAAATTCATTCTTTTAATACAGCGCCTTTTTATCAACTCTGTATCTCGTAAATCGCGTCTATAAAAAACCAGTCACAGCAGCCTTTTCCCGTACGATATTTCGTGTTGTCGCATATAGTACACTCCATCAAAAAGAAACGGTCCACTCTATATTTGGCTCTCTCTCTCTCTCTCGTATCCTTGGAAAGAGGTTAAGCAGTTTGCGCAACAACGTCGACCAGTAGCGCGTTTATAAATATAGATTCACTGCGATAAATTAACGTTTCCCGCCATGATAAGAAAGACAAAGGGGATGTTTATTCCGCCTCTGACCATCCGTCAATGCGAATCGCTATATACGCAGTTGTCTGAAGGGCGCGATTGCGTGAATTATACCGCGAGAAGGGAATCTTAACTGTTTCTACGTATTGTTCTCGAGATTGCAATATTTTCGTTCACCCCTGAGTCATAAAAAATATTCATGAGATTCTCTGGGATTAAAAATTAAGTAGAATTGCATTGTTATGAGAAAATATGGCGCTTCTGATGGTGTTGCGTGTTCTGATGGTGTCTATGATGTTATCACACGTAACAATGGTCATTCTAAATTTTCTAACGCGTACTTTTCGGTTTATTGTAAATTGTACTCTAACCATATTTTTTTTATTTTGTTTGTTTGAAGAATAAACTTTATCCGTAAAAATGTATGGATAGAAATTTGGGTTGAAAAAATTATTTGCCTGATTAAATATCTCTTTTTGTTGCAGATTTACGACGTCAATTTTAATGAAAGCATTCCCCAAATTGAAATACATTATCGACTTAACAAACACAACAAGATACTATGACCAAACGGTAAGTGTGTATAATAATAATAATTTTGTACTATACATTAGTTGCTATAGTGAGGGCGTTAACCCCTATTAAAGAAAATCTGTAATACTTCATCAAACAGACACTCAGCTTGCCTTCTCCCATTGAGTTGTTAACAACTACTATTTTCTTCGATTGGTATCTATACAAAAGACGTCTCCTCTAAATTGTCTTATATTCCTTTCTTCATTCCGATCATATCTTTATTCGTGTAGTTGTCAATCGATCTGAAAATATCTCATTTATCATGATTAGTATTCTGAAACCATTTCTCTTGTACAATAAAACACAATTCTATAAAATCTTGTAATAAAAAATAGAGCAACAAAAAAGAATTCATTTTACATTATTTTCTTCATATTCTTGATTTAACTATTTTCAACTACGAAATATCTTCTCAAAATACGGGATGCAGTAGTAGCATCACTTTATCCATCCCCACTCTCTCGGCCTATATTTTTCAGTCTACAGTGGACGCATACACGCGCGCGCGCGCCAGGTCACTCGCTGACTCCATTAAGCATTTAGGGAAGATCAAGAGCGAAAATCCCCGGGTAAAACTAATGAGCTTATTATTGAATTTCCTTCCCTCCCTCTCTCTCTCTCTCTCCTCTTCTCTCTCACTCTGTATGTGTGTATGTGTGTGTGTGAGGCTGTGCGCTAGATCTAAGAAAACCGCGTAATAAAAGGCGCGTCTGTTTCTAGGTCACTATGATGGGATTATGGATCGATCTAGCTCACGTAATGAGATATGGTCAGAGTATTATTTTCGATCATTTTTTCAATGCGTTTTTGTATTTTATCCATTTTGACGCAATTATTTTTATCGAGAATGTTATTTACTTGTAAGCAGTTCTTTTTTTATTCAATTATTTACGTGAAATTATATATATGTAGAATTCTACGGAAACTTTGTCCTAAACTGGTTCAAAAAACGACCAAAATTGAATTTGGAGGCTTCTGAAATAATTATTTTTTTATCCTATGGGTCATAGAAGAGATAATAAGAATTTTGACCAAAGAAAACGGCCCTGTGACACCGTTTTATCATCAATTCAATTTTTCTTATGGGAATTTAACATGGGAAAAAATTGACGAAAAGTAGTCACCAATCATCAACCAATACTAACATTTCAAATATGACAACGAATTTTTTAGAATATAGTAGTTAAAGTACAAGGATTAAAGCTTTAATTTAAGCTAAAGATGGTTAAAATCGAACAATTCAGCGCAAAGTTACACGCATTTGAAAATCGTCAAAAAGACGTAAAACAATGAAAATCTTAAGAATTTCGTGAATTTAGAAACAAACGCTCGTTTTCGTCATTTTTTACAATTTTCATGCGTGCCTCCAAATTTAATTCTGGTCGTTTTTTTGAACCAGTTTAGGTCACAGTTTCCGTAGAATTCCACATATATGTACATTTTCATTAGAATTTAATTTGAATGAAAATTTTTATTTTTTCAAGAAGAAATGACATATTTCAAGAAAATTTAATAAACATTACAATTCTGAAAACATATCGGGCATCGATAAGAATCTCTCTACCTCATAAAAATTAATATATTCGCTCATTTATCATATAAATGTCATAATATTCGAGCCCATTTATCAATATGCTGAAAAACATTAAATATCCGCAACGACGACGGGGCTAAATAAATAAATTAATAATTATTATTCATAATTTAATAGTCATATCGGATAATTCATAAATGCAAATACCAGCCACTAAACTCGCGGCAAAAAAAAAAACAAAGTCGCGTAAGAAAAAGCTCCGGTGATGAAAGACTCCCGAGTAATTTCCATTAAAATATGCGATAAAGAATCTATGAATTTCATCGGGAAAAGCGCAAGGTGAACCACTGCTTGTAAGCGCGCATAACACGGCTCTCTTTTTTTCCTCCGCCTCCTCTTCGTCCTCTCCCTGTAAATTTAATCTCCCGTAAATTCATAAGCCTCGGTCCGAGATCTATATTAGACGCGCAAGCGAATGAAGATGGAACGAGGTAGGGCCGCCTCCTCTCTCTCTCTCTCTCTTGATAAAAATCTGAAGTATCCCAGGCTCGTTAAAAAAAACGAGGCGATCGAGCCTTCTCTCTTTGCTCTTGTCTTCGAAAGAGAGAGAGAAAATTTTCATCCCTAGGTCTGCGAGCGGGTGAAGTATGGCCGAGACGAGAGCTACCAGCTTTTGACGCTCGAGGCTCGGAAGTCTGTGGGGATGGGCAATGAGTGGGTGATTAGTTTGAGCATTATGACACCTTCGGGCGCTGTTCTGTCGTTTAGTGATGTTTATTCGATTTAAAATTGGTAAAATTTTAATACGATTGATGTTATTTATTGAGATCTTTAATTTTTACGTTTGAGAAAAACAATTATTGCTAAACTGCGTTGTTTAATTAAAAATGATATTTCTTCTTTTGATCAGTATTTATAAACAACAAATAATTGTTAAATTTTATTCAAAAGACTTTTATGTGTTATAACGTAGCGTTCGAGAATAACAAGAATTTTTTTTAGTTTCTACTTCTTATAATTTTCTGAATATCCTTTGAAAATTCAACATATTTTTGAAGATCAGTCGAAAAATTATAAATTCGATTTTGAATTGGAATTCCATTCTCGTTCACCTATCCTGCACAAAGATAAAAAAAAGAGACACATATAGATAAACCGCCAACGAAAAACTCTCGACTGCTCTCGTTCTTTTCCCGCGTGCCTGTGTATACGTGTCTACGCGACTGACTGAGAGCGACGAGCGATCTGCTTTACATTCGACTACGCCGGCGGGCCGCCCACGTAATTATTCATGTCATTAATAATTAACGGAGCAGCTGCTGGTGCGCGTGCTCGCGTTCTCGGTGTAATGATTAGTCCTGATAATTAGAGAGACAAGTAGCTCTCTCTCTCACTGTCCGAGAAGGTGAACGATCGGCTTATTAGGGGCGCGAACGTTCCTCTTCTTCGTGGTCGTTTTTCAGCTTGTTATTCCGCGCTTTGTGTTGAACGTTGAATGATTGGAGATGCTAAGTTGCTTCTTTGATGAGGTGCGCGAGGTCGATTCTTTTATTCTCGATTTTTTTTGCAATGCTAATGCTAACGAATGTCTTCATCTTCTTTATGAGAAGAAAGGAAGTTTTGGTTTAGATTAGGTATACATTTTTTTCTGTTTTTTTGCTGAGATTTTTAACAAAACGTTTTTCTTAATCTAATTATTTGAGCCAATATTTCTAAAGTATAAAATTTAGGTAAATTAATAAGATTACAATTAGTGCCACAACATCGCTTTATTACTTTGACACAATTTATTTTTCTGTTACAGGAGTTTACTAATGCTGGCATTAAATATCAAAAGGTGATGATACCAGGGATGCAAGTACCACCACTGGAGTATGTAAAAAGGTCAGTATCATCTATGTTAATAATTAATTTAATATCTTCTTTCTTCTTTACCGTCTTTCTCTTTACTATCTTAAAAGTCACGTGATGACGAAAAATCGCCACAAGAAAGCAGGTAGCTATTGTTATTGTATAGATGAATGATAAAGTTATATAAGGTATTGCGGTAAAGCTCGAAGAAGTATTCCACGAGTTTACCAACTTTTGAGTTGATTATCTATCGCTTTTGAAGTTACATCGCGATAACAGATTTTTCGGGCTAAACATACGATCTCGCTGAAAATTGGAAAGTTTCAAAAAATCCCTCTACGAAGAAGGAAAAGTGGGTCGTTTCTTGAAAGTTTCACCCGAAGCACAAGTGATATACTTCGTAACGGAAGGTGGCCGATAGGTGTGGTATTTTTCAAAAATATTCTAGTTTTCCTGAGAGATAAATTTCCCCATGTCTTTTACGATATTGAAAATAACGAAATCTCTTTCTCTCTCCTTCGATGTGTTTTTTTTGCAACCGTGTGTCTATTGTAAGATTAAACAGCAATTGACATATTAATTGAGTAATGAATTTTACTCTTCAGCAATCACATCTGAACTATCCTACTATAATTATGCATGCGTCTAATAAACATTAAGAGTCATCCAAGCGCCTAATAACTAATCTTTCGCGTTATTGCTGAGACTTCGTAAAAATACACTTGACCCACATACAGTATTAATGCCTACACAATCATCTCGCGTTTCTCGTATCTACAGGATCGGAATAAACTTAAATAAACAGAAAGACAACTTTTTTACAATACTATGCTGATATATCAATGTGTTTTTATACATCACGTATTGTTTTTCCAAGCTGACATATATTTTCTAATTTATTTCTACTGTGACTATACTATGCTTCTTTCCCTAGTGAGATTTTTTAAGAAAATCGTTCTATATTTAGAAACACCTGTTTCACTAATCCATAAAAACTTGTTCTATCAACATCAACGAGCTCACACCCATAACCATACCAATTTTCCTATCACCCTATTCATTTTACCCGTGACAAAAAATTACCCACCTATATGAAGTGCACACCCCAACGTTGTAAAACGAAAGTCCAGCAACGCAGATGCCGACTCATCGCAGAAACATCCGCGAACGGTAGCATTGGCTCGCGCGCCCCTGAGGTAGCCTCTCTCTATCTATCTCTTGCTATCTCGTCGTCGATATGCGCCTATCTCTCCTAGTTTCTCTTACCAATACGCGTGGGCGCTCAGCGCAATACGCGTGTGTTAACCGGCTGAACGCCAATCGTATCTCAGCGTTTGCCTGGGGGCAAGTTTCTTATTGCACAAAATGAAAATTGCTCGCGGTGCGATTAATCGTTGCAGTAATTGTCGCTGTAATGGGAAATATGCGTATTCCGATGGGATTGCGGGGTGAAGTGAGACAGTTGTCGATTGGAAGGGAATGGTATTTGTTCTTTTTTGTAACTGGTATTCAAAGCGTTTGATCGTATATGTACAATGTTTATTGTGCTATGAACTAGAATTCCAGTGTTTTTGTTTTAAAATTCAAATGTAAACGTGATTGCTTCTTTAGTTAAACATTTCTTCTGGATTTTTTATTATTCAAATGCTAAAAATGAGAACTATATACAACCAAGACTTTTTACCCACCGAAAGTAGAGCATAATTTCTATCTTCTACTTCAAAACCACGACCTTTTTTCATTTTTGGCCAAGAAACCAAATATTGTACTTCACGCGTTCCACTGCGATAAAACATTACCCTCAAGAATAACTTTTCCCAGAAACCGCTGCCAACCCTTTCACTAAACACCAAAAATATTCACACCAAATCATAGTCTGCAATCCACTCAGTTACACGCGTAATTGGAGCATGGTTTCCAAAATTTCTCCAACGTTACTCCTCATCGTGAGAAAATCAACATACACGCACTATACAATTATGAAAATAGCACATAGAGAAAGAGAGCCCACATACAATCCACGCCCGCGAATAAGGACGTATAAACCTCTCCCCGCACGGACGCGGGCGACCTACACCACCGTTATGCGCACGCGAAATCTATCCTCGAGGAAAAGGTCAGGAAAACCAGATCTTGTACACGGGATGTGTGCATATATATATATGTGTGTGTGTATGTGCATAAGATTCAAGGCTTTACGAGCTAACGTGTTAAACGCACTCGCGGCACGCGACTCGCGTTTCCATTGTAAATTTTGTATCGCGGGTTATCTTATGGTATTTCCGTGCGGTAAGCCTATGTGTTCAAGAGGAAGAGAGAGAAAGAGAGAGACAAGCGTAAGTTAATGCGCGTTGTTAAGTATATGCTTTTGAAAATTGAGTGCGCGTTGCTAATTAACGTTTGGAAGACTTTATCAGCGGTGGTCAAGAAAGTTCTCACGATGGGATATAATAAGAATAGCTTGTAGTGTTATAACAGGAAAATCATTGCACTAATAACACTAATGAGCGGGTTTTCTTTATATTTTAAATAGGTGTATAAAGAAAGTGTTTTTCGAATTATTTTACAGTTAAAATTTAGTAGTTGACTTGAACATCACGAACACTTGATATCTGGGTCTTGTTAGTGGTCAGATATCAGCACGTACGAAAATTCTAATTCTTGAATCTGATTTATTGAGAAGATAATGATAACATGTAACACGTCCCGATTCTCTTAACTGATCCTCGAACAGTACCCTAAATTAAAGTAAATTGGAAAGGTCTTCTGTAGATTATCTTGACTCGTCTGACATCCTGTACAGATTTAGTTCATCTAATGTAAAATGTTAGAATTGATCATTGAAGGTGTAAGAATAGACTTTAAACAATAAAAACTGAAAGTACAATCTCCCATTAGAGATTCAAAGCAACCACTTGTCTAATAAATACATTTTTCAAAAACCGGCTATTCATAATTCTGTAACAGTTTTATAGCAACGCTTAGAAATTACTTACCATGGTAAAATTTTTCTACTCTACATTACACATTTTCCCACATGTAAACTTCCAACAAATTACTCGTTAGCACACTTACAACAAATTTCTCATCAAATTTTACGCTTTATTCTTCAAAACTCCCCCACCAATCCGTACGAAGAGCTCGTTAAAAAAGAATCAGGACCAAGCTTTTCAAACCAGTTCTCGATAAATAAATTTACGACTGCAACCGAAGGCCGCTTCTCTCTTTCACATACATACACGCACTTATACACATTATTAAAATTTCGATCGCGCGCTTACCCGCATATACCACCTCATCAAAACACCATAACGAGTGGAGTTCTCTCTCTCTCTCTCTCTCTCTCTCACTTACATACACCCATTGTCCAGCATTCACTTGCGCGAAAACCGTTCGACTTCATTAAAAGCAATGCGTGCGTGCGCGCGCGCAGCGCGAGAAGATGGAGTGGCGCGTTAACCTTTGCACGGCGCCAGAAGACAGTCATTGCGCGCGTCTCGCATGCAAAATAGGCCCCCGCGCCCAACGCGCACGGCTAATTAACTGCAATAAACGTCCGATGATTTACCGAACGCGTATATATACGTACGCGTGTGTCTAGGCGCTCGTTCGCTTTCTTAGCGCGTATACGTGTGCCGCTTTGTTCTAATGGGATTCCCGGCGTTTCTTTTTTTTTTCTTCGTTTTTCGCGACTATACTTGCCTGAGTTATATCGTGTATGGTGTGTGTGCTTCTTGAATAGTAAGGCTTGTAGAAGCGGTTTAGATAAGAGCGAGGAATGGGTCGCGTATGGATGGATGGGTGAAAATATTCTTGTTTGTCGATGGTTGTTGTTTTGTCGCTACGGGCTGCGTGTGTGCTGCTGCTAATTAGTTTCTGGTAGACGCTGTGAAAAACAAACGCATAACTTTACTTTCACGTGTGTATGGTATGATGGTGCATTAGTGTCTTGATTGTCATACGTGCAAATAATTTTTTCGGTTAATAAATATTTGAATTTTTTAAAATTTAAGTAGGAATTTGTATTGTTACGTATGTTTTATTTCGGATAATCGAGTGTGTAGAATATTTTCATAGATTTACTACAGTATAGTCGCGAATTGCTGTAAATATGCATATTAGTATAAACAACTGCGAGACCAATCCAATAGAAGGAATAAGCATTTTCAAACTGAAAAAGCTATTAGTCACGAGCGATAAATACTTCCAAAGCGAATTTCCAAGCAATAAAAAGTTATTAATGCCACTCGACCGCTTCCAAGGATTTTAAATTAACGTTTCACTTTCCTTCGGCAACTTTTGCGTGAGGCACGTCACCGCGACAGCGTAATCGCTCATTTTTCTCCATAGTTACTCTTTCTTTTTTGAAAAACAAACGCGTCAGAGTCTCTTTCGCGTTTGATCATCGCTTCATTATGAAATTTTTAAATTTATTGTTCGAAAAAATCCGTTAAAAATGTATGTATGTGACATATATTTTTATGAGAATTTCTCCAAAACAATGTTGCAATTCATCATTAATTATGTGATTGACGTAGCATAAAAAGCTAAATTAAGTAGACAGCCAATACATTGCTTTTCTGTTTAAAATCTACTTTCGGAATTTAGTTCAATTACAACGTATTGTTCGGCCGATTAGTCTTTACTGCTTCTGTAAATTAATATAATTTAACTAGATAAAAAATATAATTCTTCTATTCTATTAAAAAAAAAACACACTCATTGTATTTTCATAATGAAAAATTGTTTTGTGCTAAATAATACCTTATTATCATTTTCTTAACCCATGCATTAGAAAAGTGCTGCAAAACTAGCTACTGCTAATTATGCAAATCCAGCTAGAAACCTTCGACAACAACTTCAGCAATACTTCTACCAGGCTTACTTTTCCCTTCACTTCAGTTCCCATTAGCATCTTCAAAAATTGAATGCATAAATCATCCCCACAGCACGAACCCCACACCATTCCATTGAAAATGAAAACACACGTGTGGCGACCGCGCGAAACAGAACTCTCCTAACCCTTTTACGGTCGAGGCACAGGTAGCACAACACCGATTGTATCCAGGCTGCATGGCGGCGGCTGTTTTTTTTTTCTTTCTCTCTCTCTCTCCCCCGCGCGTGTCTCGTAAAAGTCCACGTTTTCCCACAACGACACACGACGTCTGTCGTAACAGGAGCTCTTTATGCGCCTGCGCACGGGAGAGAGAGAGACTTTTACTGCTATCGCCTTGACTTTGCATTTTCACTCGTAGAGTATAGTGTGTACGTGTATGTGTGGGTATGTATGTATTATGGACGGTGGCCCTTCGCTTTGCTCTATCCCTGACTTCTGTATTCTTCTGCTGCGTGCTAGCTTTTTTTGGGGTTTACTGCTGGCGTTTGCGCAAGCGAGCTTCTTGCTAGAGAGAGGCGGGTTATTTAAATTTGCAGGATGGGCGAATTTTGTATGCGATTTGTGGAGCTTTTCTTATGAGGCGTACAGCTGTTTTCGAATGGTAAACGAAAAATAAAAGTTTTGTTGTTGTTGGCGTACTTTTGGGATTATCTTTGTTTAACCAAATCGTTGGTTATTTTATTTCTGAAATAAATCAGGAAGTAAATATTGAATTTATTGTGAATTTATGTTCAACACTTTATAAAATCATTAGCATCTGCGTTGTAACATTGAAATTTTCTCTTTTTACGTGCTCATCACCATGCTTTCTTAGCGCATCATTTTGAAGCAGCAATTAACTGCCCGCAGGTCTGATAAAATCGCGAATCGGTTCGTGTGCATGCGGCGAAAGCTCCGAACACGGAGGTTCTCGAGGTTAACCTAGGCGCCACTTAATGTCCTAGATATCCTTGAACTCGCGAATTCTCTTTCTCGCTTCTGCAACAGTCTTCCCTCATTTGCCTTCGAGTATGCGTGCAATTTCCGTGTACTTCAAGAGATCAGACATCGCACGTTGTAACTTCTTTTTAATTTTAATTATCCTGTAAAGAATTATGATTTATCTATGATAAAAATTTATTTACAAAATTTTCGGATCAATCCGTAACTATATTAATTTTTGTATGACATAATATTCTGTTTCCAATTACTACATCTTTAATAATTGCAAAGGTTAGAAATTTAATAGATTTTATATACAAATTAGCAGTACTTATTATGCTACATTTTTTCTAAAAGCCTCAATAAATGACGAAATTGTATACTATTTACATATACTAATCAGATTTAACCATGAATACAAATTAATCGATAAACATACAACAATGATCAGCGATTTATTGAAATAGATTTATTCATCGCCCATGTTTACTGTCTGATGAAAACGAGTAAAAATCAATAAAATACTCAGCATCATCTGGAAATTTAATTTATGAAACCCATGAACTTATTTACCTCCATCTGTAGTCTGTACGTGTAGCACAAATCAATTCGAGTTTCGCTATTTGTTAGCACGCGAACTAATGAGCCAAACGACGGCTTACAATTCGCGATGACACGTTCGCGTGACCTTTGTTCCGCTATATACAGTGTCTTCCTCGATCATAGTTTTCCTTGAATTTTTCATCACTCGATTAAATCTTTCTTCCTCGCGGCATCTTTAACGATAATATTTACTTGCTTCCGATGTCATTGCAACTGGTTGTAACGTGAAGTTGCGTATGCAGTTTTATTTTTGTAAAGTTCATTGAAAATTAAATAAATATTTAACACTTATTCATGTCTTACGTAATGTTTGTTTTGAATTAACATCGTATTTATGCAAAAAATATAAGAACGTTTAAAATATCTAAATGAATTCCCAATAATTATAATAAATTTTTTATAACAGTTGTAAGTACCAAAACAAACACAACCCAAATACATTCTATAATCACCCCTTTTACACTTTCGTGGTTAAGGTTGTAAGTTCCTTACCAAAAGTTCGTTTCCTAAATATTGGAATATTAAAAACTGTAACAATCAGATATATCAACACAAAATTGTAAAATCTACCCATCACTATTGAAAAGCATCATTGTACAAATTAATGTATTTTGATGCATTTGAGTTGATTCATCACAGTTTCAACTGACTTAACAAACCACAGAAACATTGTAAACCATGAAAAACCCTAAATCCACCTAAACCTCAGTTTACCACACACCCAAGACCAAACAAAACACAGCAACCCCGTGCCATTCGCGCAGTATATCAAAGTAAAACGCGTTCTCGCAGTACGAATTCCATCGTCTCTCGGCTCTACACGCAGCTTCCCCGCGGGAACGACGTCGGGGTAATTCCCGCGACGCGACGAGCTATGGAATGCGCAATGTTAATTGAAACATAAACACGCACGCGGGCGTCAGAGGAGGCTTGTCAGCGTGTCGTTTGCACCTGGTCTCGCAGGTTCCGTTTTCTTTTCGGCTTTTTTGAAATTTTTGAAATGTTTGAAAATGTTCGAAGTGTATTATTGGTGTAACCTAAATTTAGAACTAATTAATATTGAAATGGTTTTTCTTTTTTAAATTTCGTGATATTCTAATCATAATTTTTTAAAGAAAATAATTGAATCACTTACATTTTTCATTAATTGTATTTTTATTCAGTAGTTAAAGACCCTTTTACAATAAATACAATCAGCAAATAAGAAATAGTGAAGCTTCAATCAATTTCCATAAATTACGAGTCCATTTTCATACAGTTTTTTTTTCTTTATTTTCACAACGATATTTTGTTCTTCCGCAAAAATTCATCCATTCCAACGAATTCCCCGAACTACTCATTACCCGTTAGCGCCAGGATCCTCACATCTCTCTCTTTCTCCTCTATCCCCTTTGTATGCAAATCCTTCGTCTGTAGAAATTACTCTCCGCGCGAAAACTGCATGAAATCAGCCGGCTAATGGTCCCCCAACTCAAACGTATTAAATCAGGTATAACAAATTATTCCCTCTCTTTTCCACTACCGCCACCACCATCACCACCACCACCGTCATCATGAAAAAAAGCGCAACAAGCCCAAGAGAAAGAAGACAAAAGAGTTGAGAGAGCGACGCGCGAGCAACGAATTATCACTCTACGCGGACGTTCCCGCTTGAATAATTCATGTCGCGCGCGCGTAATAAGCAGTCGAACGAGCTACTCGATTTCATTCGTCACGGACGCGCATATGCTTTAAGGTATATACGTATATATATGTACGCGAGCTCGCGTGGTAAACACACGGTGTTGTGTAGTGTGTGACCCATTAGCGGCGAGCGGCTAAACGGCGCTTCCCCGAACGCGGCCCCAGAAAATTAGTACACTTAGGCGACGAATCCCAGAATAGAGGGAGAGAGAGACAAAAAAAGAGAGAAGGGAGGCGCTAGTTCTATAGAGATTGAAAAATTCTTACGACGTTTACTTCTGACTATATATACAATGCGGCGCTAGAGTGGCGCTGAACGAATGAAGGGGATAATTGGGTTTTGTTTGTCATGGAAAATAAGCGGGAAAATTCTGTTTTCACGAGGTGTTAGCGAGCTAGACAGCGTAATCGGAATTGTTTTGGAGAATAAATTTGTCGTTTGGTAATGTTTTCGGCAAATATGACTAGACGATTTTTTTTTACTCACACATATGTTGGTCGTTGGATAATATTAGTCGATATGTTCTAATATAAGGATAATTTTTTTTGCACATAACGAAATATAAATATCAAGGAGCGCGGGAGCGCTCTGAAGGCAAGTATGTAACATATAAGAATTTCGATATTATAATGCAAAAGAAACATCTTCTGCTTTAATTATCGCAAGATAATATATAAATGTACATTTACGATAAGTTTAAAATCTTTACTCCTCATCAATTCTTCAACTACCTTATACCTATCCAACTTCCTATCTCCCCGAGCAAACCCCCATATCCCGTTCGACGCGCTTTACCCGCGAGAGCAACAAACAAACTTGCTCGCGGTAAAAAGCCACCCGCACTCGACCTCCCGGTACGCAGCTCACTCTTTCTCAACCTCTCCCAGAAAATACAAGCTCCGCTTGCGCGCGCGTGAGAGAGGTAAACAAATGCGCGCCTCGCGACACGATTCTCTCTCTCTCTCTCCTGGATGAATCACCTCTGCTGAGCGCATGGAGCATTTCTCACGCGTACTGTACTTACTTACTCCGCGCGTGGGCCTCTCGGCGTGGCGCCTCCACGACGTCTTTATATATTCCCGTGCGCGTGGACAGCAGGTCTCGTGTTCTCTCTCTCTCTCTCGTCGTGGTAAGGGGATCTTATAGCGATCGCGAGGACGAGATGTCGCGTTGTGGCTGTGCAAGGGAATTGTGCTGATGCAGGAGGTTTTTTTTTGAGTGTGCGTATTTCTGTGCGCTCTTGAGGTTTGATAAGAAAAGTTTTTAGGTATACTTCGGGTTTTGAAGAAGAGAGGTGGTACTTACTTGCTGGCTGAAGTTTGATAAAAAGGAAAGGGATGAGTGGATGAGGGAGAAGAAGTTTAAGGGTGAAGGAAGGTTGATATCTTGTAAATCGGTGTGGGGGTAGGAAAATACTTACTTTTATATAGATTCAGTTGATTCGGTATAAAAGGAAGCAGTTATTTTATACGCGTTGCGTCTTTTGTCTTGACATACGACCTTTCAAAGAAACTGTTTTTAAAACTATGGAAAATGTTAAATTTTTTCATTTAACTTAAACATCTAAATAACGACCATTCACTTCCAGGCATTTTGTCTTTTGTAAATTTGAATGCATTCAAATTACAATTATAAAAAATTCTGACGAATAAAAAAAATCTTAAGATTACACTAAAATAACAGTTAAATTATAATGAAAAAAATAATCATACTTCACAAAACAATGAATAAAAACGAAATACCATTCTAGACCTCGAAATAATCATCAAAATCTTAAAAAGCAAAAGACGACATTCAATCCAAACACACTTAGGTCCTCATCAGCCGCATTCAATTCCCTTTCGCTTCCTCTCTTTCTCCCAGGCACGAAAAGCGCCTAATTAATTCGCAAAATCGCTCGGCAATTAATTTTTAATACGATGCGTCCACTCTCTCTCTCCCTCTCTCTCTCTCTCTCTCTCTCTCTCTCTCTCCTTCATCCCGACGTTTATGGCCGACGGCAGCGTAACGAACTGCCGGCGTCGACCCATCTCAAGCCTCTTGACGCGGCGATTGTGGGTGGTTCCTCGCCCTGACGTTGGCGCGCTTAAGGTGGGAATCCTCAAGCCGCTTAATGAGGAAGTTCGTCGGATATATCGCCTTATCGGTGCGAATTCTTTGTTTCCGTTGGCTGTGGGAATGAAATTTTTTTTACGAGCGAGAAAGTGTTCGATATGCCTTTGGGGTGCTTTGATATGGCATTATAAGTGGCGTAACTGTTCACAAGCTTATAATAAGATTATCACCGGTAAAGAAGGATCGTCGTTGGTGATGCAGACATTCCATTGTGGTTACTAATAATTTCGTTTCCTCCTGTAATACAATGTAAAAGATATTTGTACACTTTATAGCTATTTTATTGCTCAGATGTTGCCAAAAATCTTTATACATGTTCAAATAATGAAAAGGTACCGTAAAAATTTCTCAATTCTCGTATAACCGCTGTACTCATTTGAAAAAGAATGGCGATACGTTAAATTCCAACCTACAAATACCCTTTCTTTCCAATCCCACGAAAAAAGACGACTCTAAACTAACCGACCCGCCGATTAGCCAATCGATCAGCGTAATTGCGCACAAAGGAATTAGCGCGACAAATCACCTCTTGGCTATTGCATATATATATATATATATATATATATATTGGCGGCGCGTGTATATACGTGGAGACCACCCGGGCGATCACTTCATTACGCAAATTCGCCCCCTGCGCCTTCTCCGTTTCTCTTTCACCTCATTACGCTCGCGGCTCGACGCGCACTCATTATTCGCGCGACGTATATACGCGTATGTATATATATATGTATATACAAGTATGTATAAAGAATCGAATTCTGGTGTTGGGAATTGTAAAGGCGAACGTTTTAAATTGAGGCATCTTTTGGGATTGTAAATTATTAAATTTATGGTACTTGAGTAATAACCTCAATTCGATATTTAATCTGGTGTGGATTTTCCAAAAATTTGTGAAATTTTGTTTATCCTTTCGATGTCATATTACTGGAGGCGGTAAATTTATGAAAAAATATGTAATTTACATAAATATGTTATTAATAATATACTGCAAAAAAAATATTATGCACGTAATTTATAATCGAGATTATATTAAATCAAATTACTTATCGAGAAATTTCAAACGGATTTTATATAAGTATTTTAAATTTTTCTAAACGATTCAACAAATGCAAATTTAAATTAAATTTTTGTTATATTCATTAAACATAACTTTTATATATCTACCACAAACCATCTTACAAACAATCAAAGCAAATTTGCTCCCCCAGCATAAACACCGTAGGCTCTCCTCCCAAGTAATCGCAATCACCATCCAAAACAATATACATCTCGATTCATGCAAAACACACTGCGCACTCGAGGTACTGCAAACATACCTGAACGAGCAATCGCAACGTTGCGCATTACGACGATAACTCGCATAGAAAAGAGAGGAGTTACCGCCGCCGGGAAATCCCATGAGCAGCAGCTCGGAGAGCCTCTTTTACACTCGTACACACAAAGTCCGTCATATATGTGCTGCTATACGCGAAGAGAGGCGCAGGGTCAACGCGATTGAGAAACAAACGACGGCCGTGTTTGCCGAGTACTCGTGTATATATATATATATATGCGCCTCGCGGGAGTTTACAGTGTCTTGCGTTGTGTAGCTGTACGCTCGCTTGCTCACCTACGCTAACGTATAGGTATATAGTGTGCATTCTCTCTCTTTTGAGCGGTCAAACAGAGGGAGACTTTCTACGGTCCGCTCTTTTCTCTCTTAGCTTCGCTTCATTAATGGAGATTTTCTGGTTCGAATGGGAAAACAATCGGTTGTCGTATATATATACGCTGGAGTACTGAGTTTTGTATATATATGTAGGGACGATTCGCGCATACACGAGTATATGTGTATGTATGCATGTGCACTTGACCTCATTGAAATTCGATTGCATCCTGGCTATATTACTTTCCGAGAACGCCGTGAATTGATTGATAGATTTTAGAGAATCCCGTTTGATCGATGGTCCAATTTTTCAATTTCCGTGTCAATACATTAGACTCTATCGCGTCCAGTATAATGTACATCAATATAATTATAATAAATTTAAATATCCGAATAAGTAAACATGTTTTTTTTTAACCTTTCAGCTATACAAAACTATTTATTAGTTTCGTAATTTTTCAAAAACCAACGTATCGATATAAAATTTTGACACATTTTTTCGTTATTTTTTTTTGTTAATACACTATTACAAATTTTGACAATAATTTCGTCATCGCTTATCGCCACATTATGTCTTTGGTATAACCGAGCAATTGCAATCTTTCTGCGGATCAGACTTCCCCGGGCAAGGTGTCGCTGTAGCTGACGCATGTTCTGGTTTCTTCTCCGCATCCTCTGGTTTCTTTTCCTCACCCGTTGATTTCTCCGGCGTCGCTGGCGTTACAGAGGTTTCCGATTCTTCCGCTGCGACGCTCTCGTCTGCTTTCTCCGGCTCGTCTTTGCTCTTATCCGCGTCCTTATCAGTCTCGGTTGTTGATTTGTCCTTTGATCGGTCAGTCGCGGTAACTGGAAACCATATGGATTAGTTTCATGGTTCTGATCTGTGTGGAATGTTTGGAGTATTGGCACTGGCGGATGTAGATGCGTTCTGACAAACCTTCACGAGACGAAGAGTCGCGGCGCTCGGGCGATGTGCCACCTGAAAGATATTTTTAAATGTACATGAACCTTTAAAGCTTCGTATACATTATTTCGAAAGACTCTATAAAAATTAGCCTTTTTTACGAGCACTCAAAGATTGTGTATCACATAAAAGTGTTTACATCTCTTAACTAGATGTTTTCACCTAAATTTCACTTCCGAATGTCATTCCTATCCCTCTCTTAACCTCATACTACAGGTAATTACAAGTACCTTTCAGGGCTCCTCTATATACGTGTGACGAAATCTACGATTTACATATATCCCATCAAACACCAACACCGCATGACTCAACCGAAACGATCGTTTCGCCAAATCAAAGCTCTCCGGAAAAATCGAACCGTTAATCACATGCTAATGGAGACTAAAAATACAATTAACCCACATCTCGTCAACTATACGTTAAATGCTTTCTCGAAGTGCGTACGCATGCACCGCCTCTTACGAGTGTATGCGCGCATGTAAATAGTCGTAATAAAGATGGCACCTTTCGGGGAAAAAGGCGGCGAGGAGAAGAACCGTATTATAACTCAGCATACTTTTCGACGATTGGTATTAACAACAGAGTCAGTGTCAACGCCTTATGAGGTGTGAGAAGTGCATTATGCAGTCCCAAAGAAACCGGAATACATCACAATGGACTACATTCCAAGACAATGAATCATTTTGGGATTTCAAACAATTTCATGACGCAAAGTATTCATTATACAACAATATTAAAAAATAAAAACTTCCCCAATGAATAATCAGTTAAAATCACTTACAATCGATCCGCCTACGAACGATAGCAGTGCCGACAAGCTCGCATCGCCTGATTGCCGGTCTGCACTGCTGTACGGGTGTTGTCGGTAACGGCGGAGGTGATGGAGGTTTCTGCTTCTCCCCACCGCAGCATGAGGCTTTTGGTAGTGTCTCGTCCTCGTATGTCAGCTTACGCTTTGAGCTGCAACAGCCATGCTGTACGGTACGACGTTGGGGTGCCTGGTCCTGCGGAAAACTGTGGAATTCGTTAGAATAAGTTTTTTTAGTTTAAGGTTTTTTTTTTGTAGATTGTTGGTTAGGTAGAGAAGAAAAAGTAAAGTGTATTTGGAAGTATTAGTAACACCAGTAGATGCTCTGTATTAATGTTATTTATAAGACATTATTTTTAAATTAATGGTAAATTTATCTATTATGTGAATAAATTAGATTTCGATTTCTTGTAGGAATTTATTCAGTAACCCGTGAAGAAGTTTTGAAACAAAAAATATTTAATTTATTAGTATCTCTAAAGTAAGGAGAGAAGCGTTTATTAAAGGAAAAATTAATAATTTAGTAAAATGAACGAACGAAATATACCGTTAATAAGAAAAAAATTAACCCACTTTTTGAAGTGGCAAACAGAAAGATTTTTGATCTTCATTAAAAAGGAAGTTAAATAATCCTATGTTTGTTCAGGGACCTAGAAGTGGCCACTCGAAAGTACTTAGCTAGTGGACGAAAGAACGAAGGGAAAAGTACAAACATTTTGAAAAAAGCACACATTTTAAAGTAAATTGAAGAATAACGTAGTATATTTCAAATAGTTTCGTATTTGCCGTCCCAATGAAAAAATGATGGAGTTAGCTTTCGTATTGATAATTCTCATTATTTTTAGCTTGAGCAAATAGAATATTTCAATTTTCGGTCACATATTTATATTTTATCCTGTTATTCATAATTAACATTCGTTGTTTAATTATCTCTCCTTCTCTCATTAAAATCACTATCAATATCTTAATTTGACTTCATACCCAACAACAACAAACCCAACTAACCTAACAACACCCGCTAAAAAAAGAAAGCAAAAATTAAAGGTTATGAGACACTAACACTTCAGGGCAGGGCTTAGGCGCAAGCAGCTTCTCAGGATCGACTTCATCACCGGCGCAGTTGCACATCTTTCTTTCTATTTTTTTTTTACTATTTTTTTTAACTGTAAAAATTTAGCTTAAAATTCAATCGAAACGGTTGGCTTGAGCGATGACATTACGGCCAGAGGAGGATAGATATAGGAGGAAATTGACACGGGCGCACGTCGACCGAGCACGGCCACTCGGTGTACATATACGAGCGACACGCTCAGGGTCATGATCGTGACAGCTGCGGCTCGCGATGATCGCGTGGCACTTCAGGTCAGTCATGTGTCGCGTCGTGGTCATTGCTGCACGAGAGAGAGAGAGAGAGAGTGCATTGTATGTTCGATTTGGGACATCGTGCGGTGGGTCGAGTGGTTGGTACTATTTTTGCGGGGATTTGTTGTTGACTAGAGGTGAATGTCGTTTCTACCTATACAGTCGTTGCAGTGGTTTTGAAATTTTATCATGTGGGTAGGGTTGTTACAGTTCGATGTGTTTAATAGGTTACGTATATAGTTGAGGTAAATGAATTTTAGTAAAAGTTTTTCACGATTTTTCTGAAATAATATTAAAAATGAAAAGTATAACTACAAAAATGAATTAATAATAGTAACAGCTATTTTTCTAAAAGAGACATAATAAAGTAGTATCCCCATAGATTTCTCCGATAGAATCAGAAATACAGGTGACAGTCAAACGGTTACCTCCAAGACACTTTTACCAAATTTAAACCCAAAAACTCATCAAGCTTGACAAACTGTCCTCCAAAAAGAAAAGAGTCTTTCCCAATCAAACGCTTCGATACCTCATGCCACACGTGAGTCAGACTGCACCAAGATCTATCAAAATTAGTACACACGACGAACAAACCGTATACGCGTGTATAAGTCGGCACATCAAACCCAACATATATATATATAAACTCTCTAGATCCGACCAATAATACATTCCACCTTCTCGTGCCATCGGAACCGCGTGAAAAACGCGTCGACGTGGCGCTGATGGATCGGTGCCCTTATAAATATTGATGCGCGTGTGGCGTTTTTTTTCTTCATTCTCCTATGCGCATTCAATAGCCGCGAGCGAGAGCGACACCTCGGGTATAATCTGTAATTCAAATGGGTATACGCGTCGGCTCCAATTAATTTAACAGCCGTCATTTTTCACGCCCGGCGCCTCGTGTGCAAGTGTATTCGTATGCCCATGTGTGCATGTATAGAAAGACACGTAGTGAAAGAGAGAAGAGACTTTTCTTGCGTGGAGTTCGGTGTGACGAAGTTCGCTGCACTCGCTATGCGAGGTGTGAGAGGAAGTGTAAGACATGATGTGGATTTCGTGAAATCGAGAAGAGCTGGTATATGAAGTGGGCTAATGAAGCAATTTATGATTACGACTTTATCTAAAATGAATATTTGTACAACAAGATAATAATTATTTTTTTAATTTTGAAAAGACTAATAAAAATAAAGAAAATTCTCACATAAATTTTTACAATTTAGTTTATCATTATATATACTTATTTTTTTTTTCAAAGTAATGCAGAGAATAATCTACAATATTACAGTTTGAAATTTCGTGTTCTTATATCATAATATATAATTTAATTGGACAACGTAATTTATAATATAGTTTGATATAATTTAAGAAAATTTAAAATTCGCGTTTGAAATAATGCATAGTTTTTTATGATAATCCATAGTTTTTTTTTGCAATGAGTTTGCGTAATTAACTTCTAGATTTTGTACCTACTCTTATTAGTAATTTAACAGTTTCTTAATTTAAAATTTATGCAAATTTCTTTACCCCTTTTTTTATCTTATTATTAATTTATTATTTCTCTTTTTTACATTTACTTTTTTGATATCGCTTGATAGTTCACTAAAAATACTTTGATATAGCTTTTTATCACTAACAAGTTCATATCTCATATTAACAATTTTTCAAATATAATCGTTTATAAGTAAACCATTTATTTACGATTTAAATAAACGTTTATCTCATCCCAATAAATTTCCAATTGGAATATTCCAGAAAACGCAAAGCACTGCGTTGCATCACTCAACGAAGCGTATAAAGTAAAAATGCATTCTCCATTTTATTCTTTACCCACCGAATTCCCGTTCGTCGGCTTTCTCCGCGGTCCGAGTCGTTTTAGAATTCCATAAAGTTTCCGATGCGCCCGGTGTACCACGTGAAAAATGACGTTCCACACATTATTTAATTAATAGTTTCATCAATCAACGATTATTCAAGTATGATCCTCGCAGTATAATACCTCTTCCTCGAATTATTTAACATTACGTATAGTTTTCAAGGTTTCTTCGACAAAAAATACATTTAAGACAATACTTCGACATTTTAAAAGTTATTTATAACTCCAAGTACACCGAGAACCTTCAAAAAAACTCATTCACCCACGAATAAAAATACAAATTAAATTACAAACGACGCGTCTGCGGCTCTCTCATTCTTTTAATCGTTATTAAAAAAAAAACCTCTTCGGAAATACATTAAAAGCCGTCTTTCACTCATATACGCGCCGCGATTTAACGCTCTCTCACTCTCCCTCCTCTGACTCACACCCTCGACAACGACCTCTCACCTCATGCAAAAGTATAAATTTTAAAATTTCCCCGCGCACTCGCGCGCGCGCGTCTCCGATTAATTACTTTAATAACAAGCCTCGGACCGGCGAAAGAGGACGAAAAAGGCTGTATAATTGATTGCAAAGTCGGCGCGTATAAATCCGTTTGTCAATATAAACCGCGTCAACGCGGCAGTGAGCGGGAGAGAAAATTACACGAAACAAACCCAACGGGCACAATGCGCGAGGAACCCGTTCTCCACCTTCTCTTCCCTTCTCTCTCTCTCTCTCTTCTCTCGGCTTATTATTACCACTCTTTCTGCTTTCGTCATACCATCGTGCCCGTGAAACGAGCCGCGTGTGTGCGCGCGCGTACGTTGTGAGAGTCACTATGATGAGTTAAGCGATCTCTCGCCCCCTTTTTTTTCTTCTTCTTCATCTCTTTTACTCTCTCCCTCTTTTTCGGATCTGTAGAGAGGAAAGAGAGAGAGAGAGAGAGAGAGAGAGAGAGAGAGAGAGAGAGAGAGAGAGAGAGAGAGAGGAGAGTCAAACGCGCGCGAGGGAGTTAATGGTTATAATCACGTTAGACTAATCGCCGCGCGGCTGCCGCTGTTGCTGCTGGGGTTGGGGGCGCTAAAGCGGCCTATTAACAGACGATTGGCCGTACCTGCCCCCTTGTACCCCCCGCTAGACAATGGCATGTGGGAGATTTTTTTTCGGCTCTCTCTCTCTCTCTCTCTCTCTCTCTCTCTCTCTTTCCTTTTTTTTCTCTCTTCGAACTCAGGCGTGCGCGCAAGCTTGCGTTCCTTTGTGGTGAGCTGGCCTCGGCGCGCGCAATCCTGCAGGCCTCGAGAAATGCAATCGGGAATTGGTGGTTTCTCGTACGAAGGGATGCGGGTGTCTCTGTGAAATCGCACACGTGCAGTCAGCTGTTCTTTGAACTTGTAATTAAATGATAGTTTCTGTTTGAGCTTATGTTGAAATTATGTTGAAAAATTAGGTTACAATGTAGTTGCAAAATTGCTACGTGGCTTAATGAACATCAAATAAGTATATTAATGGTATATATTCATATTTGAATTTTTCCATAAAATAGAGGAATTTAATAGGTATGAATCCCAAACTATTGAAATTTAAAGTTATCCCGTATTCATCCATAGGCTCTTAAAGGCTAACTGTAGATGTGAATTTTTTTCGAAGAATCATTCGGAAATTCATCGTCGATGAAAAGTGGTGATAGAAACCGTCAACAGCCCTTTAAGGCTTATCTTGATGCTACTTTGAATGATACTATACAACAATGAGGCGGCGTTTCTTTCATTTATTGGAGCCAAAAGTAACGGCTTTTAGTTTTCTTCACATTAAATGAATAGTAGTCTGAAATTTGTAGAAAATGTTTTGTAAAATTTTTTCTAATTTTTACACTTTTATATTATTCTAAAGGATAAACTAAAATCTATATCAATTACATTCATATCTGCGTTAATTGCTGGTTTTATGAATAAAAATATTTCCTTAGAGTAAGAATAAAATAAAAATATAATAATATCTAACAATTGTCTATTATAATTAATATTGATATTTTTTTGATTCCAGATTTTTCAAAGCAATAGAGAAATTCTCAGAGGAATGCGGAGCAGGTGAGTCATCTTTAATCTTATTATTATAGTTAATTATATTTTAAACAATTACCATATTATGAAATAATCACTTTAAAAATTCTTTAAACTTTTCAAACGAACAAAAAATTGAATGTTCAGTAATTTTTCAAAAATTCTACCAGTTTTCATCAAAAATTGATTTCAAAGGTTTCAATCCAATTGTCAGAAATATCTTGTCAAACTTTAAAAGACACGAAGTCTAGTGTATATCGAATGTTTGATGGCGTTGACTTTTCGCACTTAAAAGATTGATTGATCGGCAAGTAAAGACAAATTTGCAGCGTCGTCGTCAATCATTCCGTATTGACACAATGTTAACACCACAGCATTCATGTATTAACCTTATCCATGACTATAGCTTCGATTGACGAATATATCATTGCATAAAAGAAAATCCAAAAAAGTAAAAAAGTTTATGGGATTAAATAACGGATTAAACAGCGCTAAAAAGAATAATAGGGTCGAAAAATCAATCGATATAGTATAGCCATATAAAAATTCAAGCTTACAACACTGAACGCATCCATATATCACTCTTTTACGTACGGACTATTTAGTGAGATGACAGATTACATAGTTTATTTAATTAATGGTTTTTTAATAGACCATAACTTTTTTTTTATATATAGACACATGTAAAGAAAATAAGTACCGTCTATAAACTTTTTACATCCAACTTATTCACCAACCAAAAACTGATTTACGCCACAATTCCAGGCGGCTTACATATACTAATCTCAAAATCGATAAATCAAAATCAACATTTTTACAAATAGCTTTATCGCAAACGAGCGTTCACTCCATACTCTTAAAATTTTAATAGTCCTCGAGTAGAGATCCAACGCTGCTGGTCGTCTTGGAAAAGCATACAAAATTCTTTTATCTAACCCCGTTACCGTATAAACCACGAACCATCCCAATATATAAGCACAGGCTATCACGCGTATATATATATAAAAAAGAATTCATTAATTTAACATTTTTATAGCCCGTCCTTAAAACTCACCGATGAGCAGACCGCAATGACCCACGTGGAAAATCAATCTATGAAAACACACGGGCATAGCGGCACTTGGCAATAAACCATATCGGTCTAAATTAACTCTCCCGTGGACTTTTATGCCCCTCTTTTCAATTATTTCTTTTTTTTCTCTCTCTCTCTTCGACGATAGCAAGGCCTTGAATATGTATATGCACGAAAAACCGGAACCCGCAGAGGCAGAAATGCATTCCTAGTGTGTCCCGCTATAGAGCGGAGCATACTCGTCCACTTACCTTATCGCGCGTGGACCGCCTTTTCGGCTATGGAATATCGTCCTCCCGACACCTTTTAGGCGACTCTCCCATTAGGGATATTACTCAAGGTTCACTGTATGTGTGTGTGTATAGGCTCTTCTAGTGTATAATATCGATGATTTTCGGAGGAAAATCGAATATCGAAGAGGAAATTATTCCTATTGGCGATTAGATAGATGACGCGCGTGTGTGTGTGTGTGGGATATATACCGAGAGGCGAGGTTTCGGTGTCAAGGATTAATAATGATAATTGAGTGCGCGCGTCCGTTGGGAAATCGGCGCTTCTTTTCGGGAAGAGAGAAAGAGACGCGTCAATGGAATTATAGTTGGCGATTGGTTGAATTGAATCGTTCTGGTGGACGAATTTTAAATAATGTCGTTCAAAATTCTGTTTGTTGATTAATGGTAAATAAGAGGGATATGGTTTCCCGATAAAGTAAAATTGAATAACAGTTAAAATAGCTGTTTTGGCTGTATTTCAATTCTCTTCGGGGTGTCTTAAAAAGCGTTTAATTTTTTACGATTTAAGGAGAAAAAACGGAACTCCGGTATTATGCAAACGGAAAGTTCGAATTCTTTATGCGCTGCGATCGATAAACCACCGTGGAAATTCATTTGCATGAAATGTGGTCTTTGCACGAAAGAAGGAAGAAAAATAGATACAGGTTGCTGCTGGAATTCCGCTGGAGTTGTAATACAAGTACTTTTTCGTATAGGTCTAGTAAATACCCCTTTTTAAATTTACAACCGTGATTTTTTTTCATAATTTACCGGGAAAGTCTACTTCTTTCAATGAATTTCTGTTATGATAATATACAATTTTCCAAGTTATTTAATAATACATTTACTATTTAATCGATATGTATTCGGATTTAACGGCCAAAAAATCTTAATTTATTCTTCATAATTTCCTTTGAATTAATAATCAATACAAATCATTTATAGATCATTTTTACCTAATGATTACTAGAATTCATAAAAATATACGAAAGAAACTGCAAATTTAAGCTACAAAATTTACACACAGACTCCCACATCCCGAAGAAAACATCGAAATCGAAAACTCTCCTCCCTCGCCGTCTCTCTCTTATACACATATGCTCTCCTCGTAAAAACCACAACCTCTTTGCAAAAACACACTTTTCTCTCTCTCTCTATTTCTATCTCGAAAAGAACACCTCCTTCTCACTCCTCGACCGAACCTGTACCCGCGAGCGTCAGCGTACCACGCAACGGATCGACATTATGCGCGCGCGGAAGCTTCAACTTTTTAACGGCTCGGTCGATACTACTACCACTACTACTACTACTACTACTACTACTACTACTACTATTACTACTACCACACCGCAGCGTCGGAAAATCGGCAAAGAGCGAGCAAGCGCCGCACGACGTCGTATTTTTCAGGTTTATGTACCGGGCGCAGCGCCGACGTTAACGTTCTCCCTCCCTCGCGGCTGCGTGCACACGCGCGGGACTTTATACGCGCGCGCGTCTCGGATGTATGTGCCCTTTGCATACGCGTATATCATATTGCCACATTAACCGTGTCGCCCCGGGATACCCGGCGCGACTGCCGAGTGAGTATGTGTATACATATATATATATATATATATATATATGGCGTGTGTGTAGCCTGGACGAAAATCGTTGGTGGAACGAGGGAGAGCGAGAAAGCGGCGTTTTCTTTTGGGATGGTCGAGGCGACGGGAGTGTATAAGAGCTTTGGCTGTTTTGGTTTGTTGAAAAACTTTTTCCGAAAATTCATGGTTAAAGTAGAGTATATACAGCTTTTTGGGTAATCAAAATTATATTTATCTCGAATGAATAAAAATGTTTTTAATTATTACAACTACGTAGATTTAAGTATAGAAAAATACTAGCTTGAATAAAAACATTTATAATTACATAGTATAAGTCTCAACTAACGGAAAATATTTTATATTCAAAATAACCACTTGTTTCTCATCTCGTATATATATATATATATATACTCCCTACCTTCGCGCCATCATAATTTAAATCATCAGAAGCGCCTGGCCAAAGCATCGAAAGCGAGGCGCCAACGCAGCGTGCGCACTGTACAGATCGCGAAAAATCCAGCTCGCGCGCGCGCGTGCTCCCGCTGTTTTCGGTGTATATATATATATATATAACGCGTGCGCGAGGATCAAACATCGCTCAACGGGAGCCAAACCGCGGTAACGCGAGCCTCACACGCGCGGTGCGGGGGCCATCAATTAGCAGTGGCGGTGAGAGAGGAGAAGCCACGATTTATTCGAGATTCGAGCCCGAGATGTATGTATGCGGCTTGGAGAAGATTCGGCCCTTATATGGAGCATTCCGCGGAGGTGTAGGTGGGATTGGTATGGAGGAGTTTAATGGGATGGTTGCGCTGATGGGTTTGGTGGTGGGGGCTGGTGATCGTGTGTTTGTATGTGTGAGTCGGTTCGAATTATATAGTGTATTTGTGTGATCAAGTTTTAAATAATTAAACATTTTTTAGATGTTTTGAAGAATATAATGGTTTGATAGTTTTGAATTTGAAGGAATATATTAAAATAGTATTTGTTTTGCGCCCTAATATAAATTTTAAAAATTAAAATATTACGTTTAGATAATATAGAAAATGAAAGGAATGTATTCTAAAAGTTGCAAACAGTTTTTTCATTATTTTACCTCTGAAGCTTTAACAGATTTTAGATTTTCAAAATATTCTATCACTCCGAATCACACAATAAAATTTTCACGATTTCGTTTATTTGAAAAAACCGTATAGTGACTTTTATAAACTACGTTCTAAACTTTACCTCTAATTATTCCAATACAATTCGGAATACTACTAAAACATTACTATTCACAAATAAAAAATTATGGAATGCTCCATCTATGATTATTAGGGAACAGTCGGCACGGACCCTACTTCAATAAATAATATTATCTTTCTCTCTCTTTCTTGGGGAAGCGCTGGAGTCCAAATAACGTTCGCGCGATCTCTTCTCGCGAGGATTAGGCGCTCGGATTAAGGGCAATATTTAAGGTTCGGAGATGAATGATCTGCGTGCGGGATCGCCATTGCTTTTTTGTTTTGGCTATAATTCAGATGCCTTTTAGAAATTAACATAAAAAGCAATCAAAGTGTGTTTTGCATTCTTTTAGATTATTACTGTGATTTATGAATGGCGATGGGTGTAGAATAGGCATTTTAGTTTAAATTATGACGAATGTGAAAATAGCTTTGTCATAATTGTGATATAATTATAAGATAAGTTTGTACAATAAAAGAGTGCTTGGATTAAGCTTTGAATAAAAAAGAAATGGTTACTTAAAAAGTATGTTTTCTTTTAGAATTTTCTAACATCTCGAGTTTAATTTTACTTACCTTCTATAATTTCTTAGTCGATCCAAGGCCTTTTACTTGAATAAATGCAAAACGTAAATTAAAAAATACCATTAATTATAACATAATATAAATCTTCAATTTATTTATTTGTTCTTTCTCTTATAATTAAGTATTAACCACTTCAGAAGTAACTCGAACATCCCCTACGGATTGTTAAACTACATAAAATCACATCCAAACGTGTTTACAATTCTTCAAATTCGAATTCCCCAAGGACGCGAGCATTCTCTCATTCAACGCACCATCACACCCCACTCGCGTGCGTGCATTTCCCGCGAACTTTCTCAAACTTTATTCCTCGAATATCGTTGCGGGAAGAAGAAACAAAAACGGAACCACGCGTACCTAGCTCATGCAAAATTCCAAGAGGGGCGGGTATTACACATCAAGAAAGAAGCGAGAGAAAGAGAAGGAATCCGACCTCGGAAACAGGGCCAGCTTTCTTTCTTTCGAATTACCGTTGCATTTTTCGTACGCGAAAGGCGCCTCCGATCCCCTCTTTTCTTCCTGCTTTCTTGCACGCTTATCGTCGCCCGAACGATCGCTTTATCTTTCTTTCTTCTTTCCCAAGGTCGCATGGGATGGACTTTCTTCTTCTTCTGCGTGGCGAGCTCGTGACGTGTCTTCTTTGGTTGTTTTAGTCACTTTGGCGAAGGTCCGTGGTCCAACATTGTTTTGAAAATTAGGTATTAGAAAACGTGCGGAGGCAGCTATGGTCACTGAAAAATTCGCTAAAAGCAATTGCCATTGAAACTTTTAAGATTTCCATAAAATGTGCTTTAGGTATCACCGCTTTTTCGTTTTCATTAGATACTTTAACTATCTATATTGATCTGTAACTTCTGTGTTTAATCTTAAATGCTTGTGGAAATGAATTTTAGTAAGAAAATTTCAATGTATAAATATATCAACATTCTGACTGAATCTTGGTAACTAATAGTTTACCCAGAACGATAACTACTTACCAATCCATATATCGATTGCTCATCGATACGATCACTCAACTTATGTACAAACCAAAAGCCCGCACACTGTTACACTGTATTTTCTCCGAACATGCTTATATGCCTATAGTCACAAAATAGAACGTAGCGGCCGCTACTCTTTCTCTTCGTCTTCGTAGCTTTCTTCCGTCTCTTGCTCCTCTAAAACATTCACCACTCGCTCGCCGATCGATAAACCAGGTGGTCGTCGTCGTCGTCGTCTCATCGCTTCCGAGAAGTAATCAACACGTGTTTCCCCTTCTATACGCCGTGCGCCAAGGCGGTTACTTCCGAACTGAGCGAGTCAATGTTCCAAGCGCACGTCTTGTTACGAAACGACGACGTGGCTACGTGCCTTGTGCTAACAGAAAAATTCTTTTGGGAAAAGAAATGGATTTAGAGTTAAAGAAATTGTAAATAATATATATATATATATATATATATATATATATATATATATATAAGAGGCGAAATTGAACAGAGATTGTTGGCCATTTATTATAGAAGGTTATATGTACATCAATAATCGAATATTGTGTAAGAATTATTTATAGATATAATAAATGGTAAGCAAATGTTATACAATTCCTTCTTACATGCTGTATTTGTTAATTTATGTCATTATACTTACTCTTTTGCATAATTTATTTGAACCGAAAACTGTATGATTAATTATACGTGCATTCGATCAACTTTGTTACAGAAATTTGTTTTTCAAATTCCTGAATTCGATTTAAATAACAAGTTGCATGTTTACTATCGCAGGTCATCGATCTCTGTAAAAATTCTACCTGTTAATCGACTTTTCATCAATCTGGGTTATATTTAGAACAGTTTGAATTTGAATTATAATCGTTATGTTTTTAATTGTGATGATATTTTAGCTTATTGTTATTTTATTAAATATATTTTATTAGCAATGAAAATCTTTAATGTAATTTATGCATTTTACTTGATACAACTAACTTTTGCTTCAAAATAAGTTATAAGACTCTCTTTACTTATTTCTTGCTCTTATATCAAAAGAGGGAAAAAAGACATTGAAGTAGTGTATTTCCTAATCGATGTCTGCCTCCATCGCCAAATTCAGACAGTGATCAATCATAAATCGGCCTGAAAAAGTAGCTGCGAGCGTGAAAGCGTGCTCGAAGTTATTTTTTTTTCATCTTTTCCTCGCATTCGATTATTTTCATTACTAAATCACTGATTTTACGAGATAGATGGAATGATTATGTGCTTATGTCGTTTGATGAGATGTTTACAAAGTTTCTGTTAAGATGTAGATATTTAGAAGAAGAATGATGGATTGGCTAAAAACCTTTGAAATTAATTTTGATATAAAAACACTTTTGCGCAACTATGTATTTTTTGTGTACTAATATTATAATGCCTTTTCTATTATTTCAGATGAATTAATTGGCGTCCACTGTACTCATGGTGTTAATCGAGCTGGGTATTTGATTTGTCGGTAAGGAAAAGTGTAAAATAAACAAGACCAACAATCATCACTATGCTATAAATTAAAAACTTCTTTATTAGCTTTCTCATCAAGAAAGCTTTTCTCATTACATAACAAAATTTGTGCTCTAACTTTTTTTCTAGCCAAATAGAAAAGGATTGTGTCCTACGAACATTTCTTTTCTAATAAATTTAATGAAATTCTTCAAATGAATTATATACTCAGAAATGAACTATTACATTTACAGGTATCTTGTGCAACAACTAGGTTGGAAACATGCAGATGCATTGAAAGGTAATTCAGGTTTACACACACACATTTTTGAGTCTTGAAGTCAAATATTGATGTTACTATTGCAATTCTTGCTATACTTTTATAGTATAATTAAATATTTAACTTGAGTTAATAATTTTTGACAAATAAAACTTTGTATTTATGTCATTTGATATTATTGAAATCCTGATCAATGTTTATTTTTATGAAATAACTTTTGAAATTTTAATAAATTAAAGTATTTGACAATTTTATTAAATATTGTTTAAGAATTAATGATTATGCAAGTGTTTGCTCAATTTTGTTTAAAAGTTGGTTTATCATAAAAATGATAGACTCTTGTCTACACGAAAACAAGTGTGCATTTTTCCCAGCCTTGAGCATCGGCATTTTCCGAATGGTGTACTCTTCTACGTGAACGAACTGTCAAACCCCAGATATTCAATCATTTTTTTAATCATTAAAAACTATTAGATTATTTTTTGAAATAATAAATTTTTAATAGTATTTTAATTATGTGAAATGTTCCTGAAATAAAAAAGATTAAATTTCTAGTCAAAATATTAATATAATTACGAAAAATTTTCTAATCAATTTCCGGGGTTTGACAAATATTCGAAAATATAGCGAAAATAATGCAAAAAATTAAAAAATACCGGATACTTTTTTGATTTCAGCATTCGCAGACGCTCGTGGTTACCCGATTGAGCGCGCAACCTACGTCGCTGATCTCAAACGTACTCCGACCACGAAGATTGATGTGAGCAAGGTTAACCTAAACGCACCCATCAAGACAGGCAACAAGCCTCGTCCAGGCATGAAGCATCAAGGCCCTCGTCCACCATTCCCACCAATGGGACCACCAGGACCCGGACCACGTGGCTTTATGAACGGTGCACCATTCCCTCCTCCACCACCCGGCAAATTCGGCCCACCGAGGCCTCCAGGCTTTGGTCCACCGATGCCCCCACCACCTATGCTTGGTCCCCCTCCACCTCCAACCATGTTTCCTGCCCCACCACCGCCACCCATGTTCGGACCACCACGCGGACCACCGCGACTATTCAGGCCCGCTCCTCCAGCACCGCTACTCCGACCGCTACCACCACCACCTCCAGGTATGCGCATACCTGGACCTTCGAGGCATCCACCAGTCATGGGACCCCCTGGACCTCCACCCAGACTTCCAATGGCACCCAGAGGTGGCCCGCTCCGAGCACTTCCAGGACCTCCAGCTCCACCTATGAGACTGGGTAAGATGCCTGTACTCAAAGGACCCGTTACCCGTGGCGCTGGACGACTTATGGCGAGCAAGCAAATCAAAGATCAGGACTTCACAGCCGATGTATTCGAGGAGAACCTCGCTAAGCCGGAAGTGCCTGTGGGGCCACCAGCGAAGCCCAATCGCAAGCGGCAGTATCAGAAGCACTGACGTTGAAAGGCGATCGATGACTAAGCGTGGGGTGGATACTGATGAGGAAAGAGAGAGAGAGAGATAAACATATAATTTTTCGTGTTTTGTGTAGCAGAGGACGCGCCGATAAAAGCAAAAAGTTTTACCGAGAGAAAGACTCTTTTCGCCAGGATTTGATGAGATCGCAAAACTGACAGCTTCCGTGCGCGCGGGTTTGATTATATATGTATACAAAATATATACATATGATAAGCGATATAGCTATACGAGTCTTTTTATTATTTCGTTTGATCCAAATATACCCGTGGAGTATATATATATTATATTGTATATCCTTTAATTTGTACGATCGCATACTGCGACAATTGCTCCTTGTTTAATTTAATGCTCTCAGTATTCTTTTGATGGCGACGATTGTCTGCGTAGATGTACAGTACGTCGCGGCGAGCGTGTGTGGCATAAAAAAAACAAATTAAAACTCTGCACGACTAAGGTGTGCTTTGCTCTGCGCTGAACAGTTTTGTATTATCGGCAAGAAGTGTGAGATGTATTTTTTTTCCAGTACCATCTAGTTCTTTCCCCCCCCCCCCTTCTCCCTCCAGATGTGTGTACGCGATTATCGTATTTTTTTTTCTTTCCATAAAAAGTTTGCGTTTCTTCACATCTTATTATATTATGCATATGATATATAATTATCAGCTCATAAGATTCTTTCTACCCTCGTGTCTCTATATTTTTATGTACTTTAAAACAAAACGCATTGTATTGTGAGATATTAGTGAACCATGCTACTTATTGTCAATGCCGGATATCACGTGCGATATAGTGGAGTTAATTTTGAAACAGTAAACGAATAAATGATCGTTCTATATAAATTGCGTTTATTTACGTTACCTATATTATAGTTTCTTTTTTGTAGAATAAATGATAAATAAACTATGTGTGGTAAGTATGCGCATTTATGCTTTTATTAGAATAATTTACCTTCATTTATCCCTGAATCTTTCATGAATTCCAAGGAACACTTCATAAAGCACGTCGAAATAAGGTGTAGTATCAGATATGCTTTATGATAGCGCCTGCATGGGTCGTAAATTTTTTCAAATCTTATTTTCGTTTCTATTTCAGTAGAGGAATGCAAATCTAAAATATTGCATTATATTAACAGAATGTTATCTTTAAGAGATTAATAAAATTAAAAGTAACGAATTCGGAGAAATATTGTTTTTATTCATCGACTAACATTTTCAACTTATGAAAATTATTAAATCGCTTTAGATTAAATACTATACACATTGTTTAAAAAAAGCAATGTCTTATATATACTTTCTCAACAAATCATATCAAATGTCACTTAACACGTGCACTGCATCAATTCTTCTCACGCAAATGAAACGATCCTTGAGACACACAATAAGCACTCGACGTTCGCGCTCTTGTGTATATATACACGCCTTGCAAAAGTCACGATTACCTCGGGCCGCGAGACCTTCTGTCCCGCGGCTAAAGTAATTTAATCGAGAGGCAGTGCGCGGCTACACCGCAGGCTGACAATCGAGAGCCGCGAGATACGATCGAGCGTCGATGATTTCATTTCCAGCGAGTGGATACAGGTACGTGCATACAGTATATATTGTATTATACATACAGTCAAGGGACTAAAATCAACGAGGACGCGATATCCGCTCGATAACGAGTCGATATCTTAATGCTCATTGCTTTTGCTAATTGTTGAACACGTGTATTGATAGTTCGTGTATGTGTGTTTATATATGTATCAAGTGACCTACAACAACTCGGGATTTATATTATTGGATCTGACTTTTGAATTCCTTGGGTGTGCGCGATTATATGAATCGTCGTTTCTCTGATGTAATGGTTATAATAAAGTATCTATGATTGTACTTCCTAGAACAGATGTATTAAGAGAGCAGTTGTACTGCAAGAAATAGTAATCAAAACAATGTAAGATATTTAAAAAATTCTTGAATTTACAGTCTTAAACTGCAACTTATGTCTTAATATCTACAAGTAATTGTATAATATAAAAATATGATTTATTATACAGTTAAGACTCTATTAAACAGAACCATCGCTTTAACGCAGAAACCACAATCCTTTCCTTAAATATTAAATAACCGCATCTACATTTCTATATTCGCGATCCCTCGTATAAGATTCGGCGGTAGAGTCAAAGGTCAGTACGATTCTTCCGTGGGAGGAACCTCACGTCTTCTCTCCCTCTCATATATCAAATTCTCCGCTGTTGAGCCTTAGGGGGAAAAAAATTCGGTGCTGATGAGAAAAATCTTGCGCTGAATTATTTATGGTTTCGCTGATTTCGCGAGAGGGGCTGGCAAGCATCGGTTATTTATTCTGACACTGCGCGCGTCGACGGTGTCTTATTAGTGTGTTGGATATGAAAGTTTTATTGAATTTGCATTATCGCGATTGAAGGGGTTGCGAGGAACGGTGTCAAGAGGTTGAGATTGTAGGGAATAGTGTGAGATTCGGTGATTGGTATTTTTTTTTAAATGTGATGGTCTAAGGGAATACGGTTTATGCAACGAAAATTTTATTATTGGAGTGATAGATGAGTTAAATAATGAAAGAGTGATTATGTAATGCTGAAAAGTATACTCGAAAAAAAAATTTGGCCAATTTAATAATGCCTTCATCAATTGCGAAAAGGATGGGTTCAACTGAACAAATATTATTCCAAAAACTAAAGAATAGCTTACTTACGTCGAAATAATAATTTTAAATTGTAAATAAAACTAAATTGAATTAAATTTTTTTATATGTTGCTACCAGAAAAGTCATTATATCTCCAAAAATGTTCGTAATACTAGTGTAATTCTCTACTGATGCTAAACGTAAAATTACACCACATAATAAACATTTACGTTTATGCAAAAGCAGCTATCTACTTCATCCTATCATTCTCTCAACATTGTTTAACATTCTATTCCCAGTCAACGACAAAAAATTGAATATAATATCATATTACCTTACCTCACGCCTCTACCCCCCACAAGAAATATTTTTCGTCGTTGCACCAGGCGTCAATTTTAATACACGCGCGTGGGTGGTAGCAACACCGCAGAATATCTTTTTTAACGCGCGCGTTATTGTTGATGTTTGTTCGCTCGTAAGCAAATCGCTGATTAATGGAGTCCCGGCTCAAGTACGCCGTTTATATAGAAATTATATCGATTTGGTTTCAGAATTTTTTGGTTTATCGTGATTTTATGGAGATTTTTGATTGATTATAATTGTACAGAGAATTTCCAATGACCGATGTACAATAGAATATTTTTAAATGACATTTATCCACTGTATTCTTTGTATAATACAGTTTTTACAGTACGCTTTTGAGCTTTTATTTTATAAAACCGATAAACAATTTCTGCAAATGTTAACATCGGCACACTCATTATATTCCATAAACGTTTCCAATTACTCACGAAACAATCGAGCCAAAAAAAGAGGGACAGACCTTTCAACCTGCTATCTCCAACGCGTCACTCAAACTCCTTTCCTCTCCGCCAACAATTGTAAAGAATTTCACTCGAGACCGCGCGCAATCCGCGGAAGAGTATACCCGAGACCCTTCGAAAGATGAAGAGGGGGAAGAAGAGAGAGAGAGGAAAAAAAGGAAGAACCTCGCGAACTCTCCGACGTAGAGAGAGAGAAACTCTTCTGAAAGAAGCTCTCGGGCTATGGTGCCGATATACCTCGCCCCCCTTCGTAAATCAGACGTCTCGTCGCGACTAACTTTTGTCCCGCCTGTATATATATATACATAGTATATACGCACACATATACTTATACGCGTGCGGAAGAGCGAGAGAAGCAAGAATGGGAAATAAGAGTTTCCTCGGTGCAACGCACCGCTGCACCTATCCCCGCCAGACATTAGATTTATCGGCGTATTTTCTTTTAGAGCGGAGAGATAGACTTTTCGCGAGGAACGAAGGTTCGAGGGGAGAAGATTCCATAACGCAAGAGATATCCACTTGGTTTCATCATATCGCGATATTGCCTATTTGCTTCCGATTGTGCGTGACGACCAGCAAGTGGTACAGAGTGGGAGTTCTTTTTGACGAGAGACGCGGTTCGGGTGACCTTTGTGCGGATTATTGAGCGTTTTATATAGAATTTTTATAATGGAAGTGAGGCTGTTACCGAAATGAGAAAGATATTTCGTCTAATATACATTTGATTAAAATGATTTCCACTCTTCTTTTTTAGATTGGTTCATTTTTTATCTGGAATTTTGCTTACACGTTTATGAAAACCACTCGAAATTAAATAAGCAACAACCTTCCCCAAAAACCGCATACATACAAATAAATCGGCACCACGACGACCATAATGATAAATCGGCGCAACATTCCTTTGCAAACTCATTTTGCATCCGATGTATAAAAAAAAGGGGGTGGGGGGGGGGGCTCGCAGAAACAAACGGCTCTCGCAAACTTTCACTATTAATTCCGGTGTGCTGTGCGCCGTCGGGCGGACGGGGCGAGTCGCCATAAATCCACGAAAAAAATGCTCAAATGGATCGCGCCGCGTATGAAAAGTAGCCGCTGCGGTAGGTCGAAGGTGCGCGTGTGAGTATAGAGAGAAAGAGAGAGGGGAAACGGTAAAAGGGATCCCGACGGCCACGCGGTAGTGTAATATAGAGAGATATGCTATATTATATAGTAGCTATGTGCGACGACTGCCGGGCACACACGTGTATGTGTATACGCCTCGATTAATACTAGATAATTATGGTACGGAGAGGTACGAGGAAATTGGTAGGGACGTGGTTGATGATGATTTTGATATTTTTTTTTTGCTTGTTATGTAATATGATTGAGTTGTCGGGCATGGGAGGATGATCTTATCGACAATAGAGTAAGTTTTTAAACTTAAATAATCTTTAGTATCGGTAGAAGTTTTATAATTAAAGAAAATGATAAACTTTAATTTATTTCGTGTTTTCAAAAATCTTTTTCTCAACTATCCTCGAAAGAAACCAAAATAGACACGCAAAGTAAGAGAAAAATTCCGCTTATATCTATTTCAAAAAGTAGAAAAAAAAATCTTCCTTCGATTAATCCATCCAAAAATAAACAACCCGATCGCCTTCGAACTCTTAGAAATCATTCATAACCACCTTAACCAGCCCCAATTCCCCCAACCCCAACAAAAAAAAAAAAAAAAAACAAATCCCATTCCACCTGAAAAGACTCCTCTCTCTCTCTCTCTCTCCTAACAATGCCACTATTAGCTCTAGCTGGTCAATCATAGGCGAGGCTCGCATCCACCCACCAAGCCAGGGCAAAAGAACAAGACTCTCTCTCGCGCGCGCGCGGCCTACTTAGCGATCGACTCGATTAACATGCGGGTGATTAATAGTCGCTCCCTTGGCCAAGCAAGCCCACCTCGTGCAGATCTAATCGCGCGATATTTATTGCCCCGTGCGCGCGCGCACGCTGCTCGAGCTCACCTTCGCGGTTTTGGACGCCGCCTCCGATCTCGTTCCTATATTCTTGTTTTTCTCTCTCTAGTGAAGTATATATATAGATATGCACATGGATATCAAGGTCTTGGGGGTCCTGCATATTGTGGTATTCTTCCGCGGGATTCTTCGCTGTTTGCGGTGATCTAGTTTGCAAGGTTGACGGTGCTCATGGTCTAACTTTTTTTGTGGGGTTTAGAGTGTGCTGTAATGGTGTCAATGTCGTCTGTTTTCTGGTTTTTATGGTAATTTTTTATAGGGTAGTATTATTAGAGACAATTTTATAATAGTATTGAATTCTTAGCTTTAACCGAATTCTAATATATCTGCCGTTACTAAAACCCTAATTCTTACATTTTACACCAAAACATCTACTTCTATTCCTAATTACCATACCTTACCCAAACACCTCCAATCTACACTACCTCTCTTACCCTTACACCTTATTTCCCCAACAACTGTAAATTGCAACATTTACCCACACTTAGCATACACCCTAGTGGAAAGTAAGTCGCGAATGATGCAGCTACACTTATAATCGCGAGTTAGTGTGGGCGTCGCCGTCGTTGCCGCCGCCACACACACACACAGTATATATACTTTCTTCCTTACGTGTTGCGTCAGCGCTGCGCTGGCGCCGCATCCGTCTGCTCGATCTTTTAAAGGACGCTCTTTTGCGTCAGCGGTTCCGCGTCTAGTAACCTCGCTCGATGTCTCGCTATACTTCTACTCCCCCCCTCCGCCCGTTCCTTCGCCTAGGAGCTGTCGTTAGCTTAGTCTAGACTGGACAAACCGATTTTTATAGTATTGAAAGATGCTTGGGAGATATCGTGTGGTATGTGTATAGATTATACGCGTGTGAGAAACGATAGGTTGTATGGTTGTTTGGTAATGGGTTGAGAGGTGGAGAAGATGGTGCTGAGTTGATGACGGGTTAATGTTGGTTTATTGATTTTTTGGCGGTCGGGAGGTTTCTAGATGCGCCGAAATTGTGGGATCGAGTGATAGTTGCAATTGAAAACCGTGGATGCATGCTTTATAGAATATAAATCTGATAAAAGGATTCTGAGATTAATTATTAAATAAGTTTTGTTTACAATATTATTTTTCTGTACATATAAATCTTATTTAAATTTGTCACAGAATAAAATCTCCACAATTCGGTTATAATTTCCAAACGACGATGTTGCATCTATATTTTGCAATCTCTCGTAACACTTTTCTCAAATATTACAATTCCACCAGCAATAATATTACAAACCTCTACCACCACCTCACTCCTACAACATATCAATTACCTAAAACCGACTTCTCATAAAACATTCAGACCTCGAGCGCTCAAAAAAGAATCGCCAACGTAATTACTCACCCTCACGACGCAACCACTCAATAATAAGCAGCCATTTTTAAAACACACTCGTCACTATCGCTTACCGCGTCAGTCAACAACACGTACGTACATGTATATACGTACTTTCTGCTGTCGTCAGTACCACATAACAACCTCGCGTATCGACCAAGATCTCAGTAAAATCAGTGAACAGCAGTAGTAGTAGTAGTATAGTGGCAGGCGTATATATACATGCATTATTATCGATTTGCACGAGGTGTGTCCTACTTGTCACTCGGTCTCGCGCGGGATATCGTTTTTCAATGACGCGTCGTGGTAGCCGAGTGAGCGCGAACGATCGATCGATGCCGATGATTAATGAACGAAAAAGCATACACGCGTATGCGACGATGGAGATCGGATACGTATATATACAGATGCGCGTTGGGAGAGGGTTGACCTTTATCGCGTTGTTGAGCAAACGAGATATTAGTCATTATGTATGTGGTGTGTAACGATCGTTGTTATGCGAGTGAATATATGTATGTATATCGGTGGTTGAGAGATGAGGATTTTTGTATCGCGGTAGGAGGTTTTTGTTTCGATGATGGTATTTTTTTTGTAGAGCTGACGGTTTTGTACATGTGTGTAAACGATTCGAGTGTATTATCATATCGATGACATAATGGTCACGTGTTTGTATTATTGGTATTAATATACGAGGATATGTGCTAGGCAAATTACTATACCAGGCGAATGGTTATGACAGATGTATGTCACGTCTCGATTGCATAACGTGTATGTATATATAAAATCTATTTCACTCTTTATAAGCTGCACCCTTGCGTCCCTATATCTATACTTCAGATGTTCTAACAACGATACACCAGTCGATAATTAACGGTTAAACATTCACTCAGCCAAATCGCAAAAGAGCATATAGCACATTCCAAACTTGAAGCTGATTTTTCAAGCGTTGGTACTATTATTACATCTTTATGAAGCTACAAATCTCTCGTTCTCCCACACCCGACATACGTAGTATACACATATATATATACACACAGATCCCACCCACTTTCTCTCCCTAGACTCTCTGCCCGCACAACAACGCCATCGGGCTCATATTCTTATAAAGCAATAAAATAAACGTCGCGTCGCGGTGTATATATATATATATATACTCGCCGCGCGCATTGATTTACCATCGCACCGACAAATGAGAGACTTGCTAAGTCAAACAATGGGGAGATGTGCTAGGCCTACTTTTATGCGCCGCGTAATAAGCGGCTGCCAAATGCGAAAGAGCGAGTGAGAGAAAAGTGCCGGCAGGCAAAGTCGTTAGTTTTACAGCACACGAGCGAGCGAGCGAGCGAGCGACAGGCTGAAAACAACTCAATTACCGGAGAAGAGAGAGAGAGAGAGAGAGAGAGAGAGGTGTATGTACGAGCGTACAAGTGCATGAGGGCCTCGAAGCGCAATTTACGCGAATGACGACAGTGAGAGAAACAAACACGCGAATTGCGTGGATTTTCACCCTGAGAGCGCGTGTGACAAGGATGCCTTCCTCTTCTTTTTCTATCTTTTAGTTTTACTGGTAGAAGTTGCTCGTCGATGGGTTTTCATTTTTTTTTAATACATTCTGCAAGTTTTCTATATCAGTTAATTATCGAATAATAACTATTTATTAATAAGAAATATTTTGCTATATAGAAAGTTTAGATGTTACAATGTTATCACAATTTCTAAATGTATGTAAATTACTATATCGTGAGAGAAACAAAGAGAAATATATATGACAGATTGTAACAACTTTATCAATTATCGTATATTTTAAAATTTTCATATAAATAACTATAATTTTTACATAAAGTATTAGTCATTTTAACTTTTTCTCAATAAACAACATACACAACGAAACCATACCACAACACATCATATTCTTTTCATAGACGATATTCTATACACTACATATAATCCGAATAGACAGCTCGTTAACGACTCTCGACGCGCGCAGCTCTAACAAATCACGCGGCAAGAAGCGCGCACGCACGCAGGCGCTGTATAATTCCCAACCGATCGCAATCCACTTTTACGGCGGCGATCAATTAGCCCGGCTTAGGCGCTCATATCGCTTGGTAAAGTGTATAGCTTCGCTATATATATATATACATATTCACACATGGAGGGATGAAAAACGGCGATGTGAATCTCGCCGCGTCACTCGAGGCGCTGCACGGCTAATTTACGGGCGGCGGTAGGGAAAGATGGAGAAAGAGAGAGAGAGAGAGAGAGAATACGCGGACAATGAGCCGATAATTAAGAGGCCGTGTAATTACCGATTAGCGGCGGTGAGGTACCGCCCTTGTTGGTTGTGTAACGAAAGTGATATACGCGGCGAGGCGAGATGTAAATTTTTGTTCTTCTTCTTCTTTTTGGAGAGGAAGAAGAAGGGGGTTAAGATATTTTAAGGAAGAACGTGCCGAAAACGTTGTTGCAATTATGAATCTACATTTCTTTAGGTTCATAAACAAATAATAATATTTTTTTTACTTGTACCACTAACAATTCCAAATCAGCTTCATCTTCATATCTACTAAAATCTGTCTTAAAAGAACATCTAACCTCTGCAAATAATTAAAACGCCATTTACTCCTCGTACAGCCACTTTCACACACACACACACACACACACACACACACACACACACACACACACACGATTTCAGTAAGATAAACATACCATCACCGTATCGATATACGACGCGCACGTACACAAAGTCAAATGCCTGTAGGCGCCGAGATGAAAGGGCCACGAACCCCGTTATCAAATTTGCTCCTCGCGCGGAACCGCGGCAGTGAAAGACCGAGAACGAGAGAGAGAGAGAGAGAGAGAACGTGCAAGGTGTATAATTGAAATCAATTTCATGGCGCCAGAGGCAGCACGCGCGTTCGATGATACAGGCTGATAAGAGAGGAACTCGGCCGAACGAGTATGTATAGCTGCGAGAAGAGGGCTCGAGAGAGAAAGAGTCTATCGCGATTAATGAATCAGCCATTGACTTTCATTAGCTGGAGTATCTGATTTTTATTTCTTTTTTTTTTTATTGAAGTAGTTTGTAATGTTGATATATGGTGAATTGACTGTTTATTGTTAAATTTTTCAAGAGATTTTTATGGTTTTAATTAGGATTTTGTTTCTTGTATCCAGGTGACAACTGCTGTATTTGAATTTAATAAAAAATGATAGAATAATATTTTCATTAATCTTTTATGAAACATTACATCTTTTATGAACAACAAAATATCATTATAATGAAATTTTAAAAGTATTCATACTCCTAAAGATTCGACATCTACAAATATAGCTTAAAAAGATTTAAATTCTGAATCACCTGAACTATTGATACATGAAAAGAGGCTTCGCACACGAGGTAATCAACATCTCTCGCAAATAAGTTGTTACTCGCGACATCCGAAGAGAAGCGAGGCAAACGAATCTCCCTCTAGACACGACAGAAAAAAGAGGATCATCGAGGGTGAAGCTGTCGCGTTCCTCCTCTCCATCGTTTTTTTTCCTCCTCGTACCCTCGACCTTATCGGACGATCTGATCGTTCGGGACGCTTATTAGGAACTTTATTAGATAGATAGTCGCGCGTCTCTCGTCACAGCCGAGGGATGAAGAATTCAGGGTATGTGCTGGGTTCTTTATTTGCAAGGAGAAAAAAATACGGGGATGCTGTAATTCCTCAGCATAAAATAATGTACTTTATAAAATATATATATTATTGGTACAATATTATTTAAAAACTAAATAGAACCAAGTAACGTAGTGAACAATTTTTCTAACAAATTGATATAGCAGCTATATAACTACATCGGTACGCTTCAATTTTCTCGCTATAGCAAGTGTGCGATCCATCCCAGCGGGCGTGTCGGATCCCCTAGAAAAAATTAATAACTCGCGAGATATCTCGCCTTCTTTTTTCTCCCTCGGCTCACCCTGAGAACTCGCAGACACCCAAGTATGCTAAACTCGCGCGGTCTCGCGTGATCCTTATTTTTTCTACCAGAGTATAATCGATGTACGCAGCATCGGCATGCTGGTTAAATTTTTTTTCACGTTGTCGCGTGCGCGGAGAAATTTCAGTACGACGGATAGTTATTTATATACATTTTGAACAATGATTAACGAGGTTGTATCTATTTGTTGATATGGTTCGCGTGGAATTATTTTTCGAGTGTGATATATTCTATTTTTGTGTGTGTATATATATACGTATTAAGGGTTGATTATCATAATTTTATTATATACTTCATTAATATTATACGAGGTATTTAATTTCGCTAATGTGATTTCATCTAGAATAAAGCGAAAAGAAATCTAAATGGCTTAAAAGGTAAAAGAAAGCATGATGAATTAGCCCAAAACACGTGGTGAGAGGGTTATTTAACCTGCGGCCTTTTGAATCGTGAATGCGAAACAGGCGTGTGTTTAGTTATACACCTTGTTAAGGACTTCGTCACTCAATTCTACTTATAATATCTTTCTAAAAATTATTTATTTGAAATTTATGTTTAGTGTTTCGATGCAAAAATATAATATAATTAACAATTACTAACATAATTCACTGTAAATAACTTTATTTATTCTAAAAATTTTCTGTGTTTATACAAACGACATACAAAGTAATGAAATATATAAATTGTAAAATACTTATCGAAGAATTTTGCAAATCTGAGTGTATATCCAAATACAACCGAATAAACTTAACTAACCACTGACATTCCTGATCCCACCAAAAGCATTCCTATATACTGCGTACCACCTCTCGCATCTACTTACCCCCATATCCAGCATGAGTCCGACCTCCTAATCATCGAGCTCGTTCAGCAAAGTGAACCCACGCGAACGAATAGCCCAGCTCATTCGGGTCGATGCGCCCGCGAGGTGCAAAAACAACGACGAGCAGCGAGTGTAAGCGAGCGAGGGGCTGTCATAAATTTAAACAACAATTAACATTCGCCGCTGACTTTGTCTTCGCCTCGAAGCGTTATATGTGAGAAGGAGCTGCGTGCGCAAGCGCACGCGGCAAGAGCAAAGGAGCAAAAGCCTGCAGTGTGTTGATGGATAGATTGATGCGTGCTGCTGGTTGTTTGGGAGTGAGAAAGAGAGAGAGAGAGAGAGAAGGAGATGGTGGGATGAGAATAACAGTAGTGGGAGGTTGAGGTTTTGCAGTGTGGAAGTGAAAGTTTATTAGGTAAGGGTTGTGTAAAATATTAGTGTATAGTTTATAAGTAATGGGTGGGTAATCGTACGTAAGAATCGGAGTTTAGTATCTACATTAATATATGCTTTATAGGTGTGACTCGTTCTAACTTATAAATTTTTATATTTTAAATTCTCTCTCTTTTTTTAGACAAGATTAGTACAGATCTTTTTAATTTTTTTTTTGTAATTAATAATCTTTTTAAACATCATACATTTATTGTAAATGACATTAAGCAGTTTCTATATACTATAATGAAAGTGTTAATTAACCACCTTTGCGCTATAAATACGCCGCAACCCGTGATTACAATACATAGAACGACGAGGGGATTAACCATAATTGGCTATAAACTCGCAGACTGATTCGCACATTGAGAAGATAAAGCAAGCGATTTATCCACAGCACGACACGGCGATGACAGGATCTGACAGGTATCAATTGATCCGATCGGAAAACCAGACACCGCGTGTACACGTATCTCTATATACACATATTATCCTTGATACGATATTCACACGTAAAGTTAAACTCATCGCGCTATACGTTAACCCCAAAAATTCACTTCTACCAATTCAAAAAACCCCTTTTTCCCCCATCCTCTTAACCGTAGAAAATCCGCCCTACGATAACCCATAAACTCTCCGAAATAACACAGCACCGCGAGCGAGAACTGCGAACGCGCCTGTAAGTGCACCTTACCTCTGGCATCTCTCGTAAATCGCCCTCGCTATACGGCGAAAATAAAAATCCATTACCCCTGGCACGTTCAAATAAATATGTCTATAACTACTCCTTCAAAGGTAAAAAAAAAGAAAAAAAGAATCGAAACGATATGGGCGTTAGACGCCAGGCGCTAGGCACCCAAATATAATGAAAATTAATGAGACAGCACGCGTGTGTGTATATATATATGCACGCGCACGCCCATCAACGCACAAACGTGTGTTACTATATTATTTTCGAGAGCGAGAGACAATAAGATGGACGTAGTTGCCAGCCCTCTCTCGAGTGTATGTGTGTGTATGTATTGTATATATGTACGCCAACGCGCGAAATAAGTATGTGCTGGTGTTTGTTTCGTCATGAGAAGAGTGACAGTTGGCCTGGGGTTTTGTGTACAGTCACGGTGGTTTTGGAGGAGAGAGAGAGAGAAAAAGATGTTGGGTTTGGTACAGTGGGTGGGACTGTACTGGGAGGAGGGCCGATTGTTTTACGGTGGGGTAATGGTAAGTATAAACGTTAGTGCAACTCATTTTTACAGTTACATTTCGACATGATTAGCGGTATTTACAGGTATATATGTGTCATAGAAATATCAGTCGTTAGAGGAAATAACTTACATTATGTTAGGAAATTAGATTACAGTTAGGATAATGGTTAAGCGTGTCTAATTTAATATTTTCGTAACCCTTTTCTTTAAAATTCTTAACTATTTTATGATGTATTCGGTTATAATCTAAATTATCGTAGATATCGACACTCACATTTCTGCTTTAAGAGTACAGAATAAACTCCTCTACTCCATGCCTGATGTTATCTTTGCATAGTCGTCATCAAGTTTTCGGTTGTCCCTTCTCCTC
>JAWWEQ010000001.1:32859032-32932755 GCA_035583055.1 Torymus tubicola
GACCCTCTGCCACCAAAAAACTAGAAGTGAAAAAAATCTGAAAAAATTCAGGGTAACATATGGGATGGTTACGAAGCAATTTAGGTGATTTTAAAATAAAAAAAAATTTTGACCTCTCGATTCACCTGAGAACTGCCCATATATATATATAATAATAACTCGAGCAGACGTCACTTCCGTACCGCAATAAAATCGACATTCAGCTCTCGCAACGCATGTGCGACAACTTTACGATCTGAAAAATACTCGCACCACCCAGTCAGCGTGCGAAAACAAATCAATAGACGCGCAAGCATATAGGTAGAAGGATCTATAAGGGTCCTCGCACACACGCACGCGTATGGACAAACCTGTCAGCGGTTAATAAATCCATAACATGGATGTATAAGTATGTATGTATATATATGCACGTGTTTCCGCAAATCTGCATACAATGCGCGTTCTCGAGAGATCGTAAAACCTCTCCTCTGTGTCACTCACTCACTCGTATGGTATATACGTACGCTTTCTCAGCTTGTCCCGAGCAGATGCTTCCGGCTCGTGCGAAGGCGGCGCCGATTTTCTACCGTTCAAATATCTATCCTCTCCCTCTCTGTGTATGTATGTGTGTATATATATGTATGGATTCGACAGTTTCTCTCTTGGATCGAACGCTTACGAAAACAGCCGTAGGGAGTGATGAGCGCGTGATCCCTTTGAAGGAATAGAAAGAGTCTCTTCTTTACGCGGATCAAAGGACACGTTTCAGGGGGTGTGTTGTATATATATGTGGCGCCGATATTATTTCCGTTATTTTCTTTTCGTTTGTGTGTTTTTTTTTCAAGGTACGGTGATGTATGGGAGTTTGATATTTCAGGAGCAAAAAAATATTCGAGTACGTTTGATATTATACGTATATTGAAACGTATATAGTGATGTTGAAAAACATGCGTTTAAGTACGTGTTATGAAAATTTGTTATATAGAAAATTAATTTGTCGAATGACCATATATATGTAATATATACTCATCTCTGTCGTCGATGAGACGTAGAACCGTAGTCTTATCAAGAACTCGCGCACACAACCTGATGGATCAGAGTGTCTTTACGGCACGAGCGCGGCGATTATCTACGGCAAACAATATAGACGGACGAGGAATCGCATTTTCTACGAACGCGGAATGCGCACTGACAGAAGCCAGTATATATATATACGTGTGAAAGAGCCACGTGTGTAATTACTGCTGGACTAGTTCGGATTTGCGAAACTTTCGAATGTATTTTTTTCCAGCTAATTACTGTATGTAGCTCGTAAGGTGTGTTGTAAATTTTTGTAAATTAATACTGTGTTTTGGCTGTAAGGTAACATTACATACCTCGTAAAGTAATTACATCGTAAAGTGTCGTTTGGGAACACCGAAGAGCTTAAATTTCTTAGTTTTGGAAACGGAGTATACTAAAGTCGAGTTTAATGCGCTCAGGGCGAATTAAAGCCGTATTTAACATTAAAAAGTTTGCCGCTGCAAATTGCTTGAATCCAAAATTTCACTTGGCTCCGCAGAAGCTTCTTACAATGGACTGCACTTTTTTGGAATAAAAATTTATTTACCAAATTTTCTTTCTCTCTACCTATCCAATGAACTTTCTAAAATAATATAGCTTTTAATTAGTTTTACAAATTACCTATAATATACATCGTAATACATTATAATTTAAGTAACGTCTACGCATAAACCTCAAAATCTACCCTTTAATTCCCCCCAAAAAAACAAAATTTACAATATCCACTTCTACATCATTTCACTCTACTCTCCCAACATCCCTGAAAGTTCACTGAATCTTCTTTCTCCCCAATACACACACACAGGCACACCCTGCGCGCGTGCCAAGAACGAAGGGTCGGCAGAGCGTATATATATACAGCCCCTGTGGCGGCACCTTTAAGTGATACGAGTGTGCGCACACGCAATCTTTCTCTCTCTCGAAGACCTCCCGAGCCGTGTAACGCACCTGCCCCCGAGGGCTACTATACACCCGCGCGGGCTCGCACGGACGACAGTAACTGATCCCTGCCGCTTCCGGCTCCGTGTCTCTGCGCGCGTCGCTCCTCTTGAGGCGATCTCGCGCGCGGAAGCCCTTAGCGGTCCTCGTCGATTGTATCTCCGATGCTTCTTCGGGGCTCTTCTTTTTTTTGGCAGTTCTTTATGCCTTCCTATTGCCAGGTTTGTTGTTGGATTTTTACGTGGGAGTTGTAGATATATGCTGTATTGGGGATTGTGTTTTTGGTGGGAAAATGGTTAGTTTTGGGCGTTTTATAGTTTTAGAGTTTGTGAAAGTATAGATAACAAGTATGTTGGGCGAATAAAGAACGAATAGTTTAATAAGGATACGATAAAACTTAATAATAGTAATAAGCTTAAACGTAAAAGTTAAAGTAAATTTTATAATTTTTCAGTGACCCTTATAGATTTAAATTTAAAACTATAACTAACGAACCGCCTACATAAAACATTCCTACCAATCACATTTCCATAATCAAACATTCACCCTAAGTTTCTTCGCCTCTGACTTCCACGACCTAAGCATCGTTCACCTTATACCTCCAACTTTCCTCTCTTTTCACCCCTTTTTTTTCTTTTCCTTCTCTATACTTTCCTTACCTTCGACTCGCTCGTCCCCGCGCGAAGATCACGCCGCGAACGTGGGCAAATACTTTTAAGCGTGGCGAGACGTCCGCATTGGCCTCTTGTACGTTCGTCTCTCTCTCTCTTTCTCTCCCTGCAGTGCGACTTATTCTCTATTCCGTACCTGTTTCGCCGCGGCGGCCGCTTTTTCCACTCCTTTTACCCTGGCGTTAAGACTGCGGGACTTTTCCTCGCTGCCTGCGCAGTAACGGCGCGGCTGGGCTAACGTTTCGGGTTTTGATTTACTGCCAAGTTTTTGGGAAATTTTCATAAAGGTGTAAATAAATAATGATTTCGTTACCAACAGAAAATACTAGTGACTGTGTTATGTTATTATTAATAATGTTACGTTTTTAGTAACAATATTAGATCAAACAAAGGAAAGATATACCTGAAGTAGATCTTCTCACGTATAGGTTGTATAAAACAAACATTCCAAGTCCACCAATTATTTCGTGAACCCACCGAACCTCACGTACATTTCGCATAAACCAAAAATCAAACAACCGGCTCAAAAACTTTCTCTTTTTATACATCGGTCATTATATATATACACACACACACACACACACACACACATGATCTTTTGCCGTCGTCTCAGCACCGCTCGATCGGTCATCCTCCCGTCTTGTTTGCCAGTGCAGCCGGCGTTTGATGTTTGCACGACGCATTCCACGCGTCGGCGACTGATCGCACATTTTTCCCGCGACATCGTAGCTCTGGTTGCAAATAATCGTTGTTATATATATGTAAAAGTTGGTGTCGTTCGTATGATACGTTTTTTCTTTATTTTCAAATTGACGAAATGGGCGATAAATTTATTTATGGAGCGAGATTGTTTATAAATATATGTACTATTTAAAAATTCGATTAAGTAATTTCAGATTACCCACTTCCGCTGCAAACCGTAACCGAATTAATATTATCGTATAATATAGAAAAATTCAACGCGATATATCCCATCTGAACTAAATCCCCCATTCTACAATCTTCACTAAACTATTAAACCTTACATACAATGTACTTACGTCCATACAGACAGTAGTATACGCTTTACCCGGAATCAGGCACATGACTCACTTGAAAAATTTTAAAAACATTTATTATCGTCACCGTGACACATGTTACATTTTGCGCAAAACGATATTATTATATATTTGCAAAACTAAGAAGAAGAAAAAAAAGAAACAGAATTTCTCATCGTCTTGTCGAACATTAATTCGCGCACGTGTAATTCATATTATATACGCGAGTGAGGAATTCAGCCATCTAATTTACGCGCGTTTCGGGAACCCAAAGAGTCACAAACTCTCACTGTCGTATAGTAGTGTCGAAGGCAGCAGCAGCAGCAGCAACAGCAGTAACAGCAGCAAAGATGAATTTTTTATCCCAACGTGACGACAATGTTTTACATATTCAGGAGTAAAAGCTGACGTAATGGCTCGTGTACGCGCCAGCAGCGGCGGCGACTGGTTTTATCCGTTAAACGATATCAGTCAATGATTCACGACGCGCGAAGGACGATACACACACATATATATATGCGCCTCATGCCCCGTGGTTCTCTATAGAGAAAGTCTCTCGTGTACATGCGAGAGAGCTTTTTACATATTCGGGTATAGTGGATACGATCATTACTATAAATATATCGCTGCTACAGAGGGTAAACTGTTTTTTCTGAGATTCTTCGGTTGGATTGTGAACAGTATAGATTTTGGTATAGGTGAATAGTAAAATAAACTAGGCGTTTATGCTGTTATCTTACACTAGTTCGAAATGACAATAAATTTCAATTACCTAGTTAACTGTCAATCATTATTTTTGCAATTATCTTTGTTTTCATTGGCAAGCGTAAAATACATAATCCCCGTAATATAAACTATATCTCAACAAACAAGTTCGCCACGACACATCAACTATACGTCAATTTTTCTACGCCGACCTTGTTAAATTTCCTCAAACTATACTTATATATACTATTTACGTCGAGAATTATAGACAATAGCATTCGACTATTTAATCCACCTGAAATCCCATTGAATAATATAGCTTATACTCCATTTTATCTCGTCAGATAAAATTCTGTATCTCCGATATAACGATAATAATAGTCACGAAGCTCGTGTTGTTAGATAAACTTCTTTCTGCTCCAAAATAGTCGGAAAACGGCGTTTCACATACCTGCGAGTAATAAACCATCTCCTTTCTGCGACGCGCTATACAAGCACGTGAAATGGATTACGATTATCCTACGTGGCGACCGCCGGGAAACGTGATTAGGTCGATGTGCGTGTATATATACCTACATATACGAAGTGCACTGCTAATTTATCTCAGGCTGCGTTTTTCTTTGCACCGGAAAAGCTTACACGTGGTGTATTGAAAAAATAGAATAGCGATTTTGTTTTATCGACGTCAAAATAACCTATTCTTTTATACTTATACATTTATCTATAATTCTCGGATATATATATACACGTACAATATATAGAAATGAGAATTCGCTGAGGTAACGATAATTTTTGTCGGAATATGATTTAACATTAGTTACGCGGTAGTACACTATACACTGTTTGTTAATTAGAAACGTTCATGTACGCGTATTTATAAATAATTTTATCACCTACCTCACTACTGTATCGATGCAATATTCTCTCGTGACTCTGCAAAAAGTTAAATTTTTACCATCACAGCTACTTCAAATATTTCCGTACAATGGAATTTCAGAATGAAGTGGTTCGCGATATATACTACCGATAACATCTCTGTCCAAGACTCGCACCATTTTTCTAACGTTAAATCTTTGAACGACGGAAGTAGGTGCTTTAATACCAACGAGACTTTGTACTTCTAACGGGTTCCCAAGAATTTGACGGATTGTTACCGGTGTAACGCAACGTCAATGGTTGCGCTATCTAATCACACTCGTTCCCTGAGATAGTTCAATTATATACACGTGTACGCCATTTTTCTTCTTCTTATATATTTAGTTTCCTCAATATTCATCGCGGTGAACTACCGTACAACCACCACGCGTTTTTGTTTACAAAATTTTCCAAGAATCCGTGACACCCGAGCGCCCGATATATTGCAACGATAGTGCAATAATATCTCGCGCGAATGATCTAATCGCGTCCGGCGCGATATATTATATAAGTATATTTTTTTTCTCGTGTCTCTAATTAAACGGAATACCAATTACTTTTTTTTCTTTAACACAGACGCGACAATGTTTGTAATCAAACGCTTTGTTGCCGTATTATATATAAACGCGGTCGCTTGAATATTATTTTACAACAAAACGATCGTAACTCGTTTCTGCGTCTAACGCTCTGATCTCGTTTTATCTTGTACAGGTAAGCCATTGAAATATCATCATCAGCCACTGCCAACACACACACAGCGATTGTACCGATATCCCTTTCATTTCACCGCTCACAAAGCCCGAAAACCGCAAGTTTATAAATATAAATACGGACTTTTATTGCCCTTCCCAATCTCTCCGAAATCGTGCTCAACCATAATTCGTCTTCTCTCCTTCTTTTTACATTTTCCCTTCTCTTCATCGTCCTACAACATCACGTGTATATATATAGATATAATATTTACGAGGTATATTAAGACCTCACGATCGTTCGTCGAAATCCGCCGCGACTGTCAATCATCGGTCGAGACCGTAAATTAACGTCGGATAATCGCGATTTCACGCCTGCGAAATCGACCCCCGCCGCCGCACGCGCGTCCTCAAGCGGTGACTTTTATCCTTCGTCGGTGAGAGGATCGTAAAAGTCGCGGATTCTCTCTCTCTCGCGTTCTGATCTTTTGCGAGGAAGTCGTGTTGGAAAGTTTCTTAAAATCGCGCGTTACTCCGCTGATGTTTAATGGGGTTTTAATCTCGCGGTATACGGTCCTGTTGAAAGCACGAGAATATCGGTTTTATTGAGTTCGGAAAGCTATGAGATTAATGTGTATATAAGCGAGGTTTCGCACGATTTTATTATAGTGTTGACATTGTAAATTTCGTATATTTATAGGATTTCGTTAAATCATCCAATTAACTGTTTTCATTATAATTCTGTTATCTATATTTGTAGTCTTATCGTTTAATTATTGTCATTTCTACATTACTTTAGTAGATAATATACCATTAAAAAAAATTATAATTTAAATATATTCCACATTTTATCCATCACAACCTCCCAATCACTTCCCAGACGCCCTTTAACGCCCACCTTGATCCCAATCCCTCAAATCTCGCAAATTCATCGGATTGCGGTGTCGCTTCGGCCGCATCATCGGCATCAGTCTTCGCTCGTGCGATCGTCGATCACGCGACAGGCTGTCACACACGTATACGCGCACGAGGTTCCATACTATACGTCTCTACGTGACTATCAGCTCTTGAAACCTGGTCGATGACGAACGACGCCAGTTAGCGCCGCTATAGGGAAAATTATCTCTCTCTTTCTCCCATCGTTGCAACGTATTTTTCTTTTTTTCTTTCGCTCGTATAGATGTTTAGATTGCCAGGTACAATTACGTGGATTCGGCAAGTTGTTTTGCGATTTGGACATGCGAAACGTGCGCTTCAAGGCAAAACAGACAAGCTTGCGCAGGTTATTGCAAGTAGATTATTTTATAGTATAAATAATGAACGTATCGGGATTTGTGACACGGAAAAAAGTCATAACACGAGTGTTTTGATAAAACTGTGTTTTTTCTTTTTTACAAAGTGATGATAAAATACATGATTTTGCGGTAATTATGTATTCATATTCTTAAAACCAGGTGTTACAGAAAATATATAATTTTGAATATGTAGCGAGAAGAAATCTGAATCAGGACACGCTTCATCCGCTTGATTTAAGACAGCGATAATAATTCTGACTCTATAATACATGCGCGCACTACTTCGCTCAAACCACACTTAAACTCCAACCTCTCTCCGCATTCGCGCCTTACATAACCAGCGGCAGCAGCAACAGTACAACAAGAAACGAGGCCGCGCGCGCATATCCTTCCCTTACATCCATCCTCCTAGCCTGCTCTCACCTAATTCGCTTCCTTTACACACGCACATATATATATAACGCGCTAGTTAACGCACCCTCTCTTACACGCGCATATATACTACAGCACGTCCCATTTGCGTAATCGAGCGATGCGCGTCCTAATTCTCTCTCTCTCTCTCTCTCACGTATACTACTAATACGCAAGCGCGTACACGCGTATCATCTCCATTGACGCAGAGCTTCGCACGTCTGTCACTATGAGCGAGACGCGTTGTGGGTAATATATAATCGATGCGCGCCGTTTGTAAACATCAGACAGATATATACGTGCGCAGTGCAAGTGTTTGCGAGATCGCGCGGGGGTGTGGCGGTGGTGTAGACCTTTCGCGGACGGGGAGAGAGTAATTAGCTAAGTGCTGATTTCTTCGTTTTCTACGTGGCGGGGTTATAAATGCGTATAGGGGTTTTTGTATGTAGCCGGTGGGTGGATGTATACGGCACGCCCTGTGTTGGTTATGGGGTAGTGGTTGGTTGTGTATGGTGCGTGGTAGGAGTTGTTATTTAGTATAGCTAGTAATTGAACATAGTTAGTAAATGACCTTTTTTAAAAAAAATTTTATAAACTGTACTATTTTTCTATTATTTACCTATACAAAATCTAAATCTAATGTATTTAACTCTAACAATTAACCGATACCAACAGACCTCGAAACCGAAAGTAGTCACTGTAACAATTTACAACCTCATTCAGAAAAAAGTTAAAGAAAAAAAAGCACATGCTGCTAATTATCCGTGTGACTTGGACGCAAAACCGTCTTCCTGCGAGTAAGCCAACACTTTCGCAAACCGCATTATACTTTCGCACATATATACACACACCTACAACCTCGCACCCTTCGCCCAAACCTCGCTTCTCTTGCATGTCAATGGGACTGCTGTACTTGGCGAGTACAGACCGAGGCATTGACACTTCAGAAAAGCTCCGAGAAGTAGCAAACCTAGAGAGTGCAAACTACGTTATAAAGGTAATAACAACGTTCTCTCGCTTATATACACGCCGTGTGTCATACGTCGACTTGCGTCAGTGCTCGGGCTAAATTTAGATGACGTTTTTCTTTTTTTTTTACGCGCGCACCTTCCCCCCTTTTGTTGTGGTCTCGTAACGTCGTCGCAAGGCTGAATTTTAATTCAATTAGGAGCGCAGAGAGAGAGAGAAAGAGAGAGAGACCGTAAATTGTTTAATTTCCTTGAATCATTTTTCATGTAAAGTGGGTGAACGTATATATACATACACGTACGTGTATATATGCATGTTGTGTCATTCCGTCGATTTAGGATGATGCTATGCGATTACTAATTTGTCACGGTTAAATGAAGATGCGGGTAATTAGCCGTGGAAGTGCGAGGAGTATTCCGAATCGAGGAAAATCATCAATCATATAAGCCGCGGGGACGATGTGCTATATGAGCATTGTGGTGAGTTTTCTAGGTAATGATAGGCAAGCCTGGGAAATAATAATTGTTTTCAGTCGTCACCTCAAGTTGATTTAATGTTATCTTTGTGTTTTTTTTCGTTAATAAGTGCTGATGCGAGGGGAGGATAAAAGGGGATCTTAATGATCATTGTTTTTCTCCATTTTGATCATCATCATTTCTACTTAGTTTATACGATATACTAACGTTGTTCTATACCAATCTTATCATCATAAAATCTAATATATCAACAGAATATTTCAACGATACATCATTTTACTGCCATTATCTTAAAAACACTTAATACTTATTCACACATCAATTGAGCGAAATTCAATTGTTTTTGACAAACCAAAGCGAATTAAAACTATACCACCACTACCTAATATCAATCAATCATTTAAATCTTCTTCCACAGCACCCACATGGTTTCACCAAACCTCTTCTCCACTCTCTCTCTCTCTTTTCCCATCACCGGCAGATCCTTTGACATGAGCACCTCTGGCATCGTGCGAGGCCACACACGCACTATTATCCTTTCGGAGGCGGCACAACCTCAGCTCTTCTCTCGCTCGCGTGTGTGCGTGAGTCCGTTCGACGTGTCGTTACGCGGAAAGAACCACTTCGAGAACGTTATTACACGGATACGCGCACATTTCGCCTATACACATATACCTATATGTATACATATGTGTGTGTCTGCGGGTCTTCGGTTGAGCGTTTTTTACTCTCCGCGGAATTATTCTCTCTCTCTCTCTCTCTCTCTCTCTCACTTTTTCTTTCTTTCTTTCTCTGTAGCGAAAGAAAGAAAGAAAGAAAGAAAGAAAGAAAGAACGAGAGAGAGAGAGAGAGAGAGAAAGAGCTTTTATTGGGCAGATTGTATCTGGCGCCGTATTACGGGGCCGGGCCGCCTGAGTTACGGCGGATTTGCTTTCGCCGCTGGGCGGCTCCATTTTTCTGGATTATTTTATTGTTTATGCGGTTGTAAAGTTGCGCACAGCCCGCAGTATATATATATACATGGGCGACTGTGTGGGTTTTTCTTTCTCTCTCTCTCTCGCTCTCTGCGTATATATATATTTATGTTAAAAATGAAATTGAATGAGAGAGAGAGAGAGAGAAGGAGAAAGATTCGTATAAGAAGCGGATAATTTATACTATCGCGGGGATCTGATAAGTCGATCGTAGCAGTTTTATTTGGACTGCAGGTGTCAAATTGAGCCTGTTAATGTCGATGAATAGCTACGAGTGTACGCATACGTTTATATATATATACTTATACGAATGTTATAATTAATTCAGTTCGGGTACCCCGCGCGGAAACTCGATTTTCCGTATATTATGTTCGGCGCGCGTTAGATTTATTAAGTGAGAAATCCGAGTTACGAGTGCGAACGAGCGTAGCACCGCGTGTTATATATAAATATTCATGCGGGGAAACGTAAGAACGATATACCCTATATATGTTCGGTGGGCATTTGCATACGAGCTTACTTAAATTAATGTCAACAAACATTTGTCGTTGTCCGCGGGCTAAATGTGATCGAAGCGACTTTTAATTGCTTGGAAAGTTTCTTGGAATCGCATGCATGTATATATAATATACATCCATGATAGTTGTCTAAAATAATATTTATATATGCTATAAAGTATAGTGTATTCTTACCGGATATACGAATTGAGTGTGGAGCAGTTTTTGCAGAGGAAAGTTTGAGATAAGGGAAGGAATATACGCTGATTGATATGATCGATAAGACAATACAAATTAATTGACTATCGCTAGACGCTACTTGACTAATTGATATGTAATGCGAAATAAGTGAATGGGTGGCACGAACGATTTATGATACTGCAACTTTTCGCGTCGAGAGATGTCGAGAAGATTAGGGCAAGATCATCTGTAATCGACTTATTAAAGGCGAGAGAGGGAGAGAATGAAAAACTCGTTTTCGAAATAGACGCTAAATTTTTTTATGATCGGAAATCAGCGAGGGCTACTCATCTTTCCTTCTTTATTCTCTCGTTTTCTCGCGGTGTCGCTATCAAAATAAAAAGAAGGCATATATGTTTTTATAATATAATTTATCCTCGGTTGGTCCTTTGGATTCGGAAGATGAAGAAGATATCAAGACTCTGGGTGGCTGACTCCGAAGAAATATCTTTATTTTAGTAATTTGGTAAAAAATTTATTAATTAGTCAAATTACCGGGATGGGAAGTTTCTCTGCTGGAGGTATCGATATATAGTTGGCCGCTCGATGACTTGATCGCAACGAAAATTTATATTATTGTTTTTTTTCATTTCTTTATCCCCAATACGGGAATCTGATAAAATCTTTGGGTATCGTGCCACCCAGTTTGCGAATTTTGAAGTAAGACATCATTTATACTTTCTTTTGTAGAGATTTTTTCCCCCATACCAAGTAAGTCGTTCTTTTCAATCAGTTTATACAAATAAATAAATGTGCATGTACTAAAATTAAAAGAAAAATAGTTTCTATAACTCAATTGAAATCGTAGGATATTATAATAGGTTTTAATTCTATGTAATTAAAAACAATGGTTTCTAAATTTCAACGTACCTCTGCTATACAAATTTTACATTTTATAGGCGAATTCTTATTTCTTTTTATAGCAACACTTAATTAAAAACCTATTTCATTTTAATCCAAAAATATACATACTACAAACATTATACCAAAAAAAAACTATGTCATCAACAAATCCTTCACTTCTATAACCTCTTTCCAAAATTAGTATATCATTAACACAACGTAACTATTCGAACATTCAATCCATCGCATAAATTATGATAAAATTCAATATTCATAACCTAAAAAAGCGCACTGCTCGCATACAGAACCAAACTCCAACACCAAAAAAAAAAAAAAACGTCGCGCGCGCACACTTATCTCACTCATCGCACGCGCGTCCCAGCGCAGAACCGCCCACGTGCGAGAACAACTGTAAACCGTGTTTTTTCCTCTGTCTCTCCCGCGTACATAATATACAACGCGTGCACACTTTTTCTCTTCCTCATCTGTGCGAAAACATCAGACAAAAAAAGTCAAACCGCATCGTAATATTTATATTTATATATACCGGCCTCGTGTGCCGATTGACGCACACGCGTCGTGGTCCCGCCGAATTATAATAGTATCCTGCACAAAAAAAAACTAGGCGACACAGAGAGAGAGAGAGGATATAAGAGAAATAGATAGACACGTGCGTGTAGCGCTCACGTGCGGGTGTTGAGTTACTCTCATGGGAGTAGGTGAGGGGAGACGAAATAATAATGGATTGAGGAGTAAGGGAGAGAGTAAAGGGACGGGTTGTCAAAGGGATATGAAAAGGGGAGGAGAAGATGATGGTAATTTTAGTGAGTGTTTTAAAAGGAACAATTGGCTTCGATTAGCTGGAAACGCGCGCCTTTGTGTGTCACAGGGTTTGAATGTCGCTCGTAGATATTTGAATGAATATATTATTAGACGGGTTAGTTTTTTTTCCATTTCTTATAGTTATATTTTTTAAATGAGTTTATAATATTGGAATGAATCAGAGTAAATGATTTATCGTGCACAACGATAACAATGAAAACATTATACTTAAAAGCTTATATACCTTTTGAAAAATAATGCTAGTAATTTTTCAAACAATATAATTACACAAAAATCCTATATACTTTCATAACAACTCATACTTAAAAAACTACATATAATATCTCATTACACACACACACACGTACATGTGAACCGAAATAAATCCCCGCGACAAAAATATCCCCAGCTTCGCGGGTCGTCGTTCGTACATGCGTATATAGCTATAGTACACACACATATACACATATATATATACACGAAGGCAATTTTTCCGCGATAATAGCCACTCGCGGGCAGAAAAATAATAAAGCAAGCCGCGCGTGTCCAATATGCGCGCGCGTATATACGCGTGAGGGTGCAGTATAAGCGTATATATATAGTATATATATAGTGCCAGGCGCGCGACCGCAAACTGATTAAATGCGGTCGGCCTGCCCCCGTGTAGACTTACGAGCGCGCGGGTTGTAAACCTTACGGGATGGAGAGAGAGAGAGTGGACCGAGCTCGGCACACGTGACGCGAGTATGACTGCCGGTGTATGTGTGTGCGACTGCGGTGGTATACTCTCTGGGTTTGCAGGAGAGCTTTGTCATAGTGGCTTTTCTTAGTTTCGCTTGCAAAAAAGTTTTAATTGTTAATATTTTACTTACGTAATTGTACGTTTTTTATATGGAGGTTATAAGAATAATAGGGTTGTCGTGATTGTATGACGTTTATTACGAATTATATAATAGTCAACTTTATTTGTAAAGTGTGTGTTGTGCATAATAATTGTATAGTCTAGAAAAATCTCAGAATGTATTTGATGTGTTTAGTAAAAAATTATTATTTTTTCATATTTTATAGTATACTAGTAGATTAGAAAGTTTAAATTTATGTACAATAAAAATTTTTGAAATATTTCGCTGTATTGTAGACAATTAGCATAAAGAAATTTGCTACATATACGATAAGAATGGCGACGTAAACTGAAGCTCTAGACAAAATATAGAATTGTTTAACTGACCCGTACAAAAGAAGCAAGAAAGAAATCAGTTTGGTCTTACTTGGAAACGTGGGTAGAACAGTCAAACTTTACTGACACAAAATTATACACCTTATTTGTATTAACTAATCACTAAATATTTACATATAATTTGTATGCACTGTTCCATATAATTAAAAAAAAACGTTTTTATTTCAAACGTTAAAATGTGAATATTGCGCAATAAATAATTTTTCAATCCCATTTTCTTCACACACACCATACATTTCCCAAAAAACAAACTTCAAACATTCGAAATTTTCAACGACGCCACAGGATGTACCCCATAAACCACACAACAATACCTCTAACCCTCTAACAAACTACCACCTCAATTCTCCCCATATTTTACCACCTCGAATTCTCAGCAAAACATCATAAACCAATACAAATGATCTAGCAATAAAAAATTCATCTTCCCCTAATACGCAACATGTCGCTACCGCGTATCTTCTTTGTCCGTACATATACACACAGTACGAACGCGCGTGCACATACCAACCTTGTCATTCGAGAGTGTAGCGCGGCGAATCTGCTTCGTTCGGAAGAGGGAAGAAAGGGCTTGTATATATGTGCCTACTCGCGTTGCTTCCAGGAGCTTCTTTGTACCGAAGCGCGCGTGTGCGCACACGTGCTGCTGGCAAATCGATTTCGGTTGGATTATATAGGAGTTATGTTTCATTGCGCGTTACGCGTTGGTATATAAACGTTGAAATTTTGATAAGGAAATTTGAGGAAATTGTATATAGAGTAACGCTTTTTATCTAATTTGAGATAAGTGAAGAGGTATGCGATGGACAAACTTCTGATGCAGCACATTTGTTAATCGTTACGGTTCTGCGGAAAATTGAAGCTTTCATCCGAAGTGTTTCAAAATATTTACGTTCTTTTTTTATCATTTTAATTGCATAAGCATGTAGTACGTTGTTAAAAGTGTATAAATGCGTCATTAAATAAATTAAATGAATGAGACATTATATATATACGGGAGAGTAAAACAGAAGTTCATATCAGTTGACTCATGCCGGAAGAAAATGAGAAATTATATACGCGATGATTTTGACGCTATTTCATTCATGCTCCAAATTATAACGCTATCAATTAATGATTCGGTAATCTAGGCTTTTTTCACTAATTTTGCAATTTCAGGAATCCAACATCTATCGTAATAAACAGAGAAATTATGTCTCATTTCCTCGACCGAATGATTCAATGAGTTCCTAGTACAAAGATGATGCATCCTGTGTTACACGCAAAATTACCATATTACGATGCATTTTTCTAAAAGCATCACATTACACTATACCAATAAATACCATTCGCGTATAGTATAGTATTTTCCAAACCAACCTGCTCTAAAATACTATACTTAAGCTATACATTCAACCTACCATTAGCATTGACCTGTCTACATTTCGAGGTCCAATTGTCCTTGAAATCCATCGGTCACCTACACCGCCACATAACCAGCAATGATCTCTATATAGCACTCGAAAACCCGTCGCACTTTCGCACCCAATTTTCGGCCCAATAAAACCCTGCACAGTCAGTGTCCGTTCTACCTGCTCCTTCGGCGCCCCCGCACTTTCCCTGAAAAAGTTTCCCTCCGTAAATTTCAAGAGCGCGCGAGAGAAGAGGAAGAGAGAGAAAAAGACCTCAGCCAACAACAGCAGCATAGCTTAGAACAAAAGCGTGCACCGGCTATGATTTATGCGCCTGGCGTTAGGCAGGTGCCCGTTTCTTTCTGTATATATATATATATATTATATATACGTGTGCATACTTGTCGTCCGGATAATTAAGCCGACGTGTCGATCTTCCGCTGACCAACGATTTTTTTTTTCATTTTCTCAAGAGAGAAGTACGGGGAATAAACTGTTTTCGATAAGCGGAGAGGAGAAAAAAAGGCGCGACGGTGTGGCGGCTGCTGCTATTGTTTTTCTCAAGTGGCTGTTAGGGATATAGACAAGTGGCCGGGCGTCGGTGCGAAATCATCCTGGAAATTGGAGACTGACGATGAAATTGCAGTATTTTGTATAGGAGGGGAAAGGTGTGTTTTCGTAAGCTTCTTGGGATGTTCCGGAGAGGTGATTGATGTTTATGGGGGGATAAGTGAAAGTTAATATTTTATGGGGATTTTCAATTATTACGAGAAGCCAAGTTGTAGTGTGCAGGTTGTTGTATTATTTTTTTGGTTATTATATATTGCAAATAATGTAACTGTAACATAAATAGCTCAAGTCAATAACAATTAATTCACGCTTCTTCGAAAACCTCATTTTGTCTTAAAAAAAAAGTCGACAAATTCCTCAGCCATCCATATAACCACACTTAACTCCAGGCAATCGATCGCAGGTGCCTGTCTCTTCCTATCCCCTCAGTCACCTGTTTACCAACAACTCGGGCTTTTAGAACAAGAAGGAGAAGAGAAAAAGAATACCGAACGGAAAAAGTCACGCAGGCCAGCGCGAAAAGCATCCGAAAAATCCCTATTAATCAGCTAATAGCATTTTCCGCTTTCTCGCTCTCCCTCTCTCCCCCACCGTCACTCTCTTTTTTTCCACTCACCTCCGGCCTCGTGGCGATTTATCGTTGTCTATGTGACCCGTCGGGGACCATGTCGCTCACAGCACGTAACCTGGGTAGTCCTCGTAGATCCGGTCGACTAGATAACCATTTCGCAACGGTTCAAAAGCACGCCGGTATATATACAATACACACAGACACGCTTATACGTTTATCGCTCTAGTGGTATATAAGGGTAAGTTGCCTTCGCGGAACTATGGCTCTGAGGGAGGCCGAAAGAGGAAAAACTGATAAGTTTGGGGTTTCGACTACTACATAGTAACGACTTTTTCGAAGCAGGTCGAATATGGCTTTTTTGGGTACTCCGCGGTGGGAAGGAAAGACAGAGAGAGAGAAAACGGGGATGCATGGATGACGCGTGTGGAGGTTTATCGTCGCTTTTTTTCGAAGCTACGCGTGACACCCGATGAAGTTGTAAAATGGAGCGTTACGAGGAGTGTAGACCGACGTGAGAGGATAGGTGAGTATTATGGATTCTTTGAACTGCGCTATTGTACAACGACGTTTACGGCTTTTCTGGTACGTCTTTATCGGACGGTAACAAGCATATAGGCTAAACCTTGAAATGGATAATAAAAATTTAACGGTCTTTTTTTTTAATTATGGAGCAATTGTCACCTGTCAATGTTCGATCGGCCATTCGTTGTATTTTATTAATCGCTGGCATTTTTCACCTTTCCCGGTTACCGACCCAAGGAAGTTCGGTGGAGAAAAATTGTCATGTGTCTGGTGAAATAAAAAATACGAGGCAACGTCGAATTTTTGACGAAAGTACGACATAAGTGTCGGGACCTAATTACCGAAGCTCAACCGTGAAACGACCTGCGTGCGTATCCATGACTAAACGGCCCTTTTGTCATACGTCTAGAGAGAGAGAGAGAGAGAAGAGTTTCCGAAGGGACGCCATGTCCAATCGACGTGACGAAAATGGCCCGTAATTTTTCTTTTGAAAGAAACCTAAACAAGACGACTGAGAATGCGCGCTGGACAAATAAAGTGTGTTTTCGTCTTTAAGGTTATTGCTGCTGCATTGTGAAATATGGTAATGACATTATTCTTTTTTTTCGGCTATAGTATTTCTTACTTTTTCTTTTTTCTTACACGATAATAATAGCCAACACCTACTTTAATTTAAACAAGTTATCTAGAAAAAAAAATAATAGGAACTAGAAACATAACCCGCTATAGCAAATCGGCCGTAAATTCACCTTTTTTCCCGCCATTCTCGTAATGACATCACTCACACAGTTATCTCAACACGACAAGCGCAATCTCTCTAATAAAACGGTCGCCGAAGAACAACTCACCACCAAAAAAAAACGTCTTTTCTCGCGTCTATAAAAGGCCCGAAGGCATCGATTGATAATTGATCATCTCGTCGTCAAGTCTCACACGTCTACGCGACCGATTTCCAAGTCTCGCCCATTTATTTTCTCATGTCCCTCGTGCTTTCTAATTTCTATTAATCGCTGCACTTTTTTTCCCTCCCCAAGCCTATTTTTATATCGTGTTGTGTGGTTTCCGCGCGGAATGCATAAACATCCAAATACGCGATTAAATATAGAACACAAAATGGGAAGGAGAGAAGGAAAAGATCGTTATTCAATGTTTTGTGTTTGCTTTGCGCAAATATTACAGTGGATTGATGGCGATTTTAAAAGAGTTGCTGCGACGCGTCTCGCGCGCGCAGGAAAGTTTATGTGTCGCCGGTGTGCGTGTGTGTATGTGTCTGCGCAGAGGTTATTAGTATAGCCAACGTTATAATGGCTATATGGTGTCAATGAATTTCGAACAAATTTAAACTGCACGTATATAGCGCGGGTACAGGCTATTAAAGATAGTTAATGGTTATAACTTAACTAGCGAACCGCTACACTAACAAGCGAAACTTGTTAATCCTATAATTAGACTAAAGTTTGAAAATACGCTATACGATAACTTGCTCGTTTTTTTTTAATTAAAATTATTCGCTATAGCGTGTGCACACGAGTTTACAGTAAAAAAAAACTATCGATAAAATAATGGCGGATATAACGCGTCGAGCGGTCGCTTGGCCTCTCATACTCTCGCGTATATATATATATACACACACACACGTTGTGACTGGCTTTCCCATGAAATGGCCCATATGTCTACATAGAAATATTTTGTTAACGCTTACATTAGCATACATTTGAATATGCTTTATACGTAGTAATATACCTTGCGCTCTCGTGCGCACGCGGCCAGCTGAATTATACTTACCGATTCGAGTGTCTATTTTTGTCTTTCCACGAGGAGGGAAGAAGAAGAAGAAGAAGAATGTCTCCGAGGCCCGTCGGTGATCTCTTCATCGCTGATTTATTATTACGGGGACTCATTCTTTTGATTTTCCATTTTATACCGATAAAACTGGGTAAGCCGCTCGTTTACAAAGGCTTTTCTTTAGAGATGCAAATTTTATTGAAATCTCGTTAAATATTGAGACGCATGGTTTTTTATGGAAAAAAAATAAGGAAATAAAATAGCTATATGTATATATATACATATCTCATCGTAAAGTATCGATAATTGAAATAAAAATATATATATATTTTCTAAAAGATTATATAAGAACATAATTAAAATACGGAATAAACTAAAAAAAATCTGATATATCGAATGAATTATTTCGAAAAGACAAGCACAACTGCTTATCATAGCCTTAAGTATACCTACAACTAGCCGCACGCATATACACGCAGCAAATCACTCGCTCCTAAACGCCAGGCGCCGAACTTGGCTCGGCTCTCGCGTGGGCGTTGTGCAAGTTTCGCCGCGCGCGCGCGCATTAAATAAACATGCTCTCTCGCACGCACGCGCGCCGACAATAATCATCATCATAACGCACACACGTCTGTGTGTGTGTGTGTATCGCGCTTGCGTAACGACATATACTACTACTACTACTACACACACATACCGTTGCTGATAATTATGCACTATCGCTTTCGGCGAGGAATTCGTACGTGGCGCCTGTGAGAGTTTTCTCTCTACCCGGATTTTTCGGCGCTTCGAAATTCCTCGTGGTGCGTTCTGAATTTTTCTTTTTCGAAAAAAAAGGTGCGGTGGTCTGTTCTCAGGTTTGTTTTTGAATGGTGATTTTTACAGGCGAGAGGATGGCTTTAGTGAGTGTTTAGTTGTCGAATATATTTGTGTGTTGTTTATAGAGAGAGAGAGAGAGAGAGGAGAATTATTGTAGTAGTTTTCTTTATACTTCCTGTCGTTGAATGTTCACGCGGTGGAAAGAGGAAAAACTACTTTTGACAACTATATTGCGTTAGTATCGAGAAAAAATAATTCGACGAGAAATACTGCTATCGATATAGGTGTACTATAATTTTATTCAATTTTTATTGGAATTTGATTCAATAAGCGGTTGACATTTGACATGTATCTATACAATAAATATACTGTATACATGGTACTGACATTGAATTGATAAAAAGGCCACACACGGTGATTTTCATTATACTGAAAATTTGCAATTCCAAAATTTATTTACAAAATTTTCTATATAAACTTCCATAATTCCCTCATTGAACCTTGACTTCCGTATTTGCATCTACAATTATATATTTTACCTCTATGTGAATAAGTTCGAAACATCAGCACTACGCAAACCACCAATCGACCCAATACACTTTATATTTTGAAACAAAATCATGGTATCTTGCAAATTTTTAGCTTATTCATTAAAATAATTACGTTTGCGCATTGTCACACACACATACACACATATAGCGGGTTATCACGTTTTTCCTCGTCGTGCTTCTGTTAGCGGACCGCCCGGCACGCGCGCGCTGTTGTTGACTCGGTCACTTGCTCTCTCTCTCTCATTCTCTTTTAGATTGCTGGCACCGTGGCTTATCTACCGCCAGACGCAATTCGTGGGGTCCCGATACGAGCTGACTCTGTACACAAGAGACTGAATGAGTGTATATACATTTCGGCGGGTTGTTTAGGGTAGGTGAATAATTAGAATGTGGTACGTCGTTTAGGTTGATTGGAATGGCGATTTGAGTATATATGCGGGGGACGTTGATGTTTTGCGTGGGTGTGCATTGATAGGGAGTACTGAGAAAAATGTAGGTTTATCGAGTTCTAAGAAGTGTACTGTCATTACACTTTGCGTATACATATACATGCTATACAGTGTGGCGTTAATTAAAAAGTTTATTTATTAATTGGGGAAGATAAGAGAGTTCAAGAACAATAAGAAATTTATAACAGCATATTGATCGAGTACAATGTTTATAATTAGAAACAATTATCTATTTTTCTTTTTGCTTCTCATTTGGTATATAATAAATTGAACGCTAATAATCATATTGCGGTAAGACTGAAAGAATTTTATCAATTTGTTTACACTCCAATATCCGAATGTAAATGTATTTGGAAAATACCGTAACCTGATTAAAAAAAATTTAATTTTTATTGTTTATACATAAATTAAAAAAAACACTTGCCGTACTCCTCCTACTTACATTTACCGATAACCTCATCAACAAATGAACCTAAAAATCCCGAATTTTCCTCTTCTCTACATTTCCACAATCTCGATCACGCCACACGCACAGAGACTTCAGACCGAAAAACCGTCGCCACGACTCGCGCCCACGCGTGATCGCGTATGTACGCGCGACGTGCGCGTGCCGCTTTCTCGACTCGGTGGGGGAGACACAGCGGACTCACTACGGCAGCAGTGTATAAGCGTGCGTTCGATACATATATATATATATACACACAGGTGGCTATACTCATGCAAATGTACGCAGGTGTATGTGTATGTATATATACGTTGTGCAGCGAGACGAGCAAACGCTGCGATTGCGAATTTGTTTTGACGCGAGAAGTGTAGTGGGTAGGGGTATGGAGTAGGATAGAACGAAGATGCTGGTGGTACGTGGTTTGATGGGATAAGGGGTTTGAAAGTGGATAGGGGAAGAATGTTGGGTGAGGATTATAGTATGAAGGTTAGAATATATAAAAAGGTAATGGAATGGTACCGATATTTTCATTGTTTTGCATATCGATTTATTTCAATTACTCACTAGACGACTATGTGCAATGTATACCATTGCGAAACAATTAATTCCTTGTTATTTACGCAGTATTTTTATATACTTTCATTCTCAGCGTTAATCGAGAAAACTCGAAATTTGGCAGAATAAAATGCTGAAATTACGAGTGATCGTGTGACATCTGGAATTTAAATCCTCGTTTTCGTTCTTTAATTGGTGCTGTTATAATTTTTGTTTCTTTAAAGTAAACGTAACGAGATAAGCGAGACTAAAATCGAGAAAAGATATCGTTTCACGAGCTGTCTTAATGTTAGATAATTACTGATACTGATATAACCACGCGTGTATATATACACGTGGTCGTTTAATATTGAGGTAAGGTCAATAATCTCTTTATTAATAATAAAATCGACGCTCAAGCATTACAAATGTATCGATAACGCGAATGTTCGATTGGCCTATAATTTCGTTAAAATCCTAGCTTGCATTATCCGAAAACTTCTTCGACCTTGTAATACGATAACAGATAACTATACGTATATATATATATATATATACATAGACCGCATTAAAATGGATTTCAATTCGCTTTATATATACTTGGAGTTAATACTCTTGAGAACTGGTAATCGAACAACCACTGAGATACACACTGCTTCAAAAACGTTGTAATAATTTGCACAGATAAGTATAATACGTTTACTACGACTTTTCAGCTAATCTAATTACAGTATCAGTATAGTACTACACAACACGTATACTAAAACGTATAACATCGAATTTAAACGTCATTGCTCCGAAAGCTCCAAACCTAAGAAACACGTGGTACAATTTTTTTCAAAAAAAAAAAAAGAAACTCCCTCAGTCTAACTCTCACTCCACCTCTTGCAATAATCTACACATGCACGCGCGCATGAAGCCTCTCTCAGCCATCTCACACACACACACTCTTATACATTCCCCCCTCCACCTTATTACCAGCTCTACACATACACTCTTTCTCTTTCTCACTCACTCTCATACAGTGAGGCACACGCGAGAGTAGGAAAAGAAGAAACGCGCTCTTCGCGTATACGTGTGGGGTGGCGCGTGGAGGGGGGAGGCAACTCGCGCGCGCGCGAGGCTTACCTGGCGCTCTCTCTCTCTCTCTCTCTTACTGCTACCACCACCAGGCCTGCTTGCTTGCCTGCGGGCCGTAGCAGCAACAGCAGCAGCAGCAGCAGCGTGGGGCTGACGTCGCCTATATCGAACGGCGGCAGCGGCGGCGACGGCGGCGGCTTATACGCGCGCTGAGCTCTACCTGCGCCGTGCCGCCCGTACGTATAGTAGTACAACTACGAGTGTGGTGCACGTATAACACGCGCGCTCCTCTTCGTCACTCTCTCTCTTGTTATCGCGCCCGCGCAAGCGCACATATATATATACACCCGATCGTCTGGTATAATAGCGCGTATATCACTATAACGCTGTATAAATATACCATGATTATAATGATGAGTGCGAAGTGCTGGATAACAATAATTATTGAAGTATCGTAGTATACATTGTGTATATGAGTTGTATATTAAAAAATAGAAAGAAGAGAAATTTATAGAGGAAAGGCAAGTTGGTACGCTGTTATGAGGAGAGTGCCAAGAGGGTGAAAAAGAGAGAAAGAAACAGAGAGAGAGAGAGAGAGAGAGAGCGAGTGGAGGATAACGAAGAAAAAAGTCAAAGAGGATAGAAGTCATTGATGAGGGTGGAAGGCCAACAGTTTTGGAGCAGCCGTAGCAGGAGGGCAGCGCGTCGAGGCGCCGCTACCCCGACGTGTAGCAGCCCGAGCGCGGCGCTCAACCGGCAGCAGCAGCAGCAACAGCAACAGCAGCAGCAGCCTACTACCGCCACAGCGCAGTGAGAGAGCGAGAGAGTGAGAGAGAGAGACCGAGAGAGCGGCGCGCGGCGGCCGCCTAAAAATCAGTGCGCGCTCGGCCGCCTCCAAGGTAGCATCTCTCGTGTCCCGCGTATAACGCGCGCGCTCTCTCTCACCGAGTGCGCGCTTATATATGTGTGTGCGTATGTGGCTAAGAGAGAGAAGAGTACCATTAACGAGAAGATACCACCACTATAATACGACGAATTGGAGAGAGAATGAGACTGGAACAACGCACGGGGCTGCGGCTACCGTTGCCAATAGAATCGGGAAGACGACAAGTTGTTGTGATTCTTTCCGATAACTGTATTCACGAGGATTAAGAGGATAGTGAAAAAATATATATATATATATATAAGTGAAGTGCGCAAGGCGAAGCGCGCTGTGTGTGACTAAGTCGCCGGAGCCGGAGGATATATCAAAGTGTGTGCTTTTTTTTCTATATATATATATATGTATAATATTATATATATTTGAAAATTTTACCTGGTGTTGTTGTTTTGTACGAGTTACATATATATACGCGTTGGGTAAAAAAAAACAAGTGCGTGGTGTGCAGGGGGCGAAAAAAGAAGGAGAAAAGGAGAGAAGAGAGTGAGAGATTATAGTAGTAGCGAAGTGCAGGATTTTGAAAGCAGCTCGGAAGGCCAGCCCGACGCAATGCGTCGACGCTGCTGACGCAACGCGCCTGGATGCGTCTCACTTTAAGCACGTGAGTCTATCTTATTATATACATTTACTTTATTTATATTATTGTTCCTTACTCTGCTGATGGCTATTCTTTTAATTAGTATTGTTTTGTCCGTGAGGTTACGGTCTCGATTCGCTATCGGACGACGCGCGAGATAAGAATGCGAGCACGCGGTATATAGTAGCAACGAGAGAGATAAGCAAGAGTCGCCGTCGACACGCGGCTTTTTGAATTTCGCGCGGTTTGCGCGCGGTAGTCGCGCTCGTGTACCGGGGGATCGACGGTTTTAGGGTAGGGGGTGGCTGGGTGGTACGCGGGGTTGATTTGTGTAGATGTAGCGGTGGTTCTGGCTACGAATTTATGTGGTTAATAACCGTGTGTAACGGAATTTGTGTATAGTTTGGTAAACATTTTTCGATTTCTTGTACGTCTATAAGTAAGATTAAGTTTTTCTTGAAAACCCTGGTTACAATGTATATATACGTTACGTTGCGTTATATAATAGTTAAACTGAGTGAATCATCGCTTTTCTTCGACAAACTGCACAACTTATCGACATGCTCGTTACTAAAAACCATATCTTCATACATACATATACACACACCTCTCGGTTCCGAGCACCAACCACTATCCGACTAAATTTCCTTCGAATCCGACACTCACGTCCACGAATAATTACTATTCAACGTTATCGACGATATTTCTATATGCAACAACATTTCTCTCCTCTCGGTATACACACGCACCAACAACATCGCGAGCAATAGCCAACGTTACTCTCTCGGTCACTCGACTCCGTAGCAATAAGTAAGTTTTCTCCTTGCGCCGCGCGCTTGCGGTAGTACACTTTTCTCTCTCTCTCTCTCACACACTCGTTCTTTTTCGCACTCGCTCTGCGGCTTCCCGCTCTCGTTTTCTGCCTCATATTCTTTCCCCCTTTCTTCTTTCGCCTTCTCGCGTACTCTCTTGGTCTCTTTTTTTTTCTTTCGCGTTGCACACGCGCGTAAATACACACAGAGCGAAACCGAAGCATATATACATACACATGCACGATTTCTTTTTGCCGAATTCGAGAGGCGCCGCTCGCGTGCGCTCGAGAGGCGAGATGGTATTGTGAGCGAAACGAGGTGTGGCGAAAGAGGAGCCAGGAGCAGAAAAAGAGTGAGGATTGTTTGATGAATTGCGATGATCGGTGCGGCGAGAGAGGGTTAAGGAACCTTTGGTGTTCGGAATTTCGAGAAACGCGCGCAAAAACGTAAGGTGTATAGACGTGTGGTGCACGACTCGTGAAAGGTTTCTTGTGGTTTCGAAAAAAAAAAACTTGTATGTGAATTATGAAATACATATATATGATTGATTTCGAGATACAGTTATACCTTGTGTAATTTGTTTTATTATTTCTTTTATGCTCCGTTCTAATATTCTAGTTAATAATTTTAAAAACTGTTCATATTTTTCAAAATAAATGTACAATTTACAACACTACAAAGCCAATTTGTGTATATAATCACTATAACCCAGCGTTTCCCCATCCGTCGCGTCTCAACCTCGATCTCTCCATAACTCGATGCTAATGAGTCGCAGTTCTCATATACGCACTACCGAAAAAAAACCCTATTACGTGCGCACACATACTGCACTCTACGTATATATACATACACACGAGTGCGAACCGAAAAACGCCGTTTTCCCGGCCCTTTTCCATCCTGTCCCCTCCAGTCTAGCGGCTACTTCTACCCTGTATAATGCAACGACCCTTGCGCTTAAAAAAAAAGGGTATGTATGTGTATACTTAGGGGAGAGAGGCGCGTCGACATTGTTGTCCTATCGCGCGATTGCCTTAATCCCGCGCGCGCTCGTCTCGTTTTTTTTTGTACTCCTGCCGCTGCCCGGTCTTTTGTTCTTCTTTGTGAGCACGAGAGTATATATGTATATATACGCCAAGCGCGTATTGATATGTACAGTTCGGGTGCTGAAAGCGAGACAGCAAAGTTTTTGGGGGTCGAGTTGGCGACTATGATGTGTATATTTTGAGATTTATGTATATTTATTTGGGTATATACGAAGTGGTATCGTAATTGTAGTTTTATACAAATAAAATCTCGTTTGGCAATAAAATATCAGCATCGAAATAAAATCATCACTTCCTGGCAAAATTTTCCGCTTCAACCCCAAATGACTCACCTCTCGGCTTCATACAAAATTCACTTGCGCGTATATTACTACTACCCCAGCCCCTACAATAATGATTAATACCACTTTCCAACCCCATACCGTTCGAAATCAATAACCGAAATCTCACGGCAACAAATACATTAAAAAAAAGAAAGAAAAAATGCTACAATTTATCATCTCTCTCCTTTCGCCACCGCGCGCGCGATAATTCACGCGTGCGCATTGTGCTCGGTCTTTGTGCGCGGATTTGCGCGCACCCCTCGCGTGTACGCGCGCCTACCTGAGAACGGGGCGCAAAAAGTAGCTACGTCGTCGTCGTCGTCGTCGTCTTTGTCGCCAGGAGAAATCGATTATTGACTTCTTTAATCCCTGCGTGCGACGCGTCGTACTCTCTCTTTCTCTCTCTCACTCGACTTTTGTTATACTATACGCGCTCGACTTTTCTGCAGCTACGGTGTGTATGTATATGTAGGGTCTTTGTGCGAGCAAACTACGCTTATGCCGGGTGTGATAGCAGGGTAATTGATGGTTTGAATTTCGTATTCGGCGCAGTTTTTTTTAAGTTAAAATGGGTTAAATGTAATGTACAATACAAAAATATTAAGGCATAACTCATAAAGTAAAGTAGTAGTAAATAAGGTGTAGTTAATCTAAAAAAATTATTAATAGATTTTAAAATGTTGCGATAGTCGCGTATACTCACCTACAAAGCGGCAACAGTAGTAAGGTGACCGCGTTCCACCCGTCATTGTTAAATCTACCATTGTAATCTGTGTCGAGCAGAATATTGCGTGCTCACGATTAAGTAATCATGTTCACGTGTGTCGAAAAAGAAAAAAAAATTAATTAACTCGATAATTGGCCAATAATGCGTACTTTCACCTTCGATATCGCGCTAACAACCTAATCGCGGCCATACACTCTCGAGAAAAAAGCGCAGTTCTCTGAAAAGTAAACAACAGCACACCCTCATATATACACACGCGTAGCGCATTTTTCGCGTCTGCGTCACGTCATATATATACACACACGTATACGCTAATCGCTCGTTCGATTTGCATAATCAATCGGTCGACAGATCGATTGTCTCGGTTCTCTGATTCACGCGTCTCTCGCGTCAAGGTCATTAACTTATCTTGTATATAACCCAAATTGAATAATAACGCGGAGAGTAAGGGAACACGAGAAAGAGAGAAAAAAAGTATAAAGCCGTCGATAAGTGTAACTGCGACGACGACGCCGTTGAACTTTTGACACGAGATGACAGATTGCTTGTACGGTTGAAGGAAGAGAGAGAGAGAGAGATTGAATTTCCTGAACTCGTGTGTATGGCAAGTGGATCGCTGACGATCGCCGATCCAATTACCCAGAGAGTTTCGAACGATCGGAGATTAGTTTGAAAAGTTTGTGAAGGCACGCTCAAGCGCGATCGAATGTAATTGAGAGGGTATTTATGAAGTTTTCATTGAAACGTGCTATTTGTCCGCTTTGATTGAGAGAATTTAGAAATTGCAGTGTTTTGGTTCCGAGAAAAAGTAAGAATAAATTTAAGTTATTTTAATGGTAGATCAAAATATATTTACATTTAAAGATGTAATTAGCCTACGACGTGTTGTAAGATATCCAGTGATTCTAGAAATATTTAAGAATTGTATAATCGACAAAGTACTCAGTGTGTAACGGAATCTGATTTAAATACACAAGTGGACGATAAACGAACGATAATTATCACGCGATCGTGACCTAGTATTCGCAATTTGACCAAATTCGTTAAAAATAAGAGAGCAGCAAAAAAAACTTCCACTCAGACTCGCTTATTTACTACTTCACTTCACTTATCTTTCATAACAAAACTTTCATAATGAAGTATCGATAATACGATTTTTCGTATTTTTTTCGATATCAATATTATACCCTATCTAAATCATACAAACATGTATACGCGCGACTGTAACAATATCAGACCCGACTGCCATTATAAACGCTTAATTATTACCTAATGACTCGTAATATTGTATGTGCACTACTGCATTGACATAATTTGAAATACACAGTAAGCAAGCAAAAACGACGCGAATCCTATCTCTCTTTACCAACTTCAGTATATAAAATCTTTACCTCGACCTCATCTTATCTCCGTATCGATTTTCGTTACATATACATACATATATTGGTTTGGAAAAAAAAGTTTTTCGTATAATTACACGTGTCTGCTTAGCCGTTACCTCGCTTAACCGAATTAACCGTGAAGAAAACCACGCCGCGTTGATCGATGACAAAATTCACGCTTTTCTACCGTCCCGACTTAATTGAGCGCCCACTGAGGCATTTTAATTGCGGGCTTCGGTAGAGAAAAAGAAAGAGAGAGAGAGAGAACGAAAGATAATCGAAAATATCGTTGTTATCGCACTTACCGTCCGCGGCACTGATTTTTCCATCGATATACGCGCCGTGTGCATATACACATGTGTATATGTGTGTATATATATAATACGAGATGCGCGCGGCAGATATGGAGGTGGACCAATTACGCGCCTCTGGATTTTTTTTCTTACTCTGGGTTTTTTTCGTGCAGGAGGTTTTATCTGTGGTGTGTGGCCTTTTTGGGTTTAACGAGGATATTATGAAAGATAAATGAAGGCGGTAGCACGGGAAAAATAATAAACAAGGTGATAGCGATGTTGTATGTAACAATTAGAGTTCCAGATTGTATTTTCGTATGTGGTTGATCAATCAATTCTCATATGCGTTGGAATTTTCGAGCAAATTTTTTTTCTTAAGACTATCTTTACGTTAAAGTTTGTTATTTTCTTTTTTGTGTAAGATTTTTTGAAAATATTAAGTTGATCTTAAAGTGAAAGGTAGGTATTCGTATAAGGACCTTGAAAAAATCAAAATAAACATTTTTACCTGTGCAAAGAATTTATAAAAACTAACCGAGATACTTACGAAATTAAAATTACTTTCAAAACGTTGTATATGTAAGGAACGTCATAAACTTTTCTCGATAGTTAAGATAAGCCACTGGTATTCGTGTGTAACTTATTCGCTCGACGAATTTAAAATTCAAATTATATATATCTGATAATTAATATTAATGTAAATATTAAAATAATAATCTCACTTTGTGATTGGCAAAGTTTAGAAAAATCTAACAAACGTACGTATATTTAATTAACAAGTGTTGACATTTATTGCACTATATGAACGTAGCATATATCCCATAGTTATATTGTAAATGCCATTAAGCACAATTCCTATTCACATAAAACGCATCTGAACTCTCAAACTAAATATTTTTACAATAATAAAAGTGCATCCTACCAGCAAAACTCACTCGTGCGGCGCAGCATCAATTTTGCCAATAAAACCAGCCTGCATCCCATAAACGCTCTCACTCTGCTCGCTTCAAAAATTACAAGCGACCGATAAATTCAGCAATTTTTCCAATTAACTTAAGTGCAACGGTATCGTTCTCTCTCTTACTCTCGTTCTTCCTCTCACACGCGCATAATAAACGACGCGACGAATTTCATTGTTTACAAGCCGCCGTGGCTCTCGCGCCGATTACCGATTACCAAGATAAGCCGACTCCACGCGCGTGTGCGCGATTAATAAAGCGTGCTGTGCGTATATATACACGCGCTATAGCGGAAAAAACGGTGTGTCGGGAAATATATCAAAATAAAACTGGATGGAAATGGAATGGAAACCGGTGCACACGCGTATGGAAATAGAATTGCACGTACAAACGAGAGGTGCAATAAAAAGCATGGGGGAAAGGAAGCTTTTTCGGTGGAATTTACGGCGCGAATTTTCGAAATTGGTTTCGTTGGTATGGGATTGCATAGGGGTTCGGTTTGGTTTTTGGGAAAATGTGATTCATATTGTTGTTAGATGGTTATTGTTACACATTGGGTCTGTGAGTTGTCTGTTGTGTGTTAATGGTGTAAAATATTGAATGAATGTGCGTGTGTAGCCTTATTGATAATTGGGAAAAAAATGAAGTAGACGAAAAAATTTGAGATAATTATATTTAGCAACGCGATTGTAGATTAAGCTTTATCATTATTCAAATTCAATTCAGCGGCTGTTGATTTGGTTGAAAATGCAAATATTATGAAAAGACTATGTGTCAAGTGGATTTATGAAACGGTTTTAGAAAACATTTACACTGTACTTACTCTTTCTCTCTCTCTCTCTCTCTCTCTCTCTCTCTCTCTCTCTCAAAGCGCCATTTAAAATAGAATTTCAAATTCCTCGTCTATTCATAGCTTTTATAATACCTTGGAATTATACTTTCATATACTTCCATTAAATCTATGCCAGAGGATTTTAATATCCTCACTACAATGATCGAGTTTAATTATGAATCCACATAAAAAAGCGCCAACCGCGTCCATTATACTTTCATAAAACACGCGCGTGCATAAATCTTTGAAAATCATAAATTCCTCACTTTACAATCGCATAATCATAATATAATCAAATTAACGCCCATCTGAAGTAGAAAAAAAAACGAGACGAATCAGCCATATAATTACAATTGAAAACAAATCAGGAACACATGAGGAACGTTGTAACGATGCGGTGGCACACACGAAAAAAGTGTTTATCTTCACGGTTGCATTGCGATTACCGAACAATCGCGCGTGATTGCGCATAATTCGCCGGGGGATTCCTCGTAGTATATATGACGTGAGAATATACACGTGGCATGCAGATTTTCCATTTGGAAAATCTTCGCACCGAATCGCGAAAATCGCGCTATTGTTCTTATCTCGGTGCGGTAACCTCATGGTTTGCGTGCTGATCAGGTGGTATAACGTCTCAATTCGATGCGTGCAGCGAGCGTGATGATCATGACGATGAGTATTACGATCACGGTCCAAATTTTTTACGCTTTTGGCTATTATTTGAATTTTTTTGGTTAGGTTATCAACTGATAATTGCACTTATTTTCACTTTTCACTTCTCCCAATGTTTTCTTCGTCGTGCTTAGAATACTATATATATAACCGCGTAATCGTGCGTCGGTTTAAGAATTTCTCGCGTCTCACATTAGCATGCATATACGGTCATTCAACATTACGTCAATTCGTAATTTATGAACAATTTCTTATCGTAATCTCATGCAAATTTACAAAAGTATTTTTGCCACGATTTTTTCATATTTACAATGTTCGAGGATGTCACCTGATGAATAATTCCTCCATAAGGCACAGTGCAGGTTGTCTAATGCCTCGGCTTGTCGACTCGTAATTCATAAAATATTATTTTCTTATCGTGTTTTTATGGGCGTTTACCGGATTGCTTATACATATATACGAGTGCTGAAAATACGCTACTGTGTTGACGCGTCTTATCTTCGAAATCTGGATTATTCACCTGTTAAATTTTGTGTACACAGTTGTTGCGTAAAATATACTGTGTTGCAGAAATAGCGCAGGTGCAATAAAGGCTCGATTGAAAATCTATCTTCTTACAATTTATCAACGATATTTTTACACCGCCATTCACGTCATTTATATACAGATAGCTACTGTATAAGATAATACAAGCTTTTTTTCAAAATTGTTTATTTTTAACATAATTATCGCAATTCTTTTCGATAAAGTTCTTGTATATAAGATTAGACTCGTGTCACATTTTTCCAACGATTAATCAATTTCTAGAACTTATAACCGGGATTTATGAATAAATATATATGAATAACAGTTGCGAAACTGACATCACGATAGTGATATACCCACTTAAAAGTGGAAATATCTAGAAAAATACCACTACAAGTATATATACCCGAGATACAAGCGAATAAAGTATATATAAATTTATCACCACTTTCCGTGAAAATCTCACCACCTTCGTTTCTCTCCTATTATACAAAAAAAACACACACAACGCTAGTAAACACCTCGTCTCACATATCCCATAGCGCACATTCGATCTCCTCTCGCTTTCACACTCGCACCGGGGGCTCGAACACCCCGCGAGAGAGGATGATTTACACGCCTCCGTACTTACTCGCCGTTGCGGCAGCTGCTCTCACTGGGTTACTGTGTTCTCTCTCTCTCGCTCTTACGCTTCGCGCTCGTCATTACGTTTCGCGGTCGTGCCGACAAAAAAGCAAGCGTAGGTGCGAGAGAAAGATCGTAAGTGAGATTACGCGTGTATATAGTATAGGCGCGCTCTATTTTCATATACAAGGTATAGCTGCGTAAATGGGATATGGGAAGGTTTTTTTATCGTGATGATCGTCGATTTGATCTTTCATCGATCAGTTTTTTTTTTCTCTCTTTGCTGAATATATACGTTGTTTGCTCTGATGGCTTTTTTATCACGGTTTTTCATTCGGTAGGCGTGTGTATATTCACGGCTTTTTTGTCGTTGAATGGTATACGATATATAATCGATGATTTCGAAAGATTAAACAATGATTTTCTATTGTCTAAGCGGTCGAAGAAACTTTATCTCAAAATGAATATGGTATATAGTATAAACGTATACAAACTGAATCTCTGTGTATAAAATATATGCAAATGCTTTAATCTCAATAATTTTCAAATCAGTATATAGCGCACAACACAATGCCAAACTACATATTCCCGAGTTCCTAATAGATAATTAGATGAATCATTAGCATCATTACTCAAAATTTTACATCTACTATATATATATATACTACGCACATACTTCGCGTCGAAAAAATTACCCCCCCCCAAGAAAGTGCACGCGCCGCCGCCGCCGTCGACGTAAATAAATGATTCACACGCTCGTGCAACGCGCAATCAATCTGAAGTGGGTTAAACGAGAGCGAACATATATACGCTCGCATTCCGCGATTTTACATGCTCTCCCCCATCCATCAAAGCCTCTATATATATATATATACACACGTTCGCTTCATTAATTAAGTTCGCCTCTGCCGGGTTTCTTTTAATTGCACCGCGCGAGCGCGCGGATAAGTAGCTAATCGTGTAAATCGAGCGTTATCCCGATGTATAAATTGCTGAAGGGATGACGTTCGTCGTTCACCGGCCTTTTTTTTCCTTACCTTTGCGCGTGTGTGCTTTGAAAGAAAACCGGCTTTTTGAGATGTATACGCAGGACCGCAATATACGTATGTGTGTATGTAGGGCTTAGATAATTTTGTTGTATAGAAAAGTACGAAAACGTGCGGAAAACTTGTAGTAAAACGAAAGATACCCGTCGATATAATACGAAGTTGCAGTTGTCGTTTTGCACGGTATATATAAGAAGCGAATCTTATCTGTATGTTTGTGTCGGAAGGGTTATTTTGTGATAAAACGCAGTTCACTTGTGTTTTCGCGTGCCGCTGAAAGGGTTTGAAGTGGTATAAGTATATACGCATGCGATCAATGAACCTCTGATGAGGTAGGAAGAATGTGTATATATGTATGTATATATATATGAAAAATTTGAAACAGGTGTTGCGTTGTACAATTCTTTAATAAGAATTCCAGGAAAATTGCCTGTCATTCCGGCGGACGTTTATCTTTTAAGTAGAAAACATAACCATAAAACGGATAGGCGTACGTGCTTGATAGATGCCAAATTAACAAAGGTGTATAATTTCAGCGGGTGACTATATATTTCGTTAAGTTTCTGTGGAAAAACCAATTTTGCTGTTACGTAAACTAATTTGCATTCTAAACCATAACATTCCCACCGAGAAATTATCTACAAAAACCGCATGATCATTCAAGTTCAAAATTTTCACGTATAACTTTATACCAATTCGTTGGTCCACATCAATTACATTCTTCTCAATCTACCTACATCTCCAAACATCAGTTAAACTTTTGTCGATGACTATACACTACAGACGCATGAGCGCCGCATCCCTAATGGATCGGGCCGCCGTGTGCATACAGGGTCTCTCTTTCATATATACGCGCGCACGCGTTTTTTTTCTCTCTCTCGCGTCTTCAAATATTGTAAATCCCGGCGGAGCATGTGCTAATATGAACAACAAGCGAACACAGGAAAGATTTTAGCGGTGCTGAGGTTGCGACATACAAGATGACGACGGTGACGCCGACGCCGACGACGACGCGCGATGCGTCTTCATGTGTACTATAGGTTTCGCGGTGGGTTGAGGATAATGGTTGAAGTTTTGGATTGGGTTTGATGGTAGGATGAAAAGTCTTACGAGTGCTAAAAGTGTATTTGATTACTTTAAATTTGTAGAATATTATATCCAGTGAAAACTAATTATTCTAAACCATGCGTCTTTAAAACAATTACGAGATCATCTGTCTATATTTCCCCACTATAGTATAACAACGAAAAATCTTCACAGCAGCGGTATAAGCTCGAAGAAAATCCGTTGTGTAAAAGAACAAGCGGGGCGCTTGTCTGTGTACGTGCACTTTTTCGGTATCGAGCAAAGGCGCACACTTATATACATACACCTGACTTGCCGGTAGCGCGAGGGCAATCCAATCAGAGAAAACAAGGTCGCCGTAATACCATTATCTCGTCGCTGCTCTGTGTCACGGATTGATATCGGCGCGTCGTAGGGCTTCCATCGAGAATCGTATATACATATACGCGCGCGGTGCGATGCAGGCGGCGCTTTTGAGAGCCTCGTGTGTATAATATTGAGAAGAAGAAAGAGGGGAGTTTATAAATAGATCGGTAATTATCGGTAATTATGGTTGTGCGGTGTTCTTTTTTTCTTCATTTTGGTTGTATAGTTGTTTGAAGGAGGGAAGAGGAGAAAGAGTTAATGGACTTATTTTGGCTTATCGCGTAACCTTCGCTGGTACTTTGTACGTCGATGTGCGCTCGCGGGGTTTACTTTTACATATGCTCTGCGCGCGTGGGTTGGAACGAGTTTTAGGTTGACGATAAATTCTGAAATATAGATTTCGATAAGATTTTTGGGAATGTAATTAGGTGCAGAGGTTTTCTTCGATATTACTTTACAAAAATATATTTATAATGTCTTTTGCGATGATTCGATCTGTAAAAATATTATTCCATTTTCGAAATTTGGAATCTTGAAAGAATCATTACATTAAAAATAACATTCCCCCAAGAAATCGATAGAATCAGTTTGACCTTATCGAAACGATAAAATTTTCCAAAACACAAAGCCACTTTCACATAAACAAACGAATAATAAAACCGTCCTCCCCAAATTGGCAGAACCAAAAATACCAGGTCGATCGAACGGCGGTCGTCCAATAAATCCGCAGAGCGCCGGGATAATTGGTCGAAAAATTTCATGCGGGCGTATATAGAGGAGAAGGAGGAACTTTTAGAAAAGGCAAACTTCTTCTTTTCGGTCAGCGACTCCGCGCTTCGAAATTTACAGTACGACTTTCCACGCGACTTTTCTCCAGCTACTACTACTACTACAACTGCAAACTATTGAAAGCAGGACGAGCATTAATCGGCATTCCATTTCCTTTGCGAATTGAAAAATCATATTTTAGGGCGCAGTAAAAGTTCGATCGGTAGGTGGAATTTGCATATACCACTGTTTTACCACTCTTCGCGCGTATTATAAGCTTCTCTCTCTCTCTCTCTCTTTCACCCAACGATGATTGTCCCTTTTTACTTTCAGGTAGCTAATTTTGTACGGCGTTCGCGCGCGCGGTGAAAGAGATATACACGCCTGTGCGTAAGAGAGTCTTGTTAAGGATATTTCTTATTCGAGTCGGCAGAATTTACTGTTAATTCACTGTCAACTCTGTGTTTCAACGCAAGCGCGCAGCGCCAAGAGGATATTCTGTAATTGGTTGCGAGCATTTTTTAATATATACCCGCGCGCGGCCTTTACAGCATATATACGCGTGCGCGCAGTGCACGGTTCCGTTGTTTATATGCGCACGCGCGAGTAAGGTGGGCTTTTAGAGGTGAGAGAGAGAGAGAAAAAATCATCGCCTTATCCCGCGCACGTCGATTATTGCTTTAATTAAATAAATATGCGCAGGCTTCAGGAGTTTTTGTACATCGTCGGCCTCTTTTTATACGCTTTTACGAGCACCTTAAGTGCTTAAAAATTGAGTTATTCGCGTATATCAGGTCTTGTTTTCTCGTACAATAAATAATATTCTTGTTACTGGTATATATATTCGTAACGAAAGGAGATAAAAAACAAAATGTTTAAGGTTTTAATACCTGTGAGGCACCTTTATCGCGTTCGTATGTCCGAATGGCTCTCTTAACTATCGCTGAAATCCACTATTAGATTAGCCTTTCCGTAAAATGTATACAACGACTTTATCATTCCCTGGTTTCGCACGCCAAAATACTTTCACCTATAACTATTCCAATATATAATAATATATATAAACGTTCCTCGATAACCTCAGTGCAATAATTAAACGAACCCTCATCTATACCTTATTTCGAAATAGAATCACACTACGATAACATAAACAACTTATACAGTAGCTCTCTAAACCCAGTAGCTTTCCCACCGATTAATAATCGCTACCTTGGATCTCGAATAAACACCCCTTAACAACATATACCTATATATATTGAGAAAAACCTTATCCACCATCTCTCTCTCTCTCTTCCTTTGCTTCCACGCGATATCTTAACTTAAAAGGGCCGGGAGCGCGCGTGTGAGGCGAGCAAATGAGGAACGATCCTTCGCACGAGAGCGCACGTACATATATGTATATATATATATATATGCGCGTACGCGTGCCTGGAGGCTCACTTAGCGCCCTATCGGGGTCGCTTAATTGGCCGAATTATCGATAGGTAAGTGATGCGCGAGCGCGCGCGCGAGTAAATGCACCACTCGCGCGTGTCGACCACCATGAGAGAGAGAGAGAGAGAGAGAGAGGGAGATGGTGATAACGGTAATGGACCCTCTCGATTAATGCGGGTGTGGGAACGGGGGGGGGGAGTCGGAGGTTCAAAGGCTTTTACGTGTGGCGGTAGCAGTAGCAGCAGCATGCAGCAGCGCTTCGCGGAAATGAAGTTATGCGCGAGAGGATGGTCGATGTATGTCGCGTGGGTATATATATATATATATATGGGTGAGAGAGAGAGAGAGAGAGTGTGTGAAGCTGCTTTTTTGGGCCAGTGGTGCAAAGTGCAGTATGAGCCTTTGTCGCTTGGATATTCTTTGGGTAGTGGTGGTAGTGGGGAAAGAGGAAATTTCTGATGTTCAAAGATACTGCAGTGCGTTTTATTGAAACATTTAAGATTATCGTAAAAAAACGAAATTACCATGATATGTAAGGAAAAAAAAGTGAGCGAGTTTTATTTTTTTTTTCTTGTTTTCGAGGAAAGCTATAAAAGCAGTTTTATTTTATACTTTATCCAAAATAAAAAGTAATGTTTAACAGGATATTTCGGTCGTAAAAGTCGGAATATTGTTTTTAATCAATAATTCAGTCGTTTCGATATATAAATGGCTGGTATAATTATATCGACTATATACCTCCTTAGTTATCTAATTGAAAAGAAATCAATTACAGCTCACATCGCGTAACAATTACAAAGCAACAATCCAAGAGCAAAAAATAAACGATTATATACTTCTATTCTTACTTCACGCAATTATATATACTGTAATATGTAACATACAAACAACCTTACGCATATATATATATATATATATATATATATATATATATATTCTAATACACCACTATAGGTGAGCTCTGCAATTACGCGTACATTGAGTCGCTGATAACATCTAGATACGCATTCGCGCTCCATTTTCCGGCCAGCGACAATGAAGCAAAAAATACTCCGCACATATACGAGGAAAACGCCGACTGAAAATCTCCGCTACATACGTCGGCGGTATTACTACACAGAGGGGCTCACCTTGAGACTTGCGCTCACTCAACGGCGACTTCCGGATTTCGCGAACACACGTATATACACCGCAACAAGTTTCGAGAGATGGTAATCCAGAAAGTCTCGTGGCAGGCTTATACATGATATACAGAAAGGTGGAATCCTGAAACCCTTCGCGTGGCTAGACGATTCGACTTCTGTTTTTTCGATGGCGCTTGTGCCTGCGGTTTTTAGACTTGTTTGTATATATATTTTACTCTCGTGTCACACACTGCGTCACTGTGCGAGAGTTCAATGTATGTATTTTACGTGCGAGAACGAAAAATATATATATATATATATAGTTATGAATGTGACATTTAAATTTAAATGTTTGTTTTTTTGTGAGGAATAAGCAATATCTATACGCGCACGCGCGTGTGCGTCACGTTACTTGTTTACCATGTTTATGCAGTTGTCAACGAACATATACACTAACTTTCCGCATAGTAGTAAAAATATGAATAATTCGAATAGTTCGCTGAGCGAGTCACGCACGAGAGAGTCAATTTTTCTTCTATATATACTGTTTACGAAATTACAAATATTTCAAACATTTGCCATAATACCATCAACGTCAACTCCTTTTTATATATATACTCCCACTAATTAACCTCTCGATAGTCACGACACGAATTATCTACATAGTCTCTATCCGTAATTGGTTTTCAAATTACGTCAACGAAAAGCTTCTTTCGCGCGAGACGATGCGAGATTACCAGAGTATCAATGAAGCATTATCCTGTTATCCAATCCCGAAAACTGTATAGAGAGTACGTGTATATACATAAGCGCGTAGTGGCCGTGTCATCGCATTCTTACTCGCGACTTTTCGGAAGAGCGATACGATTACGCTTTCGCGTGTTCTAATTAATTGCATTATGCTCTGATAAAGCGTGTGTAAAGCGATATGTATACATCACACAAACGACACGAGAGTGAGAGAGCGGATCTAGTGACGTAATTGCGAGAAAACATACGTTTGTGCATTTTCTTTCAACTCTCGAAGAAGAAGAATTATTATTATAAACCTTTGATATATATATATATATATATATATAATGTTGTAATTAACAAAGTATAATAACGCTATAAAAAAAAACTACCCTATACAATTATATTCTTGAATTTCAAAATATGCTAATAAACCGCGTGCGACTTTTGTTCCATCGCATGCTTGCGCATTATTTCGCGCGCGCGCCCTCATATATATACACCGCGTGCATGCGCACACGTATACGTGCTCGAGTCGTGCTCTCAGACGACGACGACGGCGGCAGCGGCGGCGGTGTGCATATGGGCTTCTTCTGCGTATATGTATATACTTGCAGCGGTGGAATTCCAGAGCGTAAAATAATATTTGAGATTGCGCTATACGCTATGCGTCAAGACTCGTACGCATACGCGTGATTTTCCAGTGTAATCGAAACTCCCTACCGATTACTATGACCATATAGAGGCACTTTTACTTTCTTCGCAAACCGTTGTCAAGTCTGAGAGTGGTGTATCTTTTATTTTCTCTCTTCCAATTTTCTGGATATATATATATATATACACACTTTGAGAGCTTTTCGGTTTAAAAGTGGTAAGATGTTATTAAAGAGGGAGAGTTTAGAATGCGCGAAGGGAATGTGCAAATAATATATATATACTCTTATGTGTGAGCTGCAAAAAAGTTATTTCAATTAAAGCGCGCGCGCGCGCGAACTATGAAAAAGGGAGTGAAAAACTATAGAGTAGGCGCACGGGTGTACACGACGAGTGCTCGCGTGCTCGCGCATTTGCTATGAGCTGTGTACGTGGGTATGTTAAGTACTCGAAGGGAATGAGTGTGCGTACGTGAAGGTATACGTAAATACTATAACTCGAGGTAAGGCGAGTGTTTTGTTATGAATATAGATTCTATTAAAATTATTAATTAGTCAAGAAAAAAAGAAATTTAAAGGCATTAGATTCTGACGAAATATCGCGACGCTTTTTCGTATATATATAGCGATCGCGCTCGTCATTCCTGCAAATCAGCTGAAACGACAGCCGAGGTAATCTTGAAAATCACGATGCGCTTACTCAGGACAATAATTAGCGCGGCAGTCGCGGATCAATTTCAGTCTACGCTGTATATATATTATGTATATATATAAATGCGTATATGCATATATTTATTTACAGACCGTGTGACGTGTTACCTAATACCGTGTACACTCGTAATCTCCCTGTCTCTTGAAAAAAAAAAAATTGTAGTAGCAGTTGAGTAAGTGACAAAACGTCCGATTTCGGGTCGACTGTTGATGATGGATTACATTGTCGACGGTTGAATTAGTCGCGATTAGGCAACGCGCGAATGTTTGATGGTAATGAAGTCGAACGGGCGTTTAAAAGCGACACGTGTTGGGACTAATTGAAAAGAGTGGCAGTTTTGCGGGACTACTGCATCGAATTATTCTTGTCGGAAGTTTGCGGTGCGGCTTTAAGTTTATAGTACAGTGGTCAATGCGGAATTGAAAGTTATACGAGCTGGAGTGCGGTGGATTATTGTGCTGCTGTGTAAGGAGCCCGTGAGGTTGTATATAGTGAAAAAATTTGAATTTTCATGGTTACTTTTTTTTTCGATGTCTAAGTTTCATTCGATAACTTGAAAAACTTTCATGCTGTATAATATAAGTACAGAAAGAGCAGGTATTTCTCAATAACCTTAGTGCTCGCAAGTATTCTCTATATTCTAGTGAATTTTACGGATAGAAAAAAACCGCAGTACCACAATAATTCACAACAGACAACAGCAGCTTCCTTCTTCCATAAAGTAATTCACGCAGAAATTGAAGTACCCACATACGCATACCCATCATCTTAAAAAAAAAAATCCTCACGTGTCATAATTCACACGACAAAGATGACGACAACGTCGACGACGGGTATATACACCGTATATATATAGGATATTATTAAAATACCTCGCGCGGGTAACATAAAAAGAAGGAGGGCGGCTACGGTGATAAAGGATCCGCGGTTTCCGCCAAACGACGCAAGCATTCATTGTTGCAACCTCGTATTGCTGCGCGTGGGGAAAACAGGCGGAAGTCGACGCGGCGCGAGACGGAAAAGAAACCGCGAGAGCGATATACATTCGTCTGCGTGTGCGCTTTCTTCTTGTATACGTATATATATATATATATATATATATATATATATATATATAGATGAGAGGGTGAGAAAAAAAGATATGTGATGGTGCAAGGGGTTCTGACGGTTCTCGGAAGAAGGGTTGGAGAGTGGTATTGTTGCTGCATTTTATGGGTGGGTTGTGGTATGATTTCGGGTGACATTCACAATAAGGCAAGGTTTAGGTGTTGGTGAATCAGATTTTGTTGTTAAATGATAATTTATTGCTGTAATAGATCTGTTTGAGATACATTTTTAAATAATATAGTTAATCTAAAATCTTCCTATAGTATAACAAATACAGCAAAAACCCACGCGCATTCTATATCAGTCCGAAAATTCATCCCCCAAACCCAGCCTCACATCCAACACAGACAACGATTGGCGAGATCGCCACCGGGCTTTATTAACCGTGCCTTCAGCAAGAGAAAGAGAAGGAGAGAGAGAGAGAGAGAGATTGGAGCCAAGAGGCTGTGTGACGGTCGTTAACCGCGCATTGCACTTTTAACGTCGCCGCGCCCCTGGGCCACGTCCAAGAAGTCGCCGGGCCATATGCGACTTGCGACGACCCTCCCACCCCTGTCACCCTGTGTGCTAGCTTACTTTTTTCACGCCAGTATAGTGTGTACTGTTTCGTCTTTTCTCATCCCCGTGCGGTTCGAACGTTTAAGATGGTCGTTGTCGATGTAACGCATAGAATGGTTTTTCTTTTTATTTGTATATAAAGGGTAAAATTATAATTATGTATATTATGGTGTGGTTTAGAAACAGGTTTGTATATATGACGATCAGTGTAATTGTAATAATATGCATATGCGCGCATTCTTGTTTAGTTGCATCAAGATTACAGAAACAAGTGAAATTCATTTTAAAATCTAATTAACGTTAGCCGGTAGTAATCATAGTTGGTATGTGGTATATACAAAGTGAAATTTTCCTTATGGGTGTGCGATGTGTATAAAATAAACGTTGGTATATAAGTTGTGAATGACTTTTTGACTGATTGATTCATTATAATAAACCTGTCACCGCGACCAGTTGGTCTAAAAAATAATTCACCTATAAAAGAAAGCTATGAGAAATATATATATATATACGAGCATCTGTTGTATATACGAAATTTACAACTTCACTCTCACCAATTTCTCTCAGTCAAACTTCCTCTCCTCTATTCAATTAAACAAAAGAAAAGGAAAGAAAACGATGTAACGAAACTATTTTGTGGATACGTAGGCACGCGCGTATAACGACTCAATAGATAAAAATCGGTAAATACGGTCATCTTCGCGCTGGTGTATAGGTATATATATATATCCACCTTTTTTCCGTGTGCGCACGAAATTAACAGGCACGCGAGACGCAAACACACGACGGGTGACCGCAGAAATTCCGCAACTTTCGACAAAAAACAAAGGCACGCCGCTGTGTCGTACACGTTGAGAGTCGTTAAAACAGAAAGACACACGTGACTCTTCTTCGGACGCTGCACGTGCTACGAGGAGAATAAAAAAAATCTATATGCGCGAAGTGCAAACGATTACACGTTTTTCGAATTTCCGAGGAAAACGCGGCTCTCGCGTGACTTACTGACCTAAAAACGCGCCTTGGAATTATCATCATCGAAAGAAGAGACAGAAAGAGAGAGAGAGAGAGGGAGATAGAGATAACGTGAGGAGAGGTCAATAGCTCTGTGTGGCTTTATTATGTATGGGTTGATAAGGGCTACGCGGTAAACCAATTTCGCTATGACAGCGAGGTTTTCATCTGTACAGTCGTTTTCGTGTGTTTGTGGATTATTGTTATTTATTGCCTCCCTGATGATTGTGGTATCGAAGTTTTTTTTACTTCTTCTTCTTCGTTGAAGGCAAGATTTTTTTTCTCTTGTTTTGCTTAGATAATACATATTATATCTTTTCATTTTCTATATACGCATCGTTTATTGTATCGTGTTAATTCGGTTTGTAAGAAATTCATCCGGGACCATAGCCATAGTAAAGTATAATAATAAAAAAAACAGGCAATAAACTCATTAATTTGCGTGTGAAACACGGTAATCATTGCACGTTCTCGTTCCTTTTCTTTGTAACTATTAAAATATATACATCAACCTATAACCGTGTGTGCAATAAACCGGCAACTTCTTTTTTTTTTTGTTGTTGGGCGAAAAATTTATTAGCCGACGAGATATCCATCACGATTTCGAACAAGCGATGATTGAATAGAGCAATAAATCGTTCGCACCAAGTCTCCTATAGCCCGAGGTAAAAATCAAGAACAGCTTCGATAAATAACAACGTTTTCTCGGATTCGAGATTATCGAGAAGTAGGCGCAAAAAAAGAGCGCAAAAAAAGTCGTAGTATCGCGCGCATATTATACAGTTTATCGAAATAAATTATTTTATTAAAACATCTATAAACATATATATATATATACGGTGAAACTTATATCGCTCTATAAAAACATGATAAAACGTACGAAAGACAATGCTTTTTATAAGTATATATTTACGGGTTTTTTGTAAGTGTTAATATAACCTTGTGTAATTCGTGATAACCTTGGATACTATGTGTTTTCTAGCCGTACGGAAAAACCGTTTGAATTAAAACGGCTATTTTCACATATATAGACGCGCGTGGTGGGGCAATTATTCTAATGCTTCCGTTAATAAAAACAACAAAACGAGTTAAAAACACCGTATGTACTTGACACCGCACATGATCTTTCCACACGCATATACATACCATATAGTAAAAAACCTTCCACGCTAAACTTTTTCACTTTTCACGTTCTATTCTCGGTATATACATTTTACACAAAAATGTTAAACCGCGCTAAAAATACCGCGTGTTCCTAATTTTTTCAGTCAACTTGTAACCGCTATATACAACGCGTGCATCGAGGCGGCGCGAGTCTATCAAGCCGACGCGGCGATTGGATCTCCATTACTTAGCAAAATCCACATATACGCTGTGGAGTCGTTAGATACGCGACGGGATAAGCGCGCAGTGAAAACAAGAAACTGTCAACTGTCAATCGCGCGCGCAGGAACGTATATAACGTGTACTTAGCCGGTGCGTGCGGCTGCATTAGCCGTGAATTATACGCCGATTAGATGCTATAATTCATTTATTATAAAAGAGATAGCGAGGAGTGTAAATATATGCGTTGGGATATTTTTAATGTGTATATAGGAGCGATTTTTTGTGAATCTTTGATGATGGTGCGCAAGGAGTTAGAGAGAAATTAATAAAGTATTGAGAATTTTCTACAAATTAAAGAAAAGTTTTAGCGCGCGGTGATCTCGGATATTTAGATATATGATATAGAGGCACGAGTACAATATCATATCTAGGGTATTTATGTTGCGTGACTCTGAGATATATCACTTTATCTAAATAAGGAATTAGCACTATTTATTAAAAGATCATATTTTATTAATCAAAATGATTATACTATTAAGCTTTATATAAGTTATTCAGATAACTACCGGAGAGAAGTTTAACTTATCGGTATAGCGGCAAGTAATATGCTTTTCGAAATAAATTTTCTTAATGTACGTGTCGGCGATATGATACTTCGAAAAACTTTTTAATTAAAATAAAAGAATAATTAAGCAAATGAAAATAAAGTTCGTGACGAATCGAGGCCAGTCAGCGTGTATGTGTGTGTGTGTGTGTGTATGGCAGTTCTGCTTATCCGATAGATATTACCTCCCGAACATTAATTTCTCCGATATATACCCAACTAAAGCATGTATTTATACGTATGCGGATCTTTGAACGTATATATATATATATATATTTAGTAAAAATACTCCCGCGTTATATCGATCGAGAAACAATAAACATCGAAGTACCTCGTTTTCCCAAAAAAAAAAAAAAATTTTTTCCCATCGGTAAATTGTAAAAAACTACATAACACACACACACGCACACACGACTGTTTTGATCGCATGACTAAAAAGAAAAAAAGAGAAAAAAAAGCTTAAAGAAACAACGCGACCATCCCATAATAAAATAGTCGTCCCGTTTTACGAGAGACCACGGCGACGCGAATCGCAAAAAATACCGCGTGGTGTATAACGCGAGAGAGGGAAAACGTAGAAAAGAAAAGACGCGAGGATAATTGCCGAGTGCGCGCAAACGCCGGTTCAATTAAAAAGTCAATCAGCTGCGCTCGTATGTGTATGTGTGTGTGTGTGCGAGTATATATATACGTACGCGCGTAATAGACCGCGACAAGCCGAGTGACTGACTGACTCGAGAAAGAGAGAGAGAGAGAAAGAGAGACTGGACTTGGATTATAACCGAATTATATATATATATATATAGGCTTGTGCCTTCTCGCTTTCGAGAAGCGAGTTTTGTTTACGATTGATATTACGAGACCGCGTTCGAATTTTTTTGCTGCTGTCTTCTGCTGTTTTTTTTCTCCTGTTTGTAGACAAGGTGGTTACGAGTTGATGATCGAGGATGAGAACATTGTATATATAGCCGTTATATTTACGCGCTGAGTTAATTATTTTTTTTTGGAATATATATACGCACTGGCCGCTTGTCCACCGTGTATACGTGTTTGCTGATTGATTAGATCGCGTAGTAGATAATGAGGTGAAAGTACGCGTATAGTCCTCCCACCAAAAAAGAACAGCTCGAATGCTAATGCCCATGCATTCCAGTTATATATACATATACCTATATACTCGACTAGCAGTGATTTTTAGCACATGGCTAAATTAAAAAGACGCTTTTTTCCTTTTCCCCGCATATAACGATAATAATTTTGCATTAGCAGCGCGGTGAGTCCAGGTACTAACTTAATAAGCTTGTATCTATGCTAATAAGCTGATTACATCCCTGATAAATCCGCGTGTAATTTAATCTAACAAAAAAAGAAAAAAGAAAAAAGTAAAAGACAAGACACTATGGCGCGCGGGTATATACCCAGTGATTAAGGCCTACATCGGATACCCCTGCGACAATACGCCGCACTCTCTCGCAATCTGAAACATCTGTAGCAACAGCAGCAGCAGCATTAGAATCCGTAGACGACGATCCATTATTTTTGATATACGACTGCCTGTGTGTCGCTGCTATATCCTATGCACGAATTTTATCGCAGCAGCAGCAGCAATAGGGCACACACGCGTCGATATATATCTTAAGAAAGCGTTCGCAGAGCAGTTTACAACCTTCTAGGATGCGTATACTTTAACAAACTATATCTCTCACGCAGGTACACGAGGATACCTCCTATACAACCGCAGTAGTATGCAAAAAAAAAAAAAAAATAAAAAAAAAGAAACATTCGTCCTAATGAAAACATCATCCGAGAGAGTCCTCGAGACCCCGACCTTATATGACGCGGTCGCTGATGCGTACAAGGAGCACGCGGTCCGGGTATCCTAAATCCCAATTAAAGAGAGCAGCGCGTCGTCTGAGAAAGAGAGAGAGAGAGCGTGCTAAGTGATTTACAGATCCTCAAAACCAACGAATGAATTTATAGGCGGCGAGTATAGTGCGCTACGACGACTGCGCCTCTCGTAAATCCAACGGAACAATAACGAGCCACAGTGCGTTTTCCCTTCTTTCTCGGTCCTTCGTCTCTCGATCGTTTTGTTGGCTTGAATTTTGGTTCTCAGGTGGTGTTAGATGAGTCTTTTTTTTGGATAAAATTGTGCAGAAGTTGTCAGTAGTGTTGTTATAGAAATTAAATAATTAGCATAATTGAAGAATCAATCGTTAGATTGAATTTTAGAATTGATAATATTATAGGTAATTTACACCATGAAATATAGAAATTTAAGATATTCAATGTGCCCAAGACTTTACCAGGAAACTATTCGCTGTATAATGTGAAAACCATGTGAATAACTTTGAAATTCACGCATGAGTTTTGCATAATAAAGCTCTCAACTCTTGACACCCATGCAATAATTAAAAAACCAAACCATAAATCCTAGAACCCCATTCATATATAACATTTCGCTCTTCTCTCCATCCCATTAGTCCTAAACACACCACGCGGAGATCATTCGCCTCGACCTTCATTTTGCATTCCCGTATAGTCCGCAACAACCGGTCGATCGATCGATCGATCGATCGGCATCGATGCTTATCTTACATGTGACGTCAGTCTATATAGGTATATATTCATAGATGGGGGGCCCGAGAGACCCGCAGATCTATTAATCGAGTTGCCGTCGTTTAACCTTCGATCGTGAAAATTTACGTACGGAGGTGTGCCTCCATCGTTGGATTTATGTGTATTGTGGTGCCTCCACCGCCGATGGTTTTTAGGAAAAAGTGTGTATGTAAGATAGAGAGGGGAATGTTTATTCTTCAGCCCGTATGAGGGTGGAGTGGATATGAGGTAAATCAGAGGGACAATGTCACGGTAACGTTTATTAGCTGGGTTTATGGTTAATTTGAGGCTGATAAATTTATCACCCCGAAGTTCCTGATAATAAATCAATGGATTTTATATATATATATATATATATATATACAATTCGATGGGAAGTAAAAAAGTGCAAGGAGAGTTTGATTCTAAAAGTAAACTGCATATTAAAATAAATAAGCGATAAGTAGAGCTCGGAAGAAATGGCAATATTTTTAGCATTACTCTCGGGCTCTCTTGATAATGACATTATTTATCGACGGACACTCGTGCATAAGCGATAAAATTACGATAACGTCGTAGGGACGTTAAAAAATCTCGAGTGCGGCGGAAAAAGTGCGCGCGGCGTCGGAGCAGCGGTATATCGTGTGCAGGAAAATTTATCAACCGGTAGGGAGATACAGATTCAAAATTATCCAATCGTAGTCGTTTCTGCGCGGGTGTCACCTGATTCGATACTTGTCGATATGGATATGTGTGTGTGTATATATATCGTTATAACATAATTATGTAGAAATTAGATATTACGTTTTTAATGGATTATCAATCATTGATTATCGTAAAAATTACCAGAGCATTTATATATCTCGAAGCGTAAAAGTGCTTTCGTTTTTATTTATTGTGCTTCGCGGTCGTTATGTATTATCCACGATGTATTTTTGTTGTTGTTCTTTTATGATATATGGACCTCTGGTTTGAGCAGAGAACAGGAACTGTTTTATTCCAAGAAGGAAATAAAAGCAATTATTAATAAACGATGAAAAAATGCCGTTCAGATGAAGAGTGCAATAAAAGAAATCCCACGCCGTATCGACATCAGCACTCGAACGTGCACGATAAAATAACGATTAGCGTACGCATACCTTCCCACCTCTTTACAAGAAAAAAGAAAAAAAATAAATAAAAAAAAACACACCGTTGCAATGATTGATATCTTCGAACTTCCTCTACAATACTATAATGCAAATTCCACTCGTTAGCTTTCCCGCACTCTCCCTGCATTACGCGTACTTAATGAGTACTTTTGTCATGCAATTACGACCAACGCGTCGGTTAATTTGCAGACTCTTGCCTCTACTGATGTTACGAATAAGACTTTCAATCGTTGCAAATTGTCCTGTGCCATAAAAGAGGGGAAAAAGCCAAATTTTGCACGCGCCCTGGCGTTCGATGAAAAGGCTCAATCAAGCCGGCTACCCTTCTCGCGGAATAAGTGATTGGATCCGATCCGCGAGGGGAGAACCGCGTGAAAAGTGGATTTCATTTTTTGTTTATTGTGCGTACGAGCGAGAGAGTGCGTGGAATTGACAGATGACACTTCATTCCGGGGATTCTTCGAGTCTGTGATTGATTTGAGTTTGATTCCCGCGCAACGATAGCGTCGGATATTTTCTCATGATAAAATCTAGGCTGATATGCGTGAATTCAATAAAGTGCGTGTGTTGATTGGGATTAAGGTTTCCGTTTCTATTTAAAAAAAAAATTGTCATTGCTTATTTGCATTTACTAGATATTTTAAATGTAGTTGTAACAACCATTAAACACTTTTCTCAACCATTTCACATTTCCACATCAATCTAAAAGTATATCCTATCGCACGAACTACACATAATATCCAGCAACGTATATACACGTTAAACGAGCATTCGCGCGACTCCTTAAATCACGAAGGCAAAAGCAATAACCATCATCCAGCTCGCTTCTCTCCCACCGCATCTCCCAAAAATTAACTCATCTCGCGTTATTAAGCATGCACCAGCCCTCGAAATTCGTATCAACCCCAGCCCACCTTCTACCACCCCCTACTCTTTACCTCCCCTATACTCGCGCGCGCATCTCCGACAAACAAAACAGCCATAAATCTCGCTCGACTGCACCCGCTCGCTCGCATCCTTAAAGCTCTCTCTTGCAGCCGAAAAATCCAGAGCATACCGGCTAGGCAGCTACCACCACCACCACCACCTCGAACTCCCATCGATAACTCCTCTCCGTCTCTCCCCTCCTCTCCAACGAATTTACACACATAAACCCCGTTCGCTACATCGAGCGCGAGCGGGCGGAGCCGTGACAGCAGTAGTAGCTACGCGAGAACGGGTTCGATGCCCCGTGTGCGGACAAAACAAGAAGAGAGAGAGAGAGAGAGGAAGAGAGTAGGAGTCAGCGGAATAAAGTTTCGGGGCGACGGCGGCGCCCGAAAACTTACGAAAACTGCTGCACCTAGCGGTGGGTGGGGGCAATACTCTAAACTAGGAAGGGAGAAAGAGAGAGAGAGAGAGAGAGAGAGAGAGAGGACGATCGAAGGAAGAGAGTAAAAGAGGGAAAGAGAGAGAGAGTTCAATTTGTAAACAGGACTCTCAATAATGGAGGATTGTTACACACGGGAGAGCACGCCGTGTGTGGGTGTATACTATATATATATATATATATATATATATATGTATATGTGGGAAGGGGACGAACAATGCTTTCTTTACTCTCGCTGGGGGATAGTCTGTTGCTTGGCCAGCGAGCTTTTTTCCCTATATAGTGCATTTTTACGCGAGTTGTACGATTGCCCACAACCTTGACGCTTCCGTACTTTCCTTTTGTTTTAGAACCCTTGGCTTATATCGATTTTCGAATCTTTCCTTGCGACGACTTCCAAGTCTGTCTCAGTTGAAATTTTTAACGAAGTATACTTTTAATGTTAACATATGATTGTACTTTTTGACTTCGAAATTCAACCGAGCATATTTGAAAGGAATCGTTTCGATTGGATACGGTTCGCATCTTGTAACTAATTAGATATGGATCCCATCGTACGTCTTACAACAGTTCCTGAAACTTCATTGATACTGGTACCCATCAGTCGCTCACGATAATTCCTGTGGGCTAGAAGAAAAGCTACTACGCTCGTACCGACCGATCATCCGGGAACGAAGCCGTATAGTCTCTTTTTCCTGACCCAGAAACCTCATCCTCTTCCCTCGCACGAATTTGTTTACGTCGCTCGAGTTATCGACGAAGCGTACAACTCTTCTTCTCCCCTCTACTCTGGAACGAAAGATTTTCCGAATTTCAAGACGCGTGTGCACACGTAGAATTTATATCTGTTTTGTTCGACGACACTCTTTTTAAGTCACCGCGACGGTACAACTTTTACATTTTGCGCTACCGCCATTTTGAATTTCCTCTCTCTCACTCGTATATGTATGTATGTGTATAACGCGAACCGCGAAAAATACATATTTTCACGGTAGCAGCGTCTCGCGGTGTGACGCCGATCGTATATTCACCCCGAAATTTCGCAGAGTTAAATCTTCATTTCTAGTGGAGGAAGCGTACCGGTTCCTATGTATTTTTCGCCGAGTAAAAGAGAAAGAGAGAGAGATGAAATGTTTATCGAAAACGCGAAGGAGATTGCAAATGCGCGGAGCCGATAACATTTTGTTTTCCAAGTTTACTCGCTCGCTCGTACAACGTTGTTTCCAATTTTCGAGGTACTTTTGAAAAGTCGAGTTCTGCTAGATTGTTGTAAAATTGTTCTGCTTTGGAACATATTTAGTTTGCGGTTATGTTACTGGAGAGATTTTGGGGCTTTCAGTGGACGTAAAAGGTTTCTACTTATATAGGAAGCAGTTAAACAATGTATTCTATACTTATTGTATAAGAATTGTTATTCAAAAAACTTGTATGTTTTTTGGTATCATAATAGTTTTGGGAATTCTAACGCTTTACCTTAAACATCATCACTGACTACCATTCAAATCCTCTGCATAATTCACTTCAATTCTTTACATCAACACTATTATATTCCTTTAAAAGCATCACACCTGAACACAATCAAACAAAAAAAAAAGAAGTAACGGTCTTTATTCTTTTTTTCTCTCCAAAGCGCTTTCATCGTCTCGACGGCACTCGTCATAGTTAATTTCCTTTCGCTCGATGCAATATTTATAAACACGAACACAATACACTCCTCCTCCTCACTTGCAAAAAAGTGTCTCTGCGTGCTCCGATAAAGCTTTACGCGCGCATACCACGTTGACTCCTCATCGCGTTTGCGTTGCCGCCTTTATACAGATCGTAATCAAGCTATATCGAAGTCGCGAGTATAGAAAAAAAAACTCGATGCAAAGGAGAAGAGAGAGAGAGAGAGTGAGAGGGAGAGAGGGGGGGAGGAGAAACCATCGAGACACACGCGCGTAAGGCGAGAAGCTCGCGGGTGTGTGCGCTCTTTGCTAATCTTATCTCTCTCACGCCTCGCAACGATGATGCATTGTCGTCGTCTCTTTTCTCTGTCATGCTAGTGTCTGTATATATATATATATATATATATATATTTGCATGGCGGGTGACCGAGTGTGACGCAACGTTGTAGTATATATATATACGTATATAGAAGGATAGAAAACGAGGGAGAGAGAGAAAGAGAAACGTTGGGTAGGGTCAGTGTAGTCGGAATGTTTGGGTATATGATTCGCATCGGTAGGATCGTCGAACTCTTTATGGACGAGTATAATATCGCGAGCGATTTCTTCTGTATACGTGTTTACGAAGGAGATCTGTATATACGATGGGTATGGAACGGATGTCCGTTACGGAAATAATCGTAAATATATATAAGCAGAGGGGGGAGAGAGGTTCGATAAAGCGCGTCTTATACCGGGAATAGTCGCTTGTGTAATCGAGTTGTACAGCAGTCGAGGAGGATCACGATCGGATTCACGTGACAAATCGACTACTACTCTACTCTTCCTTCTCCATCCACTTGAAAGTGTGATATAGGGAATCACAACCATTACCATTGCTCACTTGTACATATAATAGAACCTTTCCTGCTTAACATTTTTCCGAAGAGACGAATAATTCCCCGTACGCGCACCGTTGCAGCACACTTTCTGTTTGCACGGTATTGCGCTACCGAGATGCACTTACGCGTATATACACATACAACGCACTCATACGTTATTTCGTCATTATAACATCGTGAAACTCATTGATAAAACACGACGATTTTTCTGTTGAATCGCAGAAAAAAAAGAAGTCGTCGTTTCGCAATCCGCGTGCCGATGTGGTTATCGTGACGTTATATATATGTGACTATACTCTCCTGGGTGATAAGGCGATAAACATCCAAACAATAGGAAAGAGAAAAAAAAACAATAACCGTGTAGGGGGGAAATCCCCTTGTCAAAAATCGCGACACGGCCTTCGTATAGGAATTATCTGAAGGTTATACTTGACGTCGAGTAATGGAGGAAAATCGCGTTCAGGTGGTTGATCGACAAGGTTATAGATCTACGTTGGTATTCCAGATCGTATTATATACGTAAATTCGTTACGTAACACAATCTTATTGGTATCGCGAGCATTTCGAAAGATCAAGACATTGTTATAAACTGTCAAGACGTTGATAAATCCTCATTGTCATCTGACTCGCAACTCGATAAAAATCAGTATATTCTTGAACTTTCAGCACACCAGCAACTCTCTCTCTCTCTCCCTCTCTCTATACACAAAGCTGATCTTGCAGAGCAGTCGTATATATACCAAAAGGCTAATAATCTGCAACCACGTCGTATCCCATTCCACAAACAGTTTACGCATAGTTCCCCGACAAAGTCACGGTATATCTCCCTCTCTCTCGTCTAGAGAGATCAAAAGCTCTGCCTATACAGCGCGCGAAAAATGATATAAAGCCATTTCAAGATGCAGACCAAACATACGTACACGCGGCATTCCGTGTAGTCGCGCGAAGTAACAGAGAAAGAGAGATACGTATATTATATTATCGACTGACGAAGCAGCTGACGATCCCCCTCCTGTCGCTCTGAACAATTCATGACGTAGCGCAGCCCTATAGCCGTATAGGTCTTTTACCTCCTCCGGTATCGGTGCGTCGTTCGGTGGAATGTTTCATCCCGAAACCCTCACTAGATAGGAGAAATATAAACTCCCACGGTTACGTTATATAAATATATATCTACCCAGCTCACTCTCAACTTTACATGCATCTATATACACGACTAACCAGTTACACAGAATCGAACCTACAAACACAGAAACGTATATGCGAAAACAAGCGTATACGTATGTATGTATATATATAAAAATACCAGAACGCATGCATATGGCACTACTATAAGCGGTCGCTAGCTGCACATACTGTATAGTATATAGCAGCAGTAGTAGTAGTAGTAGTAGCCGCGCGGTCTATACGTCACTTGTGCCGTCGCGAGTTCGTCGCACCGGCGAAGCTTCCCTCCCTCATCGATCGAAGCGACGAGAAGTGCCTCGCTCTCTCTCGCTCTCTCTCTCTATGTACGACTCGCGTGGCTAAGGAGGTTGACTACTATATACGCGTATATGTATAGAGGTGAACGGAGGCTCGCGTAAAATCCGCTCCCGTGCGTTTTATCTTTGATTTATCGGCTAGCAGTGGCGATGGCCCATCGATTTCCGGAGGGGGTGTATGGGATATTTTCCAAGGGTGGGAGAGAGTGAATTTTGAGCTGATATATTCGGGATGTTTTGGTGAGATCAGAAACTGTTAGATGAAATATTTATGGAAAAATAATACTCCTATTTTTTGATTTAAATAAATATTAATTATGGCACTTACAACGATATTTTCCGCAGCCACCGCAGCATCATCATCATCATGCATTTTTTACGAGCGCATCTCACGTTACATCTTCTCTCTCTCTCTCTTTAAAACCGATTATCAATCAATTTTCACAAGCATCAGTATAATACGCGTGTCGATTATCAATATTCATGCGTATTCGCGTGCATCTGTTTTGAAATCAATCGTGCACTCCTATCGCATCACATATATACATATATGATTAACAGCTCGATAGGAAAACATCATCTTCTCGTCTGCTTTTTGCCATTGTTTCGTATATCGTCACTCCGCACCGCCGATATAAATTCAGCAACCGCTAGACCGCACGGTACGTAAACATTGCAGCTTTAAGCCTATATATATACTCTTTTTTTTCGCTGGACTGCGCAATGACGTCAGAGGCGAGAGAGAGAGAGAGAGAGAGAGAGAACTGAGGAATGCGCCTCGATATGCAGAACCGGGGCGCGAGTAATAGAAGCCGATGGTTATGGTTACGTATGGGGCGTTAGACTACGTGAACTGTTTAGTATTATAGAGACGATTTTTGCAGTTTACATATATATATATATATATATATGTATTGCGATGTTTGTGCTGGAAAATTTACCCACGCGTTTACTTATTTTTGTTTTTCGGAGGTTTCGAGGAATGTTACGGTCACGTGTGTGGTGTGGTAATATAAATGGAAATCGCCTATATATTTTCCGATTATGCTATGCGGTTTTTATTTCTGGAAACAAAAGATTGTCGAGTCACATACGAGTGCGAGTTTGATTTAACGCACACGCACGACGAGCCAGTCTCGTATATATATATATAAGCGCAAACTCTCTTATTATCAAATTAATGAGATATGATTGATCGACGCGTTTTGCCGGAAAACGAGAATGCGGAAAAAAGTCGTGAGTATAACTCAGATTGCATAATTACAGATTTCATCTCTCTGGCTGAAGATTATAAATTGTTTATTATTTCTTCCTCCAGTGTAATAAACGCATACGCATACTCAGACACTCGATACAATTCCATCGAAGTAACACAAGCACAAACCGGATAATTTTTGCACAGTTAATCAATCATCATGCGAGAAAACTCTGCGTACACCGAAATAAACAATGCACCTAAGATAACCATTGATTGTTTGTTCATTATACGGAGAATTCAACAATCACCAACCGACATCAATCGCTCGTATACCGTCGAAATCGCGGAAACGGCGTATATGTTGTATATATATGCACTTTTAATTAAAATTAAAAGCCTCTAAAGCTTCTGCTCTCTGCGATAGTCATCGAGCGGTATCCAATCAATGGTGACCACCATAGGCTCTACCAAAATTAGGGTGGGGACTAATCGTATCGTCTCCGGTGGTCGCTTATAACCCGAGCGATTTGTCTTATATACTACTATACACGACTTTTGTTTTTCCCCGCGAATTGAACTTCGATGTTCCAAAGATAAGAGCTCACGAATAAAGGGAAAGAGAGAGACAGAGAGAATGTGTGTATGCTGGTAGGAGAGTTGCGGTTATAGGTGGATAGATTAGAGACCGAGTGAGTGATGGGTATCGATCGAAGGGCTAATTTTGGGGAACGGATGTATATATATAGGGGCTGGATAATGAAAGCGGTAATTTGGGTAGACGATGGTTTTTGTCGAAAGCAAATAGAGGATCATATATATACGCGGTTAATTAACGAGTAACGCTGGTAATAATAAAAGCGGAATAGTTAACGTTGTATGTATATATACATGTACCGCTAAACACATTTTAATCGTCAGTAAAACAACTCCACTCTCTCTCTCTCTTTCTCCTGTGTTCACTCGACAACCACCGCAGCGCACTTGAATCCGTCATACTTGCCGTTGTATACGCGGCAAAGACAATGGACTTTCCAGTGCACACGCGCCGCCGGCGGCTATATACGCTCTCGCACAAGACCACTCGACGAAAATCCAGCGAGTGGTGCTCGACTGTGTGTATGTATATATACTACTCCTCCCGCGAGCGAGCGCACGCGCGTGAGAAAGCCAAACAAACATTTCTCTCTTTCTCTATACTTGACTCTCTCGACTAATTCACGCGGATCTTAGCTTTTTTTACTCTCTCTCTCTCTCTCTCTCTCTCTCTCTCTCTCTCTCTCTCTCTCTCTCTTCTGTCTTTTCTGTGTTGCGACGATTCTCGAGACCGATGTTGACTCGGGTGGTTAGTATATACGCGGGTATATGCGCTGGGAAATTCGGTGGAGAGGTTGTACACGGATGATTAGGAGTGGCTTTTCTTCTTTGTATAAAGCGAGGCGCCTTCTTTTGTTTGGGGAGGTTTCAACACTTTTCTTTTTTAACTTTAGGATCCATCGGTTGAGAGATCATATTTGGGGTTTGGATTACGTAACAATATATCTTATAAGGAACGAGTATATTACGCTGTTTACAACTTTAACGGAATAATCGAAATATTAACCAGATTGTCCGCATAATCCTCTTACTATTAAATTGCTAACTAATGTTACCCAACAACCACTAAACCAACCACTTGACCCTATCTAAACACCTTCAATTCGCCTAATCAATTGCCCAATCCGCAATAACTCTTCTCCTCAGCCTCTCCACCACTTCTCTATCTCTTTCTCTCTCTCTCTTCCCTCTCATCATCGTCGCTCCCCAAATAACACACTCTGGCCGTTCTGGCACGTGCAATTACACACGCGCTTCGCACTATTCAATCGCACGTAATCACTCGCCGATACATCAGACAGCCGCGCGTAATCACAGAGCCCGGCATCGTACGCGTATTTATGCGCGTCGCGAGAATTGATTTTCAATTAGAGCCCGTTTCTTTTTTTACTCTCTCTTTTTCTCTGTGTCTGTCCATCTTTAAGAGTACGCTAAAGAGGATCAAACCTTGGCCTACCGGATTAAGCATGACTGGTTGGCTTTTGAGGATGAGTTATATATCGAAGGGGTTGAGGTTGTAGAAGTAGTAATCTGCCAATTGCCGTTTTGGTTTAGGAGGTGAACTGATAGGTTGGTTATTATATACGTGAGATTGATGAATCGTATAGTGATTCAGTGGTTCATGATATATATTTAGAAAAAGAAAACAGTATATATATTTAACCCAAGGAATGAGTTATTTTTTGTTCCTTATTAACTCCAAGCTGACGCATCAATCGCAAAGTAGGACCGTCATAAACCTACCAACAAATCAAAACCTCCTCTATGTACGCGCATATGAAAAATGAAAGAGGTCGTCGTCGTAGTAGTCGGAATCGGGAATCGCCACACGCCGGCCGCGACTTTACAACTACTTTATTTCCACCCATGGCGCTTCCACCCATACATACATACATACATTATACGTATATATACATATACACATGCACACACATATACCTGTTTACGTTATACGAGCGGCCAGTTTACGGCCCGTCGATCTGGGTCAGATATACGTTGCCCGCGTTGCCGTTGCTGCTACTACTACTGCCATATGACTGCAGTTCGTGCGGCTACCGATTTTTCGCGCAGTTATGGCTCTCTCGAGCTTTTTTATCGTTCTGGCGAAAAATGCAGCCCTCGCGTGACGATCGGGTGCATAAATAATGCATTGAGAAGGGGGGAGGGAAGAGGATGACCGTTTATAGCGGAGAGTGCGACTATTTTCGAGCTAATGGCCCGATGTGGAAAAGCTAGAGCGTGATGCACACACATGCATGCTGCACTCGTAAAAGGGTCAACGACGAGGTTTAAAAGTGCCTGTGAAGAGGGGAAAGAGTAGTGGACGTTGGGTAATGTTGCTAGAGGGATGGGGTGGCTGGTGTATGATCTATTTTGAGGACGAGTGGTAATGCTTTGGCTAAAATCAGGAATTTTATTTTAATATTTTTGGGTTTGATGAATAGCCAAATGTGTTGCTTTTGGTGGCAGGAAAGTAGAACAGATTTGTAGTTAATTTTAAATGCGTAAAAGTGAAAAAGTTGAATACTCTGTGTAAAGATTTGGAAATTAAATTACTTTATTTATTAAAATCATTAAAATGAGTACCATATAACACATAATAGTATATAAGCAGTAACATAATTATAAAATATTCAAAAAGAAACGACCACGATAGCGCCCTCCGAAAATAGAAAGATCAACTCTCGCTCGGTTACATTGCAGAAATAAACGAGCCTCTCGCCTCTTACGGAATTCCTGCTATACAGTAGACGACGACGACGACGTTGCCGAGCGATTGTAATTAGCCGATATTGTGCGCGCGCGCGCGTGTATACGCGCCGATATTTATGCGCGGAATTACGCTCGGAATGTTAATGCGAGCCTCGCTCACTCTCTCTCGCTCCCTTTTCGCCGTTCGCTCGCGAACGTGGCCACGCTTTTTTTTCTCAGCCGTGCTGCTCGATCAAACTGACGCGTATGTGGTTGAAAAGAAATCGAGCGTGGGTGTATGTATAGGATTGTTTATAAATAATAATTGGAGATTTAAAAATAATCTTATCAATTGGAGATTAAGAAAAAAAGTATTTTGGGTATATATATATAACGCAGATTATCGTTCACGTGATTTCGCGGATGATTTTGTTTAATAAAGATAAAAGGCGGTATATAGGAATTTGTGGTTTATTGGTAAGCGAAGTTTTATATTTCTATCATAGATTTATGACTTTTCATAGGTCTGATATTTCTTAACAGAGATAAGGGGATGTGACATAATCTTATAAAAGCTTTATAGACGATTTTTTTGTTTCTATTTCTAGTTAAATCTTTAAGGCAAATATTATAACTAAGATCGATAAGTGCGTTATATATACGTTTTAGTATATTAAAGTCGAAGAAAAATTTCGAAACATGTAGTATATGTTTTCGTGGTAAAGACGTCAGCAGCGACAAGACAACCGGCAATGTTAACCTTATTAAATTATTGATTAATATGCATTCCTACCATTATTAATGATAACGAAAACACCTTGTCACATCTCCCTCGACTGGTAGAAAAATCCACGAAGCAGCTTAAAAATTCCTGCGTTATACACTTATATCTCACACGCTCCCGTCAATTAATCGCGTCTTGAACAATGACAAAAAGACTCGGTCGAATACTACGTTACGTACATATATATACACATATACGTGAGAAAAGCGACGAAAGATCGATCATTGAACCTTTTTTGCGCGGCATGCGACACCTGTGCGCGTAATTGATCACTGGCGAGGTTAGAGAGAGAGAGAGAGAGACGCGTAGGTATCGATGACGTCGGCGAAGAAGACGCAGAAGAAGTTGTTAGAACGAGCCGATAAAGATACTGCGATTTTTTTGTCGTAGCCAGACTGATTTGCGGAATATTACCAAGAGAAGGTTAATTGATTGGAGAAGAGGAGGATTTATAATTGCTAGGAAGGCGATGTGAAGGTTGACGAAAGAGATTTCCTTTTTTTTTCTATACCTGTGATTATTAAATGTACTTGGATAAATCGTCTAATCCATATACATATACGTTAAAATCTTGATAAACTAAAGAGAACCTTAATACAATGCAAGAGTCGCGAAATGTTCGCGAGTATAGCGATCTCCTTTAGCCTCAACCATTATCGCGCGCCTTAACGGACTCGCGAAACAAGTTCTGCGCAACGCGCGGCCGTGAAAAGTCTCGTTCTTCCCCCGCGGGCGGAATGTTAATGCCTCCTTAATGATATAAGCGCGCGGCGCGTAACACGCGTACAAGAACTCGCGAGTAAAGCTGCTATACGTTGAGAAGAAAAGTGATTGAATTGTGTATAGGGTGAACGGTATAGTGTGATTGACACGTGGGGAATGTAATATTAGTTGGATTCCTTTTTTCTATGATTTTAAATCATAATATACTAATGTTATGATTTTTCTTTCTGTTTCAGGTAAGCATGAATTTCCTATTACAAAAATGCGTTTTGATTTCGTTATCCTACTGTTTTGGTGAGTTAAACAAAAAAATAATACTGTAAATTTTACGATATATATTATACAAGATCCGAAAAATTTCGACACGATAATATACAAACCACACGAGCGACGTAGATATAAATTCAGCAGCGGAATGCGTTATACGGCCATACAAAAGCCTGATTGCCTTCCGACACGTGTACACGTGTATATATATAGGGTGGATCAAGGCTCATGCAAATTCTTACCGACTGCACCCGTGTCTTACAACTATACGAAAGTGGAACATACGTTAGCTTGTCCGCACGCTTACATGTATGTATATATATATCCTTTCCGAATTGTTATATAACTGGGTCATGTTTGACTAATGATACAATGGCACGATGCTGCTGCTCATGCTGCCATTTGCGCGATGACGGCCAAGGTTCGAAAAGCTGATGGATCGGCCACCTGATCACCGTCTATTATGAGGTGAATCGTATAGCGGTGAAGCTTTTTTTTTCTTCGTTGCCTTCGTTGAGCGAGTACTTTGCATGCTAATGCCGAAGAGGTCGAGACTCACCTCGAGGGAGTGTTTATTGGAATGATACGTGAAGGTGGTAACGTTGTGGATGGCTGTAGACGATTCGGTTTCGTTAAGTACATAGTTTTTGATTAAATTTCCCATGTTGTCCAGACGAATTTTAATAAATAGTTGATGAGAAAATTATAACCACGCGAATGCAGTTCCGTCCGTAATCAGAATCGACCATACCAATCAGGAAGTACACCTCGACTAGCAAAAATGTGTCTTTGATTTGTTGTTTACTCGGGCAGTCACCGCTGAAAAGCTGTCGTAAATAACTTCATTGTCAGAAGTACGTGCGCAGATACTGCGTTTGACACATTTATCTGATACTTTAAATTACGATGGATTTGAGAAACGATACATACCACAATATTCTTCAATGAACATTCTTATCGAAACCTTATACACACCAAAATTAAAAGTAAAAATTCCAATCCAATACCATCAACCTTTTCTTCTATACGCATTTGCAAAAACCATCTAGCACTCAATTAACCGTTCAAAAACCTTCCACGCTTTCTCCTCCTCAATCTCTCGCGGGTACACAGGTACGTCTCATAAATATATTTCGTAGCAGGTTGCATATTGTATGCGCGACAAAAGCCACTGCGATCACTATATGTATACATACTCTATACACACGCACTACTACCGCACACACTCACGCGACATCACATTTATCGCGAGATTAGATTATCCACGTGCATCGAGGTCCGCGTATATACAATGGCGCCAACTCGACAGACTCTCTCTTTCTTTCTCCCCATATACACGCGAATCGATCGCATAGCACGGAAGCTTAATATATAGAAAGTCTAACCTGTCGCCTGCAGCAGGACACTGACAACAAACGCGTCTCGTTAACGTCGCACCCGCACGCGCGCGCTTTATTACGCGAGCGTGACTGTTACAGGTATTTAGACATCGTTTACCGGTCTATTCAGAGTTTGACTCTTTTTCTTTTTTTTTTGGTTATTGTTGGTTGGTGACATTCCACAATGCGACTGTTATGTCATCGGGGTTGTAAATTGAACTGTTACCAGGCTGTATAGTAGTGTCATGTATACGCGTTATGTAAACCAAGCGACTGTACTGTCGATATTTCGATCGATTAAAACTATACTATTATATACGATTGAAATCTGTATACCTATATATCGATTAACCGTATCCTGTTTGTACTACAAATTTCATCGATAAAATATATTAATAAAGCTTATCTACTGACAAATTACCTCTACGATTATGTCCATTCCACTAATTGTTAAACCAATCTTTCACGCTGCATATATAATTATATACCGAACGACGACGCAAGGAAAAGAAAAAAGAAGAATCGAGGCCACGAAGCACGCATATACCAAAAACCACGCGGCAAACTTGACACATTGCGCGCGTCTATTAGCTCAGTGACGAGCAAATATTTTTGGCGCCGGCGTTCCTTCTTCTCCTTTTTTTCTCATACTCATTGCGCTCGCGTAATCCGCGCGCAGGAAAACGAAAAAAACCTTCGTCGCGTAATCGTGCGCGCGTTGCTATTGACTGTAGATATTATCAACGTGCGAGGAATGACAATCCCTATTCGTATGTATATATTATATACGTTCGTCGAGAACTCATTGATAGTGCCGCAGTGTCGTGTACCCTTGCTATATTTTTAGCCGATACTGGATAAATGAGGAAAAAGTTCGTGCGATGGGAATTCGTATATAGAGGTGCGTAAGTAAACTATTTGTATAGTCGGTGGTGGCGGCTGGGATTCACAGGTGGACAAGCGTACGTATAGTGTTGTTACCTAACTGGAAGTGTGGTAAAATGTAGCGATATCGATGTTGATCGAGTGACGTTTTTTTTAATAATCTATATAGGATCTATTAACGAAATGGGTTAATGAAATAGTTTAGATAGCTTGGGGTATTGATATGATAAATTAGCACTCAAGTCATTGAATAAATTGATCATTAATTAACGAAACTAAGATAATTGATGATATTTAAAGCTTAAATGATTGTAATATCATAGTACAAAAGTTACGTTAGTACTACTGGCGCGGGACATTATTTTTCATAGATTACTTCGCATACCTCGACAAACCGATAAAAAATTCCGTGCTTAAAATAATAAAGTTAAAGTTCGATAACAATTAAAAAATCTAGGTTCAACAACACATCTCTTTCTCTCTCTCTCTACCATTCTCTCTACCGTTTTATCGAAGGTCTCACAGCGCCGAGTTTATTGACTGGAGTTCGCTCTAGTCAATAAAGGTGTATTCTCTTCGTTAACAATGTAGTCGTCGCCATCGATGACTTATCTATATATACACGCATATATATTTAACTTTAGCGAACAATTTTATCTCAAAAATTGAAAAAAAAAAAAAAATTTCGACCACATAACTTCGCCACGTGGCGAATGCAAATATATATATATCACGAGCAGCAGTTCATCAATAATAAAAAGGAGAGCGACAGATCGATTATTATTCGTACGCGATTGCTCTTTTGAAGTCATGATAATTCAATATTCGTCGTTCTCACGCGCCCGTGTTACTTGATCGTTACGCAAGTGCGTGTGACATTCCGATCACTAGCGCAGAAAAAATTCGATAAAAGGTGTACATATAATATACTGTTGTCTGTTATATATATATAAGCGAGTTACCCGATTTCGGAGATAATTTGTTTATCTCGGTACTGGGAATCGGCCGATAAGGTTGCATTAAGAGCACGATATAAGTAAAGGGGTATTAACGGACCGTATACTCGTGTGGTAATTAATTTAAATGTTTATAATGAAAAATTATCGTAGAATGCGCGCAATATATATAGGAAACCCATTCGCTAGCGATACTAAAGTATCACGTGATAATCTTGGAAACTCACGATTGTGTGTTACTTATAGGCGGTATATAGATTCCAGATAATTTTCCATCGCGCCGGTGGTCTTTACTCATTATTGTAACGTATTTCGCGTGTTCTTTTTTTTAAATTTATCCTAGACTTACATGAATTATTGAGAAAACATTAATTTTCTAGTTCACCGGTATCAATAAAAAGAAAAACTTATAAAGTTGATAATATATATATATATATATATATATATGTCGAGTATATTGAAACATCATATATACACATCGTGCAAGTCATCATTATACGTTCCTTAACAGTCCACTCGAACACTTACCGGATGACAATCGGTATCTTTCAATTAAGTTATTAATACCAGTGTGTAAAGTACAGAAATCTATACGTTATATACCCTCACACCAATCGACATAATAAACCTGTTAATCGCAATTGTCATGCGCAATCCTAACAGATCGTTGAAAAACAAAAATCCAGCTGACGATCAATACATCAAGCTGTACGTCTCCTCGAAGAAATTAATACCTCGTAACGTCTTCATTCCGTACCAGTGACAATCGTCGTGCAAAACAAACGACGACCTTTTCCTAAAAGCCTGTGTGCGCGCGCACAACCACACACCGGCTGCTCTTCCCAATGAAAAGCGTGGGAACAGTATACCCAACGACAACGACGACGACGACGACGACGACGATATCCCCCCTGTCGAACGACGTCGTAAACGAAACACACAACGCGTGCGCGAACGTCTACCTCCCTCTCTCTCTCTTTCTCTCTCTCTCTCTTCAGCTCTTACTCTCGAAGAGAAAAAAGCACGGCAAAAAGCTTCTCTGAATTCGACGATCGTAAAGCCGCATTCCCGCGGCGCGTGACGAGTACGAGTGCTTCGCAAACAAGGTAATGTATTTATAGAGAGGACACGCGCGTGCACACGACGCTCGCGTCCCTCTCTCTCTCTCTCTCTCTCTCTCTCTCACTCCTCGTCATCTTCATCATCTCTTCCTCCTCTCGTGGCGAGCGAGCGGCGAAGGACGAGAGAAAGAAGAAGAGAGAGAGAGAGACACGCGCGCGCGTGTGCACACCCCAGGTTTTACGAGAGATGCACTCGCCGAGATATTGTGTGCAGTTGAGAGAGAGAGAAAGACGCGGCATGTGGGAGTAGGGATTATAATTACTTGAGATTACCATTTGTGTGGTATATAAGGGAAGCTGTGTGTGTGTATGTATGCATAAGGTGGAGAGTGTTTGCAGTACAGTGGACTGTGCTTTTTCTACGAATTTATTATTTCTAGGTTGTTGAGTCGATGAAAAGGTCGAGGCGTGTGTGTAATTCTTGAAATTTTCGTTGGTTATATGAATGAAAGTTGTTTCTGCGGATCATCGCGATACTTTTTTGTTTGTTAAATGCAGAAAGATATGTCATTGTGGTTAGGCTAAGAACAAATATTGCAAAAACTTATATCTAGAAATAATAAATATACTATCGAAAAAGTATCGTAATACGCACCATAATTACGACCTACCATCAATTACCCAGAATCGAATTGGACTCGCGTGACCGTAATCCCTTGACGATGTGAAAAATCCACGACCGCGCATCACGATTTTCTACGCTCTTTACGGCGTTAAACCTCGCGCGGACACTCGCAACATAATCGTTAAATATGAATACTAATTCACCTGCCTTCCCGCGTGCTTTTGCCACTGTCCGTAACGAATAATTACATTCTCGCGCGTGTACGTTTAATTAATTCTCTCTCTCTCTCTCGTGAAAGAGAGTGCGGATGCATCGCGAATTAGGAACGCGACGTATATAAACAGGCGGATTACGCGCTCGTACTTTTAATTACGATTATACGGGAGGTATATATAGAAGAAGCATGCGAGGCGAGAGTAGATTATATTAGCCTATCGTAATTAGCGGCACTGTATTAATTGTGCAATCGCGTACGCGCGCGCTACAAGAATTTACGTGCAGTGGGATGGTCTCTTATCTCGAGTGTATTACAGCGGCGGTGCGTGGCGGTGTATCCTTTACGGCGCGTTATTAAATATATGAAATAATATTTACATGATAAATTCTTTTTCACTTGTCGTTTTTTTCTTCTCTCCCTCTCTTTCTCTCTCGTTTGCAGCACACGAGGATTTCCATCGTAAAGCGCGCGAGTTTATCTCGTTAATACAGTATAAACAGACTCCGATAATGGAGATGCCAGTCGTATAATACGTGTAAAATGTACATATTACGAATTCAGCCAACGAACGTTTTAGATATAGAATATCAATTACTTATGGTAATTTCACGACGACGAGTTTTCAGTTCATTGATTGTTTAGACGAACGCTCGTGAGTCACTCCTCGCGTGTATATATATATATAGATATGTATATATAGGTAACGCTAATCGAAGTACACGAGAAAAATCACTGTAAACATTCACTCAGTCGTCTTTGGACGACAAATATAAATTTTCCGCTTACTTTTGAATTATCGCGCAAACATATACATATATATATGCATCATCGTAAGACAAACTAATATATCCCCCCAATAAAGCGTTTACGTAACGAAAGTTATTGAACAAAGAGGACAACGACGGCGACGACGACGTACGCGCAGGTTTCAAATAATAAAGACATCGTATAACGCGTCTGCCTCTTAATTAGAAAAAAAGCGCGGTAGCGTCACTATACGTGCTTGTTTACACGTGAACGACGTGCGACACACGCATAATACATACGAGCCTGTCGGTCGCGTAAGGCCATAAATTTTTGCACTTCTAAGTCATGGTTTTGTGCGTTTTCAGAGGAAAAAAAGAAATTCGTAATAAGCCGATGATTAGTGCGAAAACAAGTTGTATTTTTAATTTTTTTTTTTGCAAGTAAGAGAGATTATCGGAAGCTAAATATATATATGTTTTTTCTATAGAGCTTTGTGCTGAGGAAGGAATTTCCGCGAATGGGATATATATATATATACGTGTGAAGGATTATTTGGGATCGTTTTATTATTCATCGGTTTACGAATGGTTTATTAGCCGTGTAAGCGGAAACGTGGATATACATGACGGGAAACGTTAAAATACGACATTGCGCCATGGGACAATGTTTGCGGCTGTTGCGGTGTATATGTTGTACGCGCTACAAGTAGTTACTCCAGTGATGTGTCAGACGTTCCGCAACTACTGACGAAATCGAGTGTCGCATCGTGTAGCCTATACTACTGATAAACCGTTTGGCTTTACTACAATTAGGTAATGTTGTACAAATGTAAACAGTATATATGTTATAGATATATGCGCTCGAAGCTAAAAAAAGAATAAATCGTGTGATAAATACAGAACGAGTAATCAGAGATGTACGTAAATATATCAGTAATTGCGTAAAATAATAATGCTCATCGTTTCAATGAATCATAAAAATATCAAAAGACCACATAGCTACTAAACCAACATACGATACCATACAAAAAACAAACATGTGCAATATAATCACACGTGCTCGCAATGCCTTCTAAAACTGAAATTTCTCACACTTGAACCGCACACATGTATATATGTATATCCTCGCGTAAACGCATAAAAAGGTAGGAACGAACCCTTCGCTTGCACTTTCTTACTCGCTCGACTATTTGTTCTCGTTCGCGGAACGACGTGCGGCTCGCGCGCGATTACTGTGCTCTTTTTCGAAAATGAGTAGGTACACACGCCGCAGCCGCAAATTAAAGAGGCGGTGAGGCGAGCCGTGCATTTTTCGGGTTTTAATTTGCCTTCCTCCGCGCGCGTATACGAAGAAGAACCAACGAGAATGAGAGAGAGAGAGAGAGAGATGGATGAGGAACGAATTTATCGGATTCAATTATGAGTATATGGGTAGCTGCTTTCCGGGAACGATATGAGCGAGTATATATGCGTGACGGGATAAGTGTATATGTGTAAGAGTTGTCTCGTTGCTAAGATGATTGAATTCCGCAAAGGTTGAGTATACGTGTATTTCGATGCTTATAAGGAGGTGCATGGGAAAAGTATGATATTTGGATACGATAAACATGTTGAATTTTGGAAAGCCCGATGGAGTGTAGTTGTAGTAGTAGTATTGTGAAAGAGATATACGCTGAGTGCAGAGCGCGACTCGAGACGACGCGAGGAAGACAAAGGGGGCGTCTTTCCTAAAACGGCGGGCGCGTCGACGTGATTGAGGAGCACACTCTTATTGTGACAGGCTGAATCTTACTCCGTTCTTTCTCGATCTCTAAGAGTATACTTTTCTTACGTTTAGCTGTGGAATTTTCTCAACGTTCGGTCGCACATTAAATGTTATTTTAGTTTTCAACGTTTTCTCCAAAAATATATATATATCAATTATAGAAAATCCTTTTATTTCAATCATTAATTTTCACTCTTTACCTTCCACACAATTTTCCCATATCTTACTCTCCACCCCGCGAATTTCCCGAACCCTCGCGTGAAAAATAAAGGAACCGGAAGACTCTCTCTCTCTCTCTCTCCCACTTCTTTCTTCTGCACCGTAAAACGACACGCAGCGACGAGTTGGGCGGGGCACGCGTACCAGTCAAAACAAATAGCCCGAGACGTTTCAATCTCGGCTCTTTCTCTCTCTCTTTGTATGTATGTATGTATATATATATATACGCGCCGTGGAAAGTGCAACGCTGCTGCTGCTGCCTTGCGGCTCCTCCCCCTTTCTCACTCGCTCGCCTTGCCCGTTTTCTTGCGCTGTTCGCTGCATTTTTGCGCGAGCGTGAATTGAGTTAAGGGATTCCCGCCGCGGGCTGTGTGAGGTGGTTTTTTTTGGTGGAAAGGAGTGTGGAGTAAAATAATAGTTTGTAAGGTTAGGTGATGGTACAGTGGTATGGTTGTAAGTGTAAAACGGGTTTTGGAAGTATATAATAGAGTTGATTTTAGGAGTATATTGTTGAATGTACGTATTAAACGTTTATAGGCAATAGGTTTTATTGTTACTTGTCGTCAGACCGTTACCATGCTCCACAGGGTATTGTTTATTGAAGAGTTAACGTGGCCAAGTAACTTTGATTTTTAGTATAAATTAAACAGTTGTAAAGTTTTATTATCGTAAAATCTTTTACGAGCGATAATTTAAAAAAAAGAGAAAGAAATTTCTTATTTCATTTTCAATGCGAAACTCTCACACATTCCCGCTTAATCTCTCAGTAAACAACTTCATTCCAGCTCTGAACGGTATTACAGTTTACTTCGAAGGCATGCATGTATGTGTATATCCACGCCACCAACGACGATCGTAAATAAAAGAAAAATTACGTTCACGTGTACTTATATGTATATATACATACCAACTAGGGAATTGATCAAGCTGGAATTCACTTGTTCACCGTGGCAATTGCAACACCGCGCTAATTGTTGTACGGGAGAAGCGTAATTGATTGCGAGTCTGAGCGCGCGCAGAAGGTACGAATTATAATTAGATTAGGCCGCTTGAGCTCTTTATCAGCGCGTAATGCGCTCGCACGCGCGAGTCTGTTATTATGCGCGACGCCGGGGATTATTTATTTGATATTAATTGGTATATACCACTGCTATGGAGTACTTGAAATTCTTGCCGGTGAAAGTTCGTGATTATTTTATTTTTCGCAAGGTTACAACCTTATTTTTTAAATTTTCCTTTAATTCATTCGACTCAAATCATCGAAGATGAAATTTATAAGTATATATCATAAGAAACCTCCTACTGATGTTAAATATAATTTTGGCATCACGGTACGGCTGAGATCTTAAATTGAACCATATATTGTCACTTTATCTAAATTTACAGCTAGAAACCAAGCAATAAAGTCTTTTGTCGTGGCAATAAAATTCAAGCTTAAAGCCAGCCTCTCTCTCTCTCACTTGCACTACCGTATACCTCGTCGTTGTTAAAATTCGCAATTTCGTTTAGCATTTTTTACCGCGCGGAAATACCCGATAACGAAGTGCATACGTACATACATGCACACACGCAAATTAGATTCGAGAATACGCACATGATTCTCAAGCACCTCATTCGTTGAAGATTTCAACAAATACAGTTAACCTTATATTTATGCACTACGATGTATAATAACATATACTCGAAGTTGTTGTATTTATATTTCGCAATGAAACCGGGCTTTATTACCGGCGAATGTTAAAGTAATTTATCGTTAGGACTGTATTATGCATTCATAATTCCCTCGTAAAAGTCTGTATCGAAGCAGCTTGCGATAGCGCAACGCGTTTGTACACCGTATCTTATAAAAAGCTATACGCGATTGTTCGATGCTTTCTTTTAATTCCAAATCCTCAATCATCATGGCCACGTGACTCTTATACAATTTAACATCTCAATAAACAAGCGTTGTACATATTCCCAATGGGAATTTAAAAAGCCAAGCGTCGTCTCTAAATTACGAACGAATATATCTATATATACACGCACATGCACAGCATCTACACAACTTCTTAGCCAATTAAGACGGACGACAGACATAATCGCAGTGGCATGCAATTAATGCGATTTTGATCGAAGAGCTGCTGCTGCTGCTGCTGCTGTGACCGCAATCTTCTACTCTCTGTGCACATTTTCTCGTCTCTCTGCTTTTCCGTGTCGTCTCTCGCAGCTTTATCGAAAATTTCGTTTCCGCGATGTCTGCGCAGCGCGTCTTATCGCATGGAGACGCTTTAAAATATAGCAAGCATACGACGCGGGGTATAGATTGTTTATTTTGCACGACGAGCTACGTTCGCGTATAGCTTGATTAATTTGTGTCTCATCTGATATAATACATATAGAAGTGGGTATACGTACGTATAACTGTAAATCAGGAGAGGTATGAGCTGGAAAGGCTGATTGATGGATGTATACAAAATTAGATTAATTGAACCGTATTCTATACATATTTCTATCGAATTATTCACCAATGGAAAACAACTCTATTAACATTCTTCACATCATTGAAAAATCGCACGTTAAATTGAGCCATTCATACCCCCCACCTGGAAGACGCCCACAAAGCTTCTCAACCTTTGTCTCTCTTATACTATTCTACTATACTTGCTGCACCTTCTTTTCACTCGTTCTGCGTATTCCGGCGCGGTCGTAAAGCCGACGTTTATTATCGCCACCACGAGGGAGATAAGGGCTCGAGAGAGAGAGAGAGAGAGAGAGAGCGAAGGTGGAGTCGAGAGAAATGCGGAAACAGGAATAAGAGAAGAGGAGAGTAAGGAATATTGTGCGCGTGTGCAGCGCTCGGCTTCTTTATGTACGTGCGCGAAGCGGTTGATAATGCGAAGGAGGTTCGATGGTGTTTTGAAGAGGTAATGGTGCGGCGGCTGCTGGTTGTTTGATATGGGAGTGTTTGCGCGTCTTTTTAATGGATGCTGTGAGCACGTTCAAGTGTAACAGAGTTTTCACCGTAATCTACCTCATTTAAGATTACCGCGTGTTTGGTTTACTACATTACACTTTAAATATATTTTGGTAAAAGTTATTTTCTTTTCGCCCCATCCTTCATCTGTATTCACCCCTATTGGCCGAAACTATATCGAACCCCACGACTGTTTATGTATAGCGTCGCGAACCGATCAAGAGAACGCATCCCATTAAACTCTTGGGAGGACGATGGCGGCAGCAATAAGACGGCGCGGGAAGAGAGAAAACTGCCGATAGGCGCCGTAAAAAATCGCGCCGTTTAGGCATCCAGCCCGGGTTACGCGACGGGATAAATCAGAAACAACTATAAAGCCACGCGGATGGCGATATATATTTTTTAAAGCGCCCGATAAGACGCATATATTCGCGAAGTAATTCAGCCTGTTGTTATTCTTCGTGTACGATGGTTATTTTTTTTCGGAGATTGGACTGGAAATATTTGCCGATTCGAGGAATACATACATACGTGTCGATATCGAACGTAATAAATCGGTGTGTGTGTTTTTTTTTTTCATTGGCGTGAAATCATCGGTAATCTGTCTGTCCGAAATCCAAATCGACGTATTATATATGTAATAATTTATTGTATAGTACCGAGAACCATATTGTAACCGCGACGCGGTGCCTTGACATAGTTCTAAATTTCAGATTGAGCTTCGCGATTGTAAACCGTATGAGTCAGTTTTATATGCCTTATGCTGTTTCAAGGTAACGTTCGCACAATTTGTTGATACCAGGTTATATGACTAATATCCATGAGCTCTTATACACCTATACCAATCGTTCCTCAATTAATCCTTGGATAAAACCAACGTTTTCTCATATGAAAACTTCAATATAGTTCCGTAAAGGAGGATTAATTCAATTCGACTTGTATAAAGAGAGACAGTGTCTATATATAACCTCGTACACCCACGTTGTGGCGAAAGTTTCGCTGTAAAACGCGAAACTTTAGTCAAGGTAGCCGCGCGCTGCGCTGCACCGTGTGCGCAGTTTTTGGTTTTACGAGCGAATACGCGGCCGGGACTTCCCGAATTACGTTCGCGACGCGAAAACTTGCAAATTTTTCGCTGTATGCTTAACAGCGCGGTATGAGATAGTTGGCTTGGAATGTACTTTATTTGCGGTTTTTTTTGTTATAGATTTTGGTTATTGTAAGGATTTTTGCTTAGAAAGTATAGTGGAGATTCTATTATTACGTAGGAGATTGGAATCCCTGAAAATTTCATAATTTTTTAAAAGCCGCTATATTTTTACGACAATTTTAGCGAACATTTGTAAGTGAAATTTTGCGGTCTTTTCAGATTGACATAGATATAGAATGAGATAACACACATTTCTTCGCGACCTATAACCACACTATACACAAGCGACACACACATAGTCGCGTATATAGCACGTCTCGGACATCTCAAAATCTCGGGAGTCAATTTCAACTTTATTGATCAATTTGCTCTGTCCATTAAAACTTATTCATCAATATTCATGGGTCGCGCGCGCGCGCGTCCGGAATATCAGATATTCATCGAAGAAATGAAATAACGATTTTATAACCTCGCGATATCCACGCGTGCGTCAGAGCATAAGAGACTGAATAAGAGAGAGAGAGAGAGAGAGAGAGAGAGAGAGAGAGAGAGAGAGAGATCGTGATGAAAGTTCGCGCAACGGTTTAATTACGCGTACTTTTACACGCAGACATGGCTATCCTTTACGGCAACGCGCGAATGTAAATTTCAGCGAACGCGCGATATATTTGTATTTATATACGAAAAAAATTGTAAAATCCAGCGGTAGCCGCGTGGTTTCGCTTTCGCAATATATGAACACCCGATGTTTGCCCAACTAGAGCGTCGTCGACGTTGAAAACACATGTCTCTTTTCTTTTTAACTTTACGCGCGTGCGACAGCAGCAGCAGCAAGCAACCAAAAACGTGTTAATTCATGCGCGAAAATTATTACGCGCTAAAACCACGCGGGACCACCCAAAAAGTGCCGCCACGCGTGGATTAGAACCGCAAAGTATATACTTATTCTTATATATACGTATATACGCATACACACACGTATAGATTTTTGCACCCAAATTCTTCTCACCTGTCAGGAGAGTAGCAACTCTCTCTCTCTCTCACTCTCCTACTAAAAATAGAAAAGAGAATTGGGCAAGACGGACGGCAAACAGAAATTAAAACATCGTCCGCGTGAAGCGCGCGGCAAGGAGCAAAGAGCAAGAGTCGAGTGCAAATTACACACACGCGGAGCGAGGTTATATGCCGCGCGCAAGCAACGCGCGTAAGTCACGCTTGAAGGATTACCTTCGATTTTACGCGTGTGTTATTATATTGCACGTGCGTGTGTGTATGTATATATATAAGCAATGTGCGTGCGCGAGAGCAGTGTAATGGTTTTCGAGAGTATATAGTTCGCCGTACGGTTTTCTTTATATACATATATAGTGTATAGAGTTTTATATATACAAGGTTTTACTGTTTCTTTTTTATAAAGGTTTATTATCTTTGCAAAAATAACATCATAAATTACCCTCTCGAGTGATAATGACGCACTATCGAGATATTAAGCAATAACATTTTTTTTTTTTTTATTTATTGACCAGAAAATAGTTTACAGTAATTAAAATAATTAGTAAACCCTACAGAGGTAAACACAGTTACCTTTACGTAGACTGGTACAAAAAAAAAACACAGACTTACATGCTAGGATTTAAAACTAAAACTTAAGACTAAAGTTC
>JAWWEQ010000001.1:32932855-32977347 GCA_035583055.1 Torymus tubicola
AATATTAGTTTTTTGTAAAAAATTGTATATTCTATTGTGAATGATCTTTTCAATGATTTTTGCAATATTTGAGATAAATGAAATTGGTCTATAATTTGTTATATGTGATTTGTCACATATATATATATTGAAAATCATCAACAACATTAAACTAATCCGCTGTATATACTTATGTACACTACTCGAAACACTGTACAGTGGACCCCACTCGATATAAATTAAGCAAATTACTTTCCAAACAAGCGCACTTGACACACTCTTTCTCCTTCTCCGGCACTGAATAAAAATCCACTTGACCACTCTCATATATATATACATATATATATACGTTATACTCGTCACATGTAATTTCCCTATTATATACGCAGTGTATATACACACACACGATTAGCAGACCGCGACGAGGGAGGCGCTTGACTTCGCGACGTCGGCCAATCGTTGGCCGTGTTAATTAGCCGCGGCGTGATACGCATCGACCGTGACCCGCGTGTATATATATGCGCGCCGATAGGATATATAATTCGCTGCGTAATGCCGACGCGTTTACGTTATGGCGGAGGTATGCGATGATGGAAGTATGGCTGCGCGCGTGTGATTTTTTGAGAGGTTTTCTGTAATAATGTGTGGGTACGCATTGGCCTCCGAAGATTTGAGGTAATCATTTTCAAGGAAATTCACGTGAGATAAGGAAATATATGTATGATAATGGCAGTTATAGGTGCTCGAAAGAGTTGAGCTAATAGGCTTGGATAATATGGTGGGTATGTGAAAAGGTCAGGTTTCGTATGCTTGTTTAAGATAAAGCAATTTTTGTACAAATTTAAACTACATGGGAAGAGGAGGGGATAAAAGGTATGCGAAGGACAGTAAATAATGGTTTATTAAAAATGCAAATAAAATAATAATATCGTTGTGAAATATATTTTTTTTTGGTAAAAAATATCTGTCTCTCAGCTGTAAATACTAACGATCCACAACAATTAACGAAAAATCTGAGGTAGCTTAATAGCTCGAGACTACAAGAAGCCCTGTGCGATGATTTACGCACTTCGTAGTACATTTATACTCACTCCGCCACGTCTCTACTACCCCGAAAACCTGCAAGATTTATCCTTTCTAGTAAAAAAAAAAAAAGAAAAAAGAATCCCTTTACGACTCGCCTAGACCTGACGACGAGGCTCATTTGCAGCGAAGAAATATCGATTCGCAGCCACGACGCGACGCGCTAATAAGTCCAACGCTCGTTACCAGGGGCATAAAATTTTCTAAGGCTACCTCCTTCTTCTTCTTCGCCTCTTCGTCATCCCCCTTCTCCAATCAAATCAAAAGCCGATAAATATAAGCGCACGGGAAGAGAGAGAGAGAGAGAGAGAGATTAGCACGAGAGCGTTGCATCGACGCGGGTGGGCTCGACTTATTTCTTAATTAGGCGCGAGGGTATTATAACTGCTGCCCTCGGGATATGAGGTGGTGTAATAAACTATGGGCGAGTAGGGAAGGGATTGTGGTAGAGATTCGACGTGATGCAGTGAAAAGTGGTATCTGAAAGTAGATTGTTTGTTGCTAATGTTATTGTTTAAGGATTATCTGGGAAAATGGAAATAACTTGGAAAAAGCAAATTTGAATAAAAACAAAAATGTCTTTTAAATAAAAATGATTGGGAATTCCGTATAACAACAATGATTATATAAGTGACACATTTTTAACGATTTTTCTACGAATTCCCATTACAAGCCAGTATTTTTTTTTCAAGAATATTAGTGTATTGCATGTTTACGATGAACTGTGATAATTTTTACTACTTCCAAGTTACCAGAGACTCATTTCCTTCACCTATATATAAATATTCTAAATTCCTAATGATTCAATCAAACCCTTATTACAAAACCATTCCACTTATACCTTCCAAAACCTATACATACACATATATTACAACACTATACACTTACATCACTGGCCACCTGGAACGCTCTCCCAGTTTATATACACAGTTACATTACACACGTTTGCTTGCTTGATACGGCATTTAGCTCACCGTATTCTCTCCTCGGCCACGTATATATAGCGTCATTCCCGCGGGCGATTCGCGGCTTGCCGTGCGCGCCGTCATTACTCCCGAAAGGGGCGGAATATCGTTTGCATTCCTGATGGCGGCGTCTCCGTCTTTGTGTGTGTGTGTATATAGCCGAAATCCACCTTGCGCGTATATATCGATTAATTGGACATGCAGTGGCGACGCGCACATAAGATGTTTATATGCCACCCGCGAAGTCGACAAGGATTGACCGCGTGATTTATGGACGCGTAATTCAACTGCGAGGATCGTTGTAAAAATAGATGTCAAAAGTGGTTGGGTGTATATGCATTAGAAAAGGGTTTCTTTTTTTGGAGGTTGGTGTAACGGCGGAGTTTTTAATTTTTTTTAATATAAAAACGGATATTTTTTAAATTTTATTGACGAAAGGTAGTTGATACGAATGCTACGGGAGCCTAAAAAAAATGAAGACATAGCCTGGCAAGTCTTGTAAATTGGATATCAATTCCGCGGTATAATTCGCGAATAAATCGTTAATCAATAATTATCCATTAATACCTAAATAAAAAACTCCTATATACTAAGTAATTTATAAAGCCTTTCCCGATAAATTACACCCAGGATTTTCTCTCCGCAAACCTGAAAAATCACAGCCACCACGAATGAATCATACACACACACGCGTATATAAACCGCATAATCGTGAGAGAGAGAAAGAAATAAAAACGTCGCGCTACGGTAGCCTTAAACATAACATTATTTATGTAATGCGCCATTTGGAATTTCCTCCGCGTAATGAAATAGCTCGCCGCGACCATTTTAATGACCTCAGTTCGATTATATCCCAATGCATATTGATGAATCTACCGTGGCGCTCCTCCTGCTCCTCCTCGCAATTGATTTGCCCGCTAATTGTGACTAACCGGTCGCCGCGATCTTCCCCTTTTTTTTCTCGTTTTCGACGAGAGAGAGAGAGAGAGAGAGAGAGAGAAAAGAGGGGAGGGATTATCGCTTTCGCCGTTTGTCGGAAACGTATTCATTACGTGGTTAATGCGAGCGCGTGAGGTCGAGAACGAAGGGAGAGAGAAAAGAGTGGAGATATAAGTTTCGTTTAATTAACGCGTTTGTTTATGGCGGCGCCTCCGCAGCTCTGACCCGATTGCAGGCCGCGTTTGTGTTGAGATAATATTTGCTCTCGCGGCGTTATCTAAACAGAGTTTCGACGGCTTTTAATTGTAGCTTTTTTTATGTTTTGTTGTTGTTGCGTACTTCGAGTGAGTATATTTCTAGCGCTTTTTTTAAAGATGCTTTTAACTGTTACACACACGAAGATGTATTAGCTGTATTTTTAGATGTATGGTATTGTATATCACATCATGTTTTTTTTTACTTTTCATTAATTAACGTTATATAGTAATATATGTCATTGCTACTTTGAACTATTTTTAACGCTTCTTAAATATCTACACAGTGCTTTCGTAAACAAATCGAATTTATGAACGATTGCGCTGAACCATTGTGTAATATAGTTTTTTACAGTAGCCTTTAAAGTATTTTCTACAAAATATCTTAACTTTATCAGTTCACAAAAAGCAAACAATTAATTATAAAAAATAATAAATGCAATCACCTCGAGCTCTCCTCTACTACACACACACACACACAGCTTATACAAAACTGGAATCACCCACATCTCACTTCCCCACCACTCCAAAAAAAAAGTCTGCGCGAAAAACACTTGTCCCTGGTTCGCGCATCGCTGCTCAGAACAACATAATCCCATGTATATACATCGCTGCATGATCTCCGCAGCTCTGAACAGACCTATAACATATACCAGCGACACGATCCGAAAGCTAATCGGGCTGTCGGTGCCCGCTAGGGAAAAGCTGTGCTACGCTGTGATGCTGATGGAGTCAGACAGCTGTGCATGTCAGGTGGAAAGATCTATACACCGCCGCCGCCGCTGCCGCCGACGCGTGTCACTCGCGTAAGGATTTTCGCTTTCTCGAGGGAAGTGGTTTATGAGATGGTTACAAGTGGGGATTGGGTGGTTTGTTTTCGTTTTTGTTTTTTTTAGAAAAGAAGAGGGATTTTAGAGTAATTGAGAGACTATATAAGGATGTAAGAGAGGTTTGGTGCTACGTATACTGATTTTTTGCTGATTCTTTATTGTAATTAATTCATTATATTAATTCTCACATTATAAAAATAAGAAAAATTTAATACTCAAATAGTTTTATCTAAAATCGATTAAATTGATAAAAAAATAAATAAAATAAAACTCTTCCAAATATATAATACTAAACTCCAGATCACAACATATCCGACCTAATCCATCGAGCAGTATCCCCCCGAACTAATTATCCGATCGCGTATCCCGTTGCGCCTGTCACCTCGTCGTACTTTTATATATCCCCGCACGAACTCGTTCTCCTCCTCTCTCTCTCTCTCAGCATCGCATCGAGTGTCTATACGCCGTCTCTGACGTTTTATCAATTACACATCACGAGGAACTCGACTCGCGGAAGAATGTCAAGAGGCTCGCGCTGTCAATCGCCGTAGTATATACATATACATACCAGTAGCGTATATATACGTATATATTTTCCTGACCTAAAAAATGCTAGAAGAAAGGGCGATAGAGCGGTCGTGCTATATGAACCTTATCTATATAACATGTGCGATGTGTGTATATATATATATATATATATATACGCGATCGATCGAAATTCAGTATATCGTCGATGGTTTTATCGATGTGTACGTGTATAGTGTACGTGAGTATAGAGGTAGTGTCGCGCGAGAATTGTGGGTCAACGGTGATAATGACACGGTTGGTAGGAGGGGGGGAGGGAGGTGTGAGTGGCTTTTGTAGCTGAGCGGTTGCAACGAGGTGGAAGTACGATTTCTGTATGGAATTTTATAATCTTCTTTGAATTTAAGGTAATTGGTTTGTTAAGGATGATTTAAATTTTTTCATAGATATAAAATAAATTTATTATAGTCCTTCAATAATATCTTTATCTCATGATCCCGGAAATTCATCTTTGGTCATAACTACAATTTAACGACACAAATTCTCACACCGTCTGATCTAACGAACATTTAATTGAACTAGAAAAAAAATACGGATAAACGCCAGCTTCCCTCTCTCTCTCTCTCTTTTCCTCTATGAATAATTTATAAACACTATACTGCGGCTACCGTGAAATGATTTAGCGCCACACAGCCGTTCAATTAAAGTTTGTGCTATATCGAGAAAAAAATCTATGTAACCCTGTAGCTCGCAAGTGCCGTAAGAGTTAGTCATCGTGTGTGCGCTTCGCTTTGCATGTGACACATACACTCGGTCTGCGGACAAAAAAGTGTCGAAGTCGCTTAAACGGTTCCGGCTAAAACGTATTAGGTTTTTGCCCGATGCTTTTTACTATATATGCGCGCATGTGTAGCCTATAATCTGAGAGCACAGGTCTCCGATGTATATAGTATATGTTGGTTATGATTTATGCGTATAGTATATAGGTTTGAGCAATATACACATGTATTACATATGGGCGGAAAGTCATTAAATACGTTTCAATTATTATTAATTTGAAATTAATGGGAATTGCCTGCGTATGTATAGTGAGAATAATATATCAAAACCACTCTTCGATACACAGTTGTAATCGGCGCCGAGTATATATTCTAGCGACTATACGAAAAAAAAATAAAATGGAAACATACGTGTATATATAAGTACATATATATATATATACACAGATACTACGCTCGAGTTACAGAACATCGGTGCGGTGCAGGCGCGTCGACGACGATTCACCGAAAAGCGTCTCCTCCTTTTTTACACACACTCTCATAATATTCTCTCTCTTATTCTCTTGCTATGAGCATGCACACACATATATATATATATACACATACACGTGAGTCAGAACTTAGTCATACGAAACTCGCGCGTATATAGCGTTCGCTCGTTGTAGCTCGAACGCGCGGGGAATCCGCACAAGAGCGCGCGAGTCGCACTTTTAGGGCGCTTCAGCAACACGAGACGCGCCTCACAACGCGCAAGCGAACGCTACGACGATGTGTGTACATATATATAGACGAAGGTGTGTATATAGAAGAAAGAGCCTGTGCTTTATCTTTGTCTAGAAAAGGGTGATATTGATCGGGAGAAAGAGAAAGAGAGAGAGAGAGGGACCATCGAGACATCTTGTTTGTCGATTGACCACGAAACTGCTCTTGAAAATTGCCCGCGACCGAGGATTCGGTTACACCCCTTTCGCTGCTTTTTCGGCATATTGCTGGCAAGCCCTCGATGAGCATCGACTTCGACGTTGGGGGTTGTTGTGGTAGTATTTGGTTTTTTTTATCGCGTGGTTTGTTTTTTTTTTGAGTCTTCAGATGTCTGTTGCAAGAACTTGCAATTGATTTTTAGCTCTTCAAATATGTAAATAAATAAAAAATTAAAAGTTTATTCAATTCAATGCAAAACATATATACATTTTACAATTAACCGCTATATAGTTGAACATTGAAAAATGCACGAGTAAAAAGTGAAAAAGAAATCCATTCGAATCATTTCATTCATTCCACTCTCCATTACCCTTCCACCTCAAACTCCATTAAACCTCTCGACGGCACTCCATATTAATTAAATTCCCGCTCTTAAAAAGCCTCGCTAGCTCGCTCATATACGCGCAAGTGTCGGATTCTGTCTTTTTCACGTGTATGTGCACACACGCGCGCGCGCGCTTACTCGCGAGCACGTTCGTTTTTTTCCCACTTATATACTACACTATACGCCGCGCGAAAGCTCATTGACCGAGCGCCATGCAGTCACGCGCTTTCCTGGTATTATGATTAGGCTTCTGCATAAAGGCAAGAGAGTGAGAGAGAGAGAGAGAGGAGAGTGTAAAAAGCGCGCGACACGAACTGACCTTTTCACGCACATATATACGAGCGTTGGCTTCGCATTACCGTTGCGCGCGCGACTTCAATTACGGGATTTTTCCTTTCGCACGCAGGTCTAGGAGTGTTGAATTGTGTTGTCCAGAGAGAGAGAGCTGTGGAACGTTTTGTCGTGTGTATACATGCGTGCGGGGCCCATTGTTTTTGTTTATTTACACGTGAGAATGGACTATTTGTGTAACACATCGACTGTAAATTTGAAAAAAATAGCAAAATTTAGAATCCAGTTGATTAATAATGTAAAATAATATCGGTATTTTACATTATATTCATCTTTTCTTACGTGGTATGATCGATAATCTACAAAAATGACAACAATCACATCAAAATCACAATTTTGGAACCATATTGTATTATACCGCCTATACAAAAATTAATACATCCTTTACAACTCTTTTCCTACCGAAAAAATTAACCTTAAACGATATATTCATCGCACAAATTTTTCACCAACATCAACTAAGGAGTTAAACTCATAAACCACAACAAATCCAAAATCCCACGCCCTAACACCACACAGCGAGCCTTTCCACCTCCTGTTATTTTTAAACCTCCTCGGTACACAGAGCGCACACAGTACATACACATATATACACACACACGCGTACATATACTCGCACTCCTGTGAGTGCGCTAAGCGCAATTTGTCGGCGCGACGTTTTCCCGACTGTCGCGCCGACCGTGAAACAAGAGCTTAACAGCTTTCTTTCTCTCTCTCTCTCCCTCCCTCCCTCCGTCGTCCCCCTTTTCGCGCGCGATTTGCGCGGTCGGGAATGCGCTATACGTGATCCAGCAACCAAACAACCGAGCGACCGCGTCGTGTACATGAAGCGAAGATGCATTGTGTATAGTAAGCTATTGCGCAGCTAAAGATGACGATGGCCTTTTGGTAATCTTAGACGTATACGAATGCAGTTCAATGGCGATGATAATGGTGCGGTTTGCATAAAGTTTAATTGACCGTTAATAGATAAAAAAAATTTATATATAGAAAAAGAAATTTATATAGATTTTAACCATGTCAAAAATAGCTTTTATATTTCTTTCACTCCATATAGCATGATCGTCCGGGGCGCGTGTCGTTTTATAACGACGTTCATTGCGCATACGACAGCACGACGCGAGAGCGTACAGCGCGCGTAATATTTTTCGATGCTATCGGCAAATGGATCGAGCGGCGCCAATCGACGACGTCGTCGTCGTCGTCGTTCCCCTCAAGGGAACTCGTCCCTCTCTCTCTCTCTCTCTCTCTCTTTTACTCACTCGCATTCCGTCTTGTTTACCGATGCAGGTTTTCACGTCGATGCTTAATTGGTCGATCGCCGACGTCGTCGCCTTCGTTTTTCGATATACACCGCACATTCGCAGATCGTGAAAGAGGCTATATTGCAGTGAAAGAGAGAAGGAGATAAGTTTCTCTGTGCCGTGGGATTAGATATATATATGTATGCGCGCGCATATATGTGGGTATCGGCGTTTGACGACGTGGTAAAACGCACGCTGCTACCGTATTATGAAGAGACTGGGTATATTTGCTGCATGTATTCTGTGGATTTGAAAATATTTCGTTGTTTAATTAAATTTAGACGTTATAAAAAGGTGCATGGAGTTTCTGTGGAACAGCGTAACATATAATTTTATAAACTTTTATGGAAAATACATTTTATCAATAATCATTATCAGAAATCAGTTCAATTGACAGTATATACGCATGTACGGCGAACCGCATCAAACGCAGGCCACATCTTCGTCGCTTTATTACAATAAAATTAAGATTTACGGGCCGAAACAACAGCGCGCGGGCCGATCGTAACTCACTTATTGCGTTACGTTTACGGGCCTTTTTAACGTGCCGCTTTACTCTTTCTCTCTCCCTCTCTTTCTTTTACTCTCGCTCTCTCTCTCCTCCAGATAAAACAACTCCACAGCCCGATTGAAATTCCTCACTTTGTCTGTCGTGGGCGAAGTTATCTCGCGCGGACGCGGGCGCGCGTCGTCTTCTCTTCTCCATTATCGCGGGCGTATATACGGAACGAATTCCGTAAAACTCAATTAAGCGCGAGGCGAGCACGAAGACGCGCGTCTCATCGGCGAGTGAAAAGCGCGCGTGTGTGTGCGCACGGGAACGAGGAAAACAAGAGGAGATAAAGAGTGTGGGAAAGCCTGGTATACGGGGAGACGGAAAAAGAGAGGAGAAAGGTGTTTACGGAATGAAGCGAATGGCTCTCGATTTATTAGAATTAAGATAAGGGGTTGAGAGTAGCCGTGGTATATGCTGGAAGGGGTTTTCTTAAACGTTATTTTCTTTTTTTTTTTTACTTTTATTTTGAAGTATATATACCTACTTTGGTTTCTGAATATTTGCTGGTATACAAAAGTATAAGTGTATAAGAATTATGCGTATAAGAAAATTATCGGATATGAGAAAAAGTGAGTGGCAGGTGGTAAATAAATAAGACCGAGATAAGGAAAGCAATAAATTACGAGACAATGGGAGGAAAGCAGCTTTTGAGAAAAAGTAAGATTTATGAGTGCGCGAAGGGAAGAGCGCGGTTCGTGACGGTCGGTCGAAGGAAAGAAAAAAACGAGAGAGCTCGGTATATATATATATATATATATAGATGTAATTCGAAGGACCTGCGTAAAAGTCACGCTTTGAAGGACTTACCTGTCGACAAAGGCGTATACTCTGAGTATCAACCCATTCATTTATTAAGCTGTAAGCATTAAGCGCTTCAAAATACCTATAGTGAACAATACTTTAAATGCCTTAATAAACAAATACACTTGAATCTCAACTGAAATTATACTTTAGGTGCGAAGACCACCATCGATTTACAGCACATAACCCACTACACGGTTCTCACATATATACTCCCTTCGGTCCTCTCACGTTCTTATCTCTCAACACACCACAAAGTCAGTAAAGGCCTATACTATATACGAAGAACCGACGGCGTTTATTGTCGCGTAATCGGTCACCGAGCGTGTGGCAGCTGTCGTCCCTTATAGCTTTTCGCCTCCGCCGCCGTAGCGTTTATCAATCTTCCTTTTCTACGCGGCTGGGATTTAAAGAAGGCAAGATTCTTTTGTGCGTTATATATAAGGATGAGAAGTCGTTGAGGTCGGGGAGATATAGTATTGTTGCGTAGAAATGTCGAGAGGATTTGATATGGCGAATGAGAGAAGATGTTGGATGGTGGTTACAAGTCGATGGATCTTTTGGTGATTTGGATGAGAATAGTTCGAAATAACAGGATTTGTTGGTGACATAAAAATAAGTATTTTTTATATACATTAATCATTAGCTTTAAACGAAAATATTCCAGTCCATTAATACCACCAAAAAACAATCGAAACTCATCAATTAAACCGAGAAAAAATCACGCCACATGCCACATTCCTCGGGTACAATTAAACCGCGTAACGACGCCTGCGAGTTTTTGCGCTTGGCGCCGCGTACGACTCGCGATCGCTCGTTTGCTCGCGTGCGAGTGCGGGTATACAAAAACGCGACTCTGTACCTATATCGCCGTATCGTCGTCGTCGGCTTCTTCGTTCTTCGTCGTTTTTTACCGAATGCTCGATGGACCATTCGACACTTAATGCATGCTTACAGAGTCGTTCGCCGCGCTGAGTTGTACCGTTCTTATCTCTGCTATTGAGAGAGAGAGAGAGAGGGAGTTTCAAGTTTTTTTTCGATGGGATATACGTAGCGGTGTTTATTTTTAGATCGCGAGGCGGCGAGATGTTGCGAATCTAGTGCATTAGGTGGTTTTGTAATAGGGATGATTGAAGGTTCTACTAAAGTTATTTATTGTTTTAATTATTTTTTTTAGCTGCTATAAATTATTGGTTTATTAATTTTTGATTTTACTTACAATGCTGTGCAATTTATATAAGGCAACCCTTATATATATATATATATATATATATATATCTATATTTTTTCCGTTTGACGTATCTGTATTGTCATTACAGAAAATATTGAAACTACATAAAAAAACGACCTTGCGACTCGTCTTTCACACCGCACCCACCAAAAAAACCTCTCACTCATTCAAATAACACACACACACACACACACACACACACACGTTGCTCTCTTCAAAACCAATCGAGCGTGAACGAGCATTGACGTGCTGCACTTGCACTACTCTTATGCGCGCCACCCCATACGTAAAAAAAGATCCAAAGCCAACTTTTTCCCTTCTCTTTCTCTTTCTCTTGAAGATCATCGTCATCATATACGTCGCGTGCGCGCGCGCGTCCGCGCGAAAATCTACTCTTGCTAGGCTTCTTCTCTCTCTTTCTCGCGAGCTGAGCGAGTATAGGCGACGACGATACACTACCGAGTAATCGATACTCACACAGCGAGGATGGCCAGACGGGATGGAGTCGAAGGTGAGTGTATGTGTGTGTGTGTGTGTACGTGTAGTATGAGGGTAAGATTAGAGTGACGGTGAAGACGAAGGGTTGATATATAGTTTAGTAGCGGCAGGTTTTGTTAAGTGTTTCTTTTTTTTGCAAGGGTTGGTGAAAGTGTTGATTCTATAAACTAAGTTCTTAATATTAAAAATGTATATAGTTACCATTATTATGTGAGAAAATAAGAAACCTAAAACAGAATTATAACAGTACGTATATACACATAAAATATCAAAAAAAAATAACCACATTACCATCAGTTCGACGCCGACACTTTTCACACGAATACCCGCACACATCTCAGAACCTTTCGCGCACTCATCGCAACGAAACCCTCGCGCTGACAGCCGAAATTAACGTCAGTCGAGAGAGAGAGAGAGAGAGAGAGAGAGAGAGAGTAGCGCGTGACTAATGCGTCGATCCTTATAAATATCCTAACGGCACGCGTTCGCTCTCGCCTTATTCGTGCAAAAAAAATATATATATATGTCCGTTTCGCCACCGGCGAATCAAGACGAGAACTTAGGATTAAAAATTGCCGGTGATTTGTAAAGGGCAAACGCGTAGCGATGGCGAAATTGAAACGTTATTTATAATATGAGAGCGTCGCCTCGGCGAATGCAGAGATATTTCAGGAGGTCTTTATGATAATGAGCTGCGATTAATTGCGCCGCGGCGCGTTCACTCGTTATATTATGATTTCTTGGGTTCAGGGTTACATTATAATTATGCGAAAACAGAGAGAGGAATATGGGTTTGATGGTTTCTTATTCTTTCTCTTTTTTTTGTATAGGGAAGAAAGAAAGGTAGTTGTTGTTGTTGCGGTTTAATTTAAATTTTTATATGTGTATATGCTTCGTATTATGGTGTACGCAACAATGAAAAACCAGTGCATTGAAACTCACCCCGATATAAATCACTCAAAAATATGAATTTGCACTTGGTCATAAATCTTACGACCGAAGAATACGACCGAAAAAATTCTAAGGCATCGTGTATATATATATAGCCGCACACATTCCCCAAACAAACCCAGGGCGCGCGTCTTTGGCGGAAACGGTATTCGAGAGCGAGTTGAGCCAACATATACCGCACAGAGCGTCTCGTCTCTGAAAAATCCCGTATATATACACATACATGTATATACAGTTCGAATCGACCCTGAAAGACGACGAACGTCTCCATTCACACAAAGTCAGCCTCATAACCGCAGAATTTACTACCTTTGTCGTCGCCTCTGCTGCTGTTACTGCCGACTGCGTGAAAAGTCACCTGGCGCCTACCGTTTTAGGGTGAGAGAGAAAAGCGGGCACGCACGCGTTTTTACGAGCGCACGCAGTCGAATTCGACAAATCACGCGACAATGGATACCCGCGGGCGTAAATCTCTCTAACGTTCAACAAATTGACAACGAAGAGACCGTAATGCGTATATTTATGCGTGTGCGTAACGCACATGGGGGTCAGCGCAGGAGTTTATATATACCAGTGTGGTGGAGGTTTGGACGATGGGGGATACGTAGTGAATTGTATTGATGGGAGTAATGAGAAGATGGGTCAAGGGTATATATTGATGGGTATGGGGGATTTCAATTGGATGCAATGAAAATATTTTACCTATAAGTATTTTCATTAGTATTTATTTTAAATGGGTTCGAATATAATATGAAGTTTAAATAAAAATCTTTTATATTAATTTCTAATTTAATATACATTCTGGTCTTTTCTCAATGAACCAATCTTTTTTTCTTCTCCGGTCATATCTTATGTCACTCCATACGCAGTACCGCGAACTTTCAGCAATATCTAAACGTACCCACTCTCCGTCCTATTTTTAACCATGAACCCCGCGTGCCTCAACAATTTCGATACCACTATACTACTTGCACGATCGGCGCCACCCTACGTCCCCATAAAAACTTACACACATATACACCGAAAGTGTACGAACTCCTCTTTGACACTTTTCTGTTTCCCCGAACCACCCAAGTGGCTTTTCGCGCTACTACTTACTTACTTACTCCTCTCCTCTAGTATAGTCCACTCATCGCGCACTCTTATAATTCACACTTATACATACCGCTATTATCTTCGTTCTACCGCTACTGCTGCTGTCGTTGTCGGAGGCGTCTCCCAAAAAAAAAGTGGCCGGCTGCTTCGGCCGAGTTTTTCATCCCCTCCACTCGCGAGGCCCCCTCACGTGCGGCAACGGCAGCGGCGGCAACGGCGGCTTATAGCGCAAGGCGGCTTCGGTCGGGGTGTCACTCGGACATGCCGGCATTCGGCTGGCCGACGTTGCGCCGTTCAGCTCTATATATATGTATAGATGTGAGTGAGTGCCGTGCGTGTGCGCGAGGGAAGAAGGAAGAGGAAGTGAAACGGTGAAAGTATAGTGCGCAAAGTGGCTCCGTTTTTTTTTTTATTATTAATTTATTTTTTATTTATTTATTTATTTATTGGAAGTGAGACGAGTACGTGACCAAAGTTGTAACAAGAATTGAATTGTTGTTATACCAAATATTAGTCCCTAATTTGCCCCACCCCCTCCTCAGTGTGAAACGTGTAATTCTACGTGTTGACGGCACTCTGCGTGAAAAACGAAAGTCATTGTTCATCTGCCATTCGGCGACGTACACACGTAATTACGTAGTTGTATATATACAGTGCTAAGTATAATAGGAGGAAGAAGAAGAAGAAGGATAAATATAGAGCTTTATCCGAAAAGTACCGGCATCAAAACATCACTGACTCAACTGCACCGCGGATGTGTATATATATATAGAACCACACCGACATAATCCGTTACGTCGCGAGCATCTGCGTGAATCACAGAAAGGCGCGAACTTTTTAATTGGCTTTAGTCAGAGACATCAACGTGATAACAAACGTACACGCGTGTGTATCATCATCAACTATAGCGGCGAGTACGATCAAAAAGCTGTCATAAAAAAGAGACTGTCAGATTGATAAGCGGAACAATTACGCGGCAACTGGTGCCATAAATTTTGGGAGCAAGTGAGTCAGAGTCGGTGTTCTTTTGGGGCCCCGAGTCGCGTGGTTATACGCCCCCGCGGGAATTATGCTCAGGAGCTGGGATGCCGCGTCGGACTCGCAGTTATGATACTGGCGGACACTCGTAGAGGGTGAGTTTTAGCTTTTATATCTACATTAGTGATTGAGGAAAAGCGATTGTTCGTATAGAAATGTCAGTGAACTGTTGCGGTTATCGCTTATACGAATGTATGAAGAATTATCAGTTGTTAGACCGCAATGATCTAACTGCATTTATATATATATATATGATGATGATAGTAAAGCAGGCTTTATACGCGTGCAAATATTTATTTGCTATACTTGGAAATATAAGGAATCATCAGAGTTCATATACTATAATATACAAAAATGAAAGTACATATATATACACATTGCACTTGTAATCATTTATTATAAATAATAAACTTTTATTATATATCAGTACGGCTAGCGCGAAATTCAAAAATAACATCACTTGCGACCTTGAGGTACACGTATATATATATTCGCGCTTGAATCGTCTATACTCCTTCTTTTATGCACGCAGCGCGCGGTGTGTGATATACGTCGCGCGTTTAATTCTCCCGCGCCGCGAATACCGGAAATACCGGATTCAATATTCAATCGCACGCGCGTAAGCGCGTCGCGCTTAATCAAGCCCGACGGTAGTGACGCGTGTAATCGCGTATAAACTTTCCCTTTTTCACTCGCGGTTTATTAACAATTATATACCCCGGCAGCGTATATGTATATGTGAAAAGTTCGTTTTTCACTTTGGCCGCGGATTAAAGGGATTCTCGGTGTTATATGGATTCAAGTTGTTTTAACGCATTTATTTTAAGGGGGTAGAGTTTTATTGGTATCAATTTAACCGTTTATAATTGCCGAAAAATTAAATTGAAAAATAATTAGATTATTTATTCATATGTTATTTAGTAGGCATTGTAAATTGAAGAACTTTTACTGAAAAATTGTTTATGACACATAATTCAATTAAATTTCAAATCTTTGGAAACTTACAACCTATACAACCACACGCGTTACCAAACGCGCGATAAAACAATCGCACATATACACACTGCAATTACCACAGCAGCTGCTAATGAACCGATGTCCGTCCGATTGCTGACTACTCGTACTACTCGCGGACAGCATCGCACATCATCTCTCGTTCATCCTCTTACACACTCATATATATATATATATATATATATATATATATATATATATATATACTCGCGTGCATTTCGTTCCGGCCCGTAAATCACTCGCACTTATTGTTCTCGAGCGTCGCTGTGCCACGAGTCTCGCGGCTTATTACGTTATTATTTCAGACTTACGCGGCGCGTAGCCATTAATAACCAGTTTCTTTATGTAATAAACAATTAATAAACTCGCGCGGAGTGTGATAAATTCGTCCCGTTCACGGTCGCGCTGAGGACGACTTTCCAGCCAGTTGCCACTACTGTAGTGTGTGTGTCTCTCGAGAATTCTATATTTAGAGCGGTAGACAATAGGGACCTGGATTGTCGTATTAGTTGCGCCGGCGTTTTTGCTAAATGCTTGTTCTCTATAGGTGTAAGCGCGCGTAGTTAGGCTTGTCGCGTATATATATGTGTGCGCGTGTAGTGTATTTTACTTTATTGCGTATATTGGGATCAAGGAACGTTGGATCGCGTAATACTGTGTGTATAATGGTTCGATTTCTCGGTTTTGCATTGAATGAACTTCGGAATATTCATATAGTAGCGAGTTATAATAGTTTGTGATATATGGTGTAACTTTGTTCAAGACATAACTGCGAAAAATTCTTTTTACATGTGAAGAAAAGCATACTGTATAAGAAGAAATAGTGATTTTTCAAATTCAAACAATTAAAAAAAAATATATAATGATTAAATTCTATAACTAATTAACAATCATTTTGATCACCTTAATTGATTTTCAACGCTATTTCAAACTTGTTCAACTCAACGTACTCTAGCCAACCTTAAAAATAAATTCTCCACATTCACATCGCTACCACCCGAATTGTAACTCACAGCATAATAACAATCGCCAGCACACAGCACACAATGCCCAATAAACCAACGGTCAGCTCTCTAAAATAAATCCGCACACTCCTTCCTTAAAAAAAACCCACCTATATACCTCGTCTAAAACACTCGCAAACGCACAAATCAATAAACAAACAGTACGCACACGCAACCACGTACGCACGTACCTTGTAAATAATCTACAATACGTATACCGGCACACCTGGGGTGGGGGGAGTATGCGCGCGAGCTACCGAGAGAAGGCGTACATAATGCGCGCGTGCGAGCCCACCTCCTTCTCCTCCTCCTATACGCCAAGAGAGTGAGTGAGCGGCATGCCGTGGTTAAAGGAACGAACGGAGGATTGAATGATGCCGCAGCTTGCGTATATACACGCGTAGAGCAGAAGCAGGAGGAGTTAACTTGCTATGCGGATGTATATGTGCGTACGGTAATAATAGGGAGGGTTGGTAAGGAGGGAGGGGTTATTGGAGGGTTGATGGAGTGAGGGGTTTTCTAGAAATTCCGTGAATGAAGTGAATTTAGGAAGAAGTATGGTTGCTTTTGGGATAGATGTGTGGTTGGTTGTAGAAGGAGGGTCAATGGTTAGTACGAGTTGTGTGATGTTTAACTATTTACTTAATATTTTAAATGAATAATTTATGGTTTGGCAGTTATTGGTCGATTTGTTTAATATTTTTAAAGGACAAACCTTTATAGTAACTTTTCAAACAACACAGCAAGTGAATAACCTCGTTCTTTCTCCCGTTCTCGCTCCTGACCTAACTCACTACCGACTCTCCTGACCCTTCGACATTCCTCTTCGCCCTCCTTACCTCACGCGTATATACCAAACACTAATCACAGCGCACGAAAACAAATGAAAATCAAAGCTCGCGCACGTATATCCAATCCAACTCCCTCTCTCTCTCTCTCTCTCTCCTGCAACAGTACACCTCGCAAGGAGAGAGAGAGAGAGTAGAGCAGCAACAGCGGCAGCAATTAAACCTTTCGGTAACCTGAGATCGCGAGTATTGCGATCCGATGCGTGCCGCTATGTACTCTCCTTTTTCTTCTCGAGTGTATATAGTGCGCGCACAAGAGAGAGAGAGAGAGAAGGGAGAGAGCGTGATGATGAATGCGCGCTATACGCGAGTGAACGGCCGATCTTATACGTTGCTTTACTCGGAGAGTGTAGAGGTAGGTAAGTTCCCTTCCGTATTTCGTTGAAAGGGCCAGCGGTCTTTTGGTGATTTATTGGGGGAGGGAGAGAGAGAAAGAGATATATAGAGGAGCGCTGGGGAATTTTGAGAATTAGGTCGATTCGGTTATATGCAGTTGGTATGTTTTTCTTTTTAACAATGAATAATTACGTACTAATGCGTGAATCTAATATTCGATGCATACCACAATAAATAATGAATCCTACATAAGCTTCAAAACAAATCTACTCGGAGTTACGAACAATCGTTTCGACGTTCTCACGATCATTTAATTAACAACGCACACGTACATACTCCTCCGAAACCGCAATCAATTCCAAACCACTCATATACGAAACAATCCTTTCTAAATCAACAAGTTGTCATCCGCATCATACGCATTGCGTATACGTGTACAATATGATCCCTCATTTCACTCCCTCTCACACACACATACACAGACATAGTAATTCAAATTTTCAGAGGATTATATCCGCGGGCAATTAATCGCGCGAAATTGACGATCACCACTCAGTGAATCATCGGCCCGTTATGTTACGCGCTGGTAATATAAACCGCGCGCATTGCGTTGCGTAATGATAATAATAATAATAATGAGCGACCGCACAAGCGGGAAACTGTATATCCATATAGACGGTGTGTACGCGTATATATAATGCAATATATACCGAACAGCGAGAGTTTCTGGACTTTGCGTGAACTGTAAGCGAGTGAATAGTAAGTAGTTCGATTGGTACGAGTGTATATATATGTGTTTGTTTGTTTTGTGCCCGCCGGGGTGTTTCGAGGTTTGAGATATAGGTGAATTGAGGTTACGAGTTTTATATATGGAAGGTGGAAAGTTGGGGGGGAAAAAACTTGTCTTGAAATTTTTGCAGCTTTAATTATGCGGGATTGGATTTTTATTAAGGGATTATAGGTTGTTACTGAAAACCATGGTTGACTATTTTGTTAATGATTATAAATGGAGTGTGACTATAATAAACAAAAAGTATAACGGAAATTCGATATATATGGGAATCCATTACCATTAAGATCGAACATGTCCATATATTTAAAGCTATATTGAATCTCACCAAAACAGTATGGCTTTTTATTCTTAATGCATGCAATATACACCCGTAATTGATTAAGATAATATCACAATCCTCAAAGACATATCACACTACACTTAACACTTCCACTCTCGTGAAATATCTACTAAATATTTTCCCAGGATTCCAAGTACATTTGCACATACATATATACCTATATACACCTTATGCATCCTTAAACAAATAAGGCACTCGCGTGGTTAGCCTTCGTTAAGCGTCGAAAATCGATAAATTCCCAGGAATGTACTTATATATACTCAACCTGCTAAATTTATCACACGATGCTAATTCACACGAGCGCAAATTATTTTAAACGCTCGCACTCACATATACGTATGTATGTATATATACTGATCGATGAGATTTTAATGCAACCGTCGCCTTTGGCTTGTTTCAGGTTACCACAGCTTGCCGTCTTAGCGAAGATTTTGTGCCTCCTGATGGTGAGTAAACACACATATTATATACGTACATATATATATATATATATATATATATATATATATATACACACACGTAAAGCCTTGAGCTGTTCTGACGCATCATCGGCGTTACCCGAGACGTCGTTTGTTTGAGCTCGAGATACAGCACTTGTGACATTTTTTGCACTTTCACTTTCGTTAAGTTACCTTAATGTATTTGTGTTTTGGTGATAACTCGCGCGAACGACTTGCTCTACCATATATTTCTCCCTCGCTAAACGGTAAAGTAATTTTTTTCTACAGTAATATTTATATATTTATTATAACGTATATTGCGATAATTATAGCACCACGAAAACTATATCATAAATACATGAAATTTACAACCTAGCCTCGTTATACTCTACTGCCCTTACCAACAAAGTCGCATAAATAATCTAACCAAAGTCTCTCTCTCTCTCTCTCTGTATATATATATATGTATTTTTCGTTTCACGAACAACATTCACTTTGCGATCGGCGAATTAGCCGAAGGGTTAATTTATGGAGTGCGAAACCTCACTCCATAAAATTAATATACGTAGATTAGGTATCGAGGACGCAAGGCGCGCACGCGACGTACATTTTGCGGTGCGTATTGCACTCGCACGCGTGGTTTAACAAGTGTCTACCCTGGAGATATCCGCGTTTACGTGTATAGGTACACGTAATGCGGCCCAAGATTCGATAAATTTCCTATTGCCTAGAGAGCTGTTTCTTTGTAATTTTCGTGGGAAAGTTTAATTTTAATAATAGTTTATAATAATAGTTTAGTTTCTCTTGCGTTTACAAATATAGATTGGAAGTATATAGAGCATTTCAACGCAATAATATAACTTTCCGGATTTAAATCAATTTTCATGATATTTTATTTCCATGAGCCAGACAACCGTACCGAATAAACTCAAGCTCGCAATCAGCTTTCATAACCGCAATATTTACACTTCATAATCATAAATAACCAGATTATATCGGTCCTCGCAAAAAAAAGAAATCATATATAATTCCGCGTGGTGTTACCAACGCCGTGCAATCATTACACAGCGTAACGACATAATACACATCTGGCCGCAAAGTATGACAAATCGCGCGGGAGATCCAGTCGCCTTCTTTTTCCTCTGCTCCACCGCCGCCGCCGCCGTCGATATGTGAATTTAATCGCGTTGGGTCGTTATTTAGTGATAATCGAGGCTTAGAGAGTATACGTGTGTGTGTCCCCGAAATTTATCGCGTACCGGCACGCGCATGGACCTATGTGTGTGTGTTTAATTATTTATCGTATCGGGTACCCCCCAAGGATATGCATATATGCGTGTGTGTCCCGTGTGTGCTGGCTTCATTTGAATACGTGCCGTTTCGGTCTGTGTGCTCGGGTTGCTCTCGATTTCAATATGCGAATGGTCGATTATATCGGCGCTTGGATATCTTTATTTTTTAGGATCTTTTTCTCGAGGTTTAAATTTGATGATTTTTTTATATTTATTTTTTCATTTTAAGTGTGATTTATTTCTCAAAAATAAAATATACACGTATAATATACTTAACAACGTCTTTATAAATATCATACCGCGTCTATTTCTCATTCTAAACTCCGAAACCTCAATTCTAAAGAACGATATGTCTTTATATATTGACCTCTTACCGCACCAAATGAAATTCCAAGCGCGCCTCAATAACCGGAAAATGCAAAACATTCAGAAAACGAGGGACAAATTGCGCGAAATACCATATTATATGAAGTTACCATCTGACCTTTTTTTCGGAAGTCTCAGTCCCGTGCGCGCGTGGTATCCGAAAAAATGTCGATATCGCGCGCCGATCGAGAATTCCAGTCTCGCGCCGAAGGACGAGCGACACGACGCGTAGCACGTGCGAAATTACATGGTCTACGGAAGAAGAGGAGACTGGGAGGAGAGAGAGAGACTCGAGAGCGACGAGATGATTTAATCAATATATAAGTGTCGAACCTGTTCCGATTTAATAGTCCAGATAAATTCGATGCACATATTTTTTTTCTTTTGGTGGAGAAAAAGAGAGAGAGAGCTTATTTTTTAATCACATAAATTGTCCTTTGTCGGCGTGTCTTATCTCACCAGCGAGATAACATGTGTTTGGTTTTGTTCTTTTTTTTTTTAAGGTGGAGGGGTTGATTGAAATATACTACTCTAATTTAACCGTGAAAAATGTCACCGATCCGTGGGTTTAATTAATTATTTTCACGTAATTTATGACTGTGTAATTATGCCGGTTATTTATACGTGTTTCATTGGTTCTTTAGAATGTATAAACGTCTACAAAAAATGAAAGTGTCTCGATAAAAATGTTAATAATTCTTTTAAAAAATCATAAATTATCTACAAAAAAGAAACATAATAAATCTGACATATAATATCCGAAATTCTTAATTAATCCGTTAAAAAATACGATACAACCATTAAAAATGACAAATCGTCCGATAAAAAATAAAAACAGCAAACAAATCAATTACCCATTGGACACAGCTCACTATTAAAAACGCATGTACATCTCTCTCGACAACAACGCCACACGCACGTTCACTCGTGTACGTACATAAACGACGATCGTTTGTACATATTTTCGCGACAGGCCCTACGGGGAAAATCGTCGAGCAATTTGAAATACAAATTTCGCGCTGGCGATTAATGGAGCGACGAGCGCAATAAATCCGCCGTATCTTAATTTATAATTGCGCGTCCGTTATACGTGCGAAGAAAGGAGCCGCGAGCGGTTATAGGTTGTGTAAGGGATATATATATATATATATATATATGTAATATATAACGGGGCGCAAGGAAGAGCGAATAAATTTATATTTTGTCCTCGCTGTCTTTTTGCGAACGATGATGTCTCAACTATATAGGGACAACGGTTTTGACGCACAGTCGTACTCAAAGCGACGATCGTGTTTCGCACGGTGCTAGTGAAGTTTACGAGGGGGATCGACGGATATTTTGCGATAGGCGATCTCACGGGTATGCATATAGATATGGAGGTTTGCCTGGAAATTGATTTGTCTCAGTGGCTTAGAGTTTTAATGACATTCGGATTAGATGTGATGATAATGCGGGGTAAAAATAAGTTTCTGGGTTGAATTTAAAAGTAAAAGTTATTTTTTTTAGTAGATTATCTATATTTATCCTATAAATGTATACAATCTCAACATTTTTTAGAAACTCTAATAATTAATTATAAATATTTGCAATAAACAAATAATAACATAACAATTAACAATAAAATTTAAAACTATCCATGAATTTCTATTCGTCAACGAAAAATTGAAGAATACGAGAATACAGGTGTTGCAAAAATACATCGGAAACATCAAGATACCCCTATACCCACTCGATCAAAAAGTGTAATCCGGCAACACACCGTATACACTCGACTCGTTCCATCGTCTTATATACCACCAACATCGTCGCGCGCCACCCGAGCACCCCTAAGAATCCCCATAAAATCTCTCCCTTTCTCTCTCTCTCTCTCTCTCTCTCTCTCGAACCTCTATAATCCCCTACTCTCACCATCAAAAGCTCGCGCGTTCGCTCTCACACCAATACATAAATATCAAATTTTTCCGCGCGCCGATTTCAGAAAACCGGCGCGGCGCATCGCAGTCGTCTTGGTATAATACTTATAATATACGTATATATATATATATATATATATATATATATATATAACCTCTACGACTAGATTTATACATACGGGCTCTACGGATCGACCGTAAAAGCGCGCGCGCGAGAGTAGAGAGAAAGAGGTCGTCGAACCCGAGGAGCCGAAAAGTTTGCGGGGAGAGAGAGAGAGAGCGGCGATATTACATCGATCCGGCCGGCGCCGAGTTGGATGCGCTTTTCGGGAGAGGAAAACAGGGCGGACTGGTAAGCTTGTGCAAGGATTGTGAGATGCTTGGGAGGGTGGGAGTTGAGAGTTAAGGTGGGTTTCTCGCGTGTTTCAAGCGTTTGCATGCGGGGGGAGATATTTTATGGTACAGTGGTTATGAATTTATTTATTATATATAAGGATTAGAATTTTAGATGAGGTATGTTTTTTCTTTTATTAAATTTATATATCTATCAGCAGAAAAATTCAAGAATGATAAAAGTGAAAGTGCAAAAAAGTTGTTCTAACTAAATTAGACAAAAAACGCGTTTACGTTCGAGTATGTATAAGGAATCCCACCACATTACAATATATAAAGTTTCCATGTTTCTGTTTTCCAATTGTGTAGGTGGTGATGTGCGGGGCGGTGCCGTCAACGGTGCGCTCCGTGAGTCTATACTCGACTTGCAGCAGAGGCAATGTTACCGTGGAGGGACGCACGGTCAGATCCACAGTGCGCAACGATGACAATGCACCCTATCGTAAGTACCGAATTATCCATATACATACATATATATACGTCTTTCCCTTATATATATAAACGTATACAACTTCCAGATATATATACATATACATATAACTCGGCTATTATTAGACGGCTGAAATTGGCTGCGCGAATGCAGACTGACAAACGGCTTTATATCGATATTATCTGGAAGAACTATACGATATATATATATATATACACACATGAGAACAGCGAACAGCACCAAATTAATTACCCACGTTCGCTTCGGCTTCGCATTACCGATCCTACCGTGATAAATCGGCACGCGCAGCTCGCTTATTTGCATAAATATTGCCTATTGATCGTACGAAAGAGAGGACGAATCGTCGTGTGTGCACCAGCAACAGCAGCAGCATCAACAGCGCGCACCTTCCGAGAAGACCTGCATATTTGTCTTTCTCGTCTCGAAATTCAATTATCGTGTTTCGCCGTGCTTCGTGCGACCAGGTTTATATATATATATATATATATATATATATATATATATATAGAGGACGCTAATTAAGATAGTCATAATTCACTCTTTGATCCTCCGGAAATCAGAAATTCTCAGCGCTCTTTTCTCATCTCTTTCTCGCTCTGTGTATATAAGCTTACTCGCGTGCGTGCGTGCTTATGCGTATGAGGCGGCCCGACTAATGAATATTCTAATCGCTCTTCGATTTCTTTTCTCGGAAATATATATATACACACTCGCAGCGCAATCAATTAACGAAAATCCGTGCACGAGGGAGGGGAGAAGACATTTTGTCGCGCGAGAGAGAGGAGAGATAGTCGTGTTTCGTGTCTGTCGACGCTCGATATGCGCACGTTTAATTTACGGCTCTTCGTGCGCGCCTCTTTGTATATATGTGTGTATGCGTGTGTGTGCATGTCACACACGTGGGATACCTATACTCGATTTAATTGATTTCATGCAGCGTTAGGACATTCCGGAGGAGAGTCATCCGGTATATGGGCGTAAGTGGGTTCTCGATAAGAATGCTATGAATTTGAAGTTTTTATATGTATATGATAAGATCTATTAATTTACCTTGATAAAACTTCAAATTTTGTTAAACCTTTATATAACTCTAATTGTAAAGCTATTCCTATAGAGTGTACTGGCATACTTGTACACCTATGAAAAAAAAAAAATTTCTGCGACTCCAAACGCAAATAACTCAGCAAGCTTTTAACGCACTTCACTCGCGGACAGATCGATCGGGCAATTAACTGTAAAGCCTCGCGTCGGTCGCGCGCAGCAAACGAGCGCAGCCGTAAAATCAACAGAAGCCACGCGCACGCGCGCATTCGAAAAATATAAGGTGTGTGTATGTATATACGTTCGCACGCGCGTGTGTTGCGTTTCTCTCTCTCGCGAGACGCCCCTCCCCCGAATTAGCATAGAAATGCGATCGTAAAAAGCTCGCTGCACATGCGTGTATATGTGTACCCGTACGGCCTCGAAAATAACGCGAGAAAACACGGAAGTCGTGTGTACGCAGGGGAGGAGAAGAGAAGAAGGGAGATACTTTGCATTTACGGTCCTCTGCGCGTAAAGTCGCGAAGAAAGAAAAAAAACTAGGAGGAGGTGAGTAAATTACTCGGGGGCCTCATTAACGCGGTTATTTAGCTATTTATGAACGTGGTTATATGCCCGAACGTTTGAGCTGAGAATAGAGCCGGTGATGATATGTGCGCGGTATTTAAACAGTTATAATTCGATTATATAATACGAGTGTAGTTGTTTCGATTGGATATAATTCTAGTGGTGTGTTTTTACTGCTAATCGATCTATACTATCGATTCCTATAACGAAAAAGTATACAATTATGTCAAACACCGCGGGTTCATCTCTCTCTCTCCACTATACCAAAAAATGCACAAGTCAGCCTCTCACGTAGCCGAATCATGACAAACGGTTGGTTAGCGTCGAGACAAAAGGCGCCGCGGAGACATTAATAACAACCGAGAGAGAAAGAGAGAGAGAGAACGAGGTTCCGCGAATTTTCGCGTGCGCAAATCGATAAGCGCCGGCGCGCGTATTGCCCCCCGCAGTGAGAATCCCCGGAACGCAAGCGCGTGTATATGTATATATACGAGGCTCTAATCGCTTTTTCTGCAACCTGTTCGCGCGCGCGTGTGTACGTTGAGGAACGGTTCGCACGCGCTGTCGAAGCTCGTGCTGATTCGATTTTTCATTTGGTGGTTCTCCCCGATGGGTTGCTGTTGGTATATGGTGAACGTTGTGGATGCGGAGGTTACATTTTTATCGCGAATGTAGATCATCGACGTCGATTCATTGTTAAAGTATAATATTATAATATATTTATATTTTTTAATCGTCACTCAATAGTACAATTTAAATTAAATATTCACTTGATGTTAAATATTTGACAAACTGCGTTCAGTATATTAATTTCACGAAACAAAAATTTAATCTAAAACTATATCAAACCACACATTCCAACAGCACTAACTGAAACCCAAGCCACTTTTCAATAACCAGCTTGAATCTGCTTCGCACTTGCATCGCGAAACAATTTTCCCTCGTCTCAGATTCCACACTACTCGCGCGTGCGTACGTGCCTCCCACTTCAATCTTCAAGCGTCGACACCTCTCTCTCTCTCTCTCTCTCTCTCTCGGATTTAATTATCTGGCGCGCTATATAGACTGCAGTCTGTGATTAGCGACCGCGCTTTCAACCAGGTAAACCAGACGTCAGGTTGCTGTCGTACCTTTGATCCTCACAGTGATGCGCTCGTATGATGCAGTACGCACGGTTCTACGGAACGTTATATGTGATGAACGCGGGTTTCGAGAAAATTAAAGATTGCGAGCTGATTTTCTTCTTTTTTTCGAGGTTGTTTGTTTAACGGTTTGTTAGATTGGAAAGACTGATTATTACTGTGAATAGTATATATAAACTTATATAAAAGATATGGTACCATAAACATTCATTATTAACCACCAAGGATGTCAACCGGCATATAAAGATACAGACCGAACCAAAAAACGAAAAAAAAATATCATCCCAACCTCACTGCAGTACGAGCAGTAGAAGCAAAACCAAGTCGGAACGAGTTGCCTTCGTTTAGGTGCTAATGATAGGGTCACTGCGCGTATCCATATAACAAGATCAGCCTCCTTTCTCGCCCTCTCGCTTCTCTCTCTCTTTCTTTCTGTCCCTGTCCGTGCGGCTTTCTTTCGCGCGCGCGCGCCGACTTTTGTACGATCGCCCGGTTATTAATGCTCATTCTCGTTTTCTCCATTCAACGAGACGAGGATACGCATGAGCGTTTGTGTGCAGTATGGATATGCACTTATCCTATTGGGTTCGCTAAAGCGTGCGAACGCGCGTATAGTAGTATGGTTTTAACCTAGTTTACTGTGTAGATGCACTTGGAAAGATTTTTATTCGTTTAGAAGATGAAAATAAATGTTATGTTCGAGTGTTATTAGTTAAATTTTGCTGGCGCTTTAATACATAATTTTCTAGTTGTTTTATAAATAGTAAAATAATTAATAATTTTTCTTATGAGATTATTTATTGAGAAGAAGTAGTTTTGTCCACTATATCAAAAAATCAATCGATGAACAAGATATTCCGATTCCCCAATAGCACAAAAGACCACACTGTACAAACCGCAACGGAAATCCAAAACCCATAAAATTCACACGAACCATTCGACCAGTCCTCGCATCGCGCACAAATTCAAATGTATTCCACCCACGACTCCGTTCTTCCCCAGTTCTATCTTAATTACTCTCCACCCCCCTATCAAAAATCGATTCGCAGATACTCCCACTCTTCTTCTCTTTCTCTTTCTCTCTCTCTCGCCTCAATCTCGCAAGATCTCTCTTCTCTCTCCAGTCGTGCAAGAAGACCGCCTCGCGCATATAAACGCGCGCGAGCCATAACAGTATACGATATCGTCGCGCGCGCTCCAGTTACCATTATCGAACTTCGCTGGGCGCGCGTTTCCGGTCTCGGCGACGACGCGACGACGACGACGACAACGACGACAGCGATGGTATAGCACAGAGAGCGAGAGAGAGAAAGAGAGAAACTTTAGGGAAGAAGTGAACGCTAGCTGAGGGACGTTAATAGAGATGGAGTTTTCGCGGGGAAAACAAGCCGCTGTTAATGGGGGAGGAGAGAAAACGCGCGTTTTGAATGGTATTGGAGGGGAGAGCAAAATGGGAGGTTTTGGTTCTGTTTTACAGGGGGTTTAGGTAGATTAAAGTGGGGTATGTGGAATGCAATGATTTTTGAGAATGAAGTCATTCGAATAAGAATGGAAAGATTATGGTTAGTCGAACGTATCTGGTTAGATAAGTATAAAAATATTTCTCGGAACCAAGTAATTTAATACCCTTTTATAACATTATCATTCAAAATTTTATTTTATATTACAAAGTGAATTTAAAACGACTTATGATTCAAAAATATTTCATTTTAAATAAATCGACATAATAAAAAGACATCAACACCGTAATCCGTCATTTTTATCATCAAAGCCCATAAACCGCGCTAGCCGCGATATATCGCATAACCTTCCATATAAACGCGCGGTTACTCAACTGCGTAACTTTCTACAAACGACGCGGTATATAGTAGGTAGCACTCGTGCTCTCAAACCGGCTAAACTGGCGTCTATAGCGTTCGGGAAAATCCCCCTGAAAATTCCATTATCCTATGCTGAAATTTATATATTCATGAATTTGAGCATGCGAATTGTTTCTTATATCGTACGGTAGGATTTTTTGTCGAGGTTGCTTGGGTCTCTGCCTTTTTTTTGACGTATCTATATGTAAGAGATGCTCGTGTTCTCGGAGAATCGTAAAAAGCAAGGTTATAGGGGAGAGTGATAAAAAAAAATTTGTGGGATCGATGGGTTCAGAGTTTGCATGGTGATGAGATGAGGATTTAATATATTTTTTTTTTCATGGTTACGAATAACGTATACATTTTAAAGAATTTTTTGAAAAATTACTATATTATCATGGTATAAATTGCATTTTTGAATTTTACCTGGCCACCCGTTAAATTCAGTCTTCAAATTACCGTGCGCGCAAACAATGTTTTCATAATAACGATAATCTCCCAAACGATCGTCCTCCTCCCGACATTCCACCACCGCATTCCTTTCCCGATTTTCCAGTTCATAACCTTTCTTCATCTCTCTCATCTCCCTAAACCCCTACGTGTAAAAAAAAACACCACACGCATCTGTCTCTCTCTCTCTCTCTCTCTCTCTCTCTCGCGATTAATCTCACTCGCACTTATCGTCGCTCGCATCTAAGACGCTCGTTCCTTCCGTCTTCCTCTCTCACTCACTCGCACACTCTCCCCGTTCAGGAATAAACAACACACGCGGTATATATACACGCGCACGCGCGCACAAAAGCTCAGGGAGCACAGCCGTGCTGCCGCTGCCGCCAGATTAGAGGCTGCCAAATGAATTAAAAGGCAATTTTAATCAAAAGCAGAGTGCCGCCCGGTGAGATTACCCCCACGATAATAACCGCGCCCTCTCGACTCGTATATTACTTTTGCGCGGATCGATTTCGCGCCCTGGCTAATCGAATATTCGGCGGTGAGGAGGAGGAGGAGGGGGAAGGAGGAGATGGTAATGATCGTCGTTCGTAGAAGGGAGAGGAATAATATCGTTGTCTCGTACACGCGCGTGCAAGAGAGAGAGGGAAAGAGCGAGCGTAAGTGGCCAATTACAAGGGGCGTCTTATAGGATGGCCTGCCGAGAGGAAGAGGAGGAGAATGGGGAAAGAGGTGGAGGTGAGAGCGGCGGTGCTTTTGACGATCAAGGGGTCCCCAGGTGACACGGGCTCTTGTCGTCCAAGTTCGCGATAAGAGTGAACAAAATTTCACTCGCTTTGAATCATTTCTGACGAAAACTGTACTATAGTTTCTTAGTTTGTTCCGAATTTGTATTCTCTAATAACTCAATCATAAGAATAAAGCCTTTTATAAACCGATCTGTTACATCGTACTGACGATATTTTCCTTGCAATGATTACACGCACCAACGTAATCGTGAATCCGAATCAACCTTTTAAAAGAACCTCATCCCTTATAGTCTACACCATAGCTCCAAAAAAAAAAACTAATGAGATCCTATAAAAAGTCCTAATTCCTCCCAACCCATCACACTAACCTCGACTAATAACTCTGACTCACGCAATTCGTAACCTCCAAACATCATCCCAGTTAAAGAAAAAAAAAAAGAGAGAATCCGGAAAATTAACCGGTCAGACCCACAAAACGTTCGCCTAATTAGATAATCACCGCCGTGTCATTCTCGCGGTGGTACTTTCTCAAGACGCACTCGCGAGTATATAGCCGACGGTCGTCGCTCCCGCGTCCAATCAATCGCCGATAAATCAAGTGCCCGAGTCACTTTTCTCCCTAAGAGGAAGAGAGAGAGAGTAATGCGCACGAGCCTTTGATCCTTGCCGGGTTTTTCCGTCAAGCGGTTGCAGCCGCGCGGAAGGGATCGGAAGCGATCGGTAGCGGCTATACGGGATGATCGTGTGAGTTTAAGTGGTGGTGATTTGGATCTGGTTTGTATGGAGTTTGTATTGACAATTTCGTGGTTAGAGAAGTTTTTGCTGGGTTAAAAATTGTTGATATATTATAGTAAGGGAAAAAACTTAAGAGACAACAATGTTATCTTGAATTATGAATCGTAATTCTTATTATAATATATTATTCACGAAATAATCAAGCTTCAAATTATGCACAGAGCAACAATCTTCATTACCATAGCACCATTATGTGTTTATATACATCGCTGTACTCCACTTCCTTCTTTTTCAACACACATTACACATCCACCTCATACGCTGGCATATCGCGTTACACGGTCAAAAATAGTCCGTAGCTCAATAAACGCTAAGTCAATCAATTAATCTCTCTCTCCTCTTTCTCTTTCTACCGCGCTTTTTCGCGATCGCAATCGACGCATAGCTCGCTCTCGGGGCGATAAATTCAATTAGTTATTAATGGGAGCTGCCATTAACGGAGCGCGAACGCGACGCAAAAGGGAGAAAACGCGCGCACACACACGGCGAAGGAACTCTCGAGTCCCGTTAAACGCCGTGTGTGTGTGTGTGTATGTGTGCGGGCGCACATCAGAATACTTGCACGGTTAATTATATCGCTCACTTGGTGAGTGCGGGTGCGCTTCATATATACTTCTATGCCTGTAATTATCGGATGGTTCCCATAGACGCGAGCATCGCTCGATTCCTTTTGCAGTGTGAGAAATATTTGAACTGCCCTGTGGGCTGATGTCGTTGTTTTCTTTTTTCGCTTTGGTAAAAGCTTATATACAGCCTCTCGTCGCTCTTTATTTATGATTCAATGGATAATTAGCAAAGTGCTTGTAGATATAGAGTTGCGATCGAAGTATATATATACATATACATATGTGAGAACGCGAAGATTATTCGTGTTAGCGTAGCTCAATTTGTATATAAGTTTAAATTTATGCATTTACCTGCGGATATTACAAATTTCACTGTAATACTGACGATTTCTAGGCAGAATGAAGACATAAGTTTCACACATAATTGGCGCCATTATAACCGAATTCGCATGTTATTAATTAAGAATTCCGTGACGCAGCAGCAGCAAACACACAAGCCCGATGAATTCGAGGTTAATTTACGATGCGCTCGAAAATAGAAAACTACACTCAGGTCCATACAATGTTTCGTTTCATTTCCAAATTCAAGAAATCATCGCGATCCTCGTCGTAAAATAATTTACGCAACGTGTGTATATAAATTCCAAGGCGATTATAGCCGCCACACGACGCGTGTGCAAACATCAGGTGCATCCGATTCGGCGGCGGCCGAATTTCGTGCGAAATCTCGTCGAAGAAGGAGAAAAGAGCGTGTGTGCATATTTGCATAAAGCGGCGGCATACATTTGTTTTCGTATTTATTAAGAATCAGATAACTCGCGCGGTATCCGAGAGAAAGAAATCAGGTATACATATACATATATAAAAGAGAGGAAAGAGATGAAGATTCTCACGGCGGCGCAACGGTCATAACATAACTCACGCGGAACATCTATATTAATATGGGGAAAAAGGAGCCAGCGAGAGGCTAGATTAAGTCCTCCGTTGCTGCTGCTGCTGCTCTTCGTCGTCGACAATGTTTATTTTCTCCCCCTCCCTAGGTGAACTTTTTGATGTCCCTGTTTGAACGTAAGAGAGAAAGAGAGAAAGGGAGCCGGTTTTACAAGACATTTCGGGGGACATTCGACCGATTTCAACGCGCGCTCGTAGGAGGAACCACTTGAATTTAACGAGAGAGTGAGACGAAGAGAGGGAGCAAATGGGCCACCCTGCTGACTGCTTTCCCCCTTCATTTTATACATCACATCTCTCTCTCTCTCTCTCTCCTTTCTCGACTTTTGATATCGCGTTGACCCTCCGCGCACTTTCTTTCCGAATTTTTCCATTCTCTCTCTCACTCACTCACTCTCTCACGGAAGGCTATGAATTAAAGATTTTTCGACTTTTATCGCCGTATTTTCACTCCCTTTGGAAGAGAATCTTCATGTAGATTTACAAAGAGAGAGAGAGAGAGAGAGAGAGAGAGAGAGACCCGTTGGCGTCTTCACGCGGTTGTCGAACCCTTCGGCTCTAAAACGAGACTGGCGTCGGGGATAATAAAGTTAATGAAAGGTTAAAGCTGGGACGTTTACTAATTAAGGAGAGGAATGTTCCGGTGGTGATGGTAATGGTGCCGAGGCTGAATAAAGCTATTAAGCGTTTTTGCTTGATATGGAGTTGTTAGTTTTTGAGTGCGGGGTATCAAATGTTTAAGGAACGTTAGCATATAAAGGTATTTCATATATCATTACGAGGAACGCAGCTGTATGAAGGTAATGTGCGTAAGAAGATTTCTTGATTCAAAAAACCATAAACCTCGCAAAAAAAAAACGCATTCCGCTGTTTGGCAAAATTTCATAACACCTGCGCACTCACGTGTCCACAAAAAAAAGAAGAAGAAAACCTCCTGACAATACCTCCAGCACTTCCTATACAGAATCAATCTTTTTCTCTCTTTTTGTACTCTCGGTACTCTCTCTTGCTCTTGCAGTGCGCACGCTAAGTGGCAAAGTACACACAGGCCGTCGTCTCCGCGTGTCCCATTCATTAGCACCCGCCGGTCTCAAAGGCGCGACGCGAGACGCGACGTATATGTGTCTATGTATGCGTGGGGCCGTAAAAACCCGTCGGAGGCTGAGCCTGCGAGCGCGCGCGCCTCTTCTTGGAAACAGGCAGGAGCTCTCTCTCTCTCTCTCTCTTTCTCACCGGTGCGTATATGTATAGTTTCCTTGAAGCTGGAAGACTTGCCGTGTTTAGGTGAGGAGTCCTATATAAGCGAGAGCGTAATAGTGGTCTGGATTGTGCGTAGGCGAATGGTAGGATATTTAGCAAGAAATGTAGTTGGACTTCTTCATTGTACAACCAGTGGTTCTGAAACATATAAATAATGCGAAAGATTTTTGGAAGATTAATTTGGTGCTGTTTTCACCAAAATCAATTGAAATATGTATTGCTTATTAAATGTTTTCTTTTTCTCTCTAATTTCAGAAAAAATAACAACACAATCAGAAGATTTTAGTATGAAGCTGTACATCTTCGCGGAGAAGAGCAAACGGTACATTTGCTTCAACAAACGGTGGAAAATCATAGGCTTGGTAAGCATCATTTTACGATGACGTTGTTAAATTTCTTGACAAACATTGAAATCAAACATCGAAATTCTTTCTTTAATATGCGTCTAAATATAACTTGACCTTCAGTTCTCCTGCATATATTGTAATATTTCTGATTATTTGATCAGTCCACTAAATTTATTCTTTTAATAAACCTTAGTTTAGCTGATAGAACATATGAATCCTTTATAGATAGAAATAAATAAATAATATCAAGTAGCCTTTAATTTAGCCAAACCTCACGGGCATCAATGCCTCCTTTGCTTTCTGCCTACAGCCGAAGAAAAAGCGCGATGAGCCTGCCATGAAGGAGCGCTGCCAGTTCTACGAGATCTACAACGGCAGGTACCTGAGGTACCGCTCGGTAGCGGACCCGAAGCGTTACATCGGCTTCAACAAGAACGGCAAGCCGATAACGTCGCAGCGCGGCCGCGAGGAGTGCTACAACTTCCTCAAGCTCAACCCGTACGCCGTGGTGGAGCATCACAACAGCATCGTTTCCTCGAACAAAGGTGGCATGAAGCCCCAGCAGCATCAGCAGCAACAGCAGCATCGACTGCGACCCTCATCGTCATCCTCGTCAACGGAGCTGCGCAACTCGCAGCGAAAGCTCTACGCCAACGGTTTGCGCGCCTCGAAGAATCTGTTGGTGTCAGAGAGTCCGAGCCTCGCCAAGCTCGCACCTCATCAGCCCCAGCAGCATCAACAACTACGCCATCGCCACCGGCACGCGAACGGCCAGTGGAACCCGATGTCGACGAGGAGACGACATCACGGAGGTAGTAGCAGTAGTAGCAGCAGCAGTAGTAGCCTCCTCGTCGAGGCGAGCAAGTATTGAGCCCGCGAGCTCGTCGATCAAGACTGCCTCACACGTGAGACCCACGAGACTCTCCACGATGAATACGAAGTTGACGACGAAGATGATGATGACGACGATGATGCTGATGATGATGATAATGATGATGATCGATGAGGACGACGACGACGACGACGAGGATGATGATAATGATGATGATGATGATGATAATGATGAGCAGCGTCGCGCGCACTATGTATTACCCCACCGGCAGATTGTGTCGTCGCCGGCATCCTCCCGAGCAGAATTCGAGAGCGGGGAAGTAGTAGGCGAACTTCCGTTGTCGTGTTTAACGCGCGTGTGTGCGTGTGTGTGTTCGATCTATAATAGGTATTAGCCCATTATAAAGAAACAAAGAAGTAATAAAAAAATAAAAATAAATAAATAAATAAAACGACGCGCGGGGGATATAATAATAATAATTGTATACAATGTAGAAGCTCCTCCGCGCGAGTCAACACCAATTTTTCAAATCGAGAGAGAAAATATGCGCCTGGGTTTACGTGTATGTGTGTGTGTATGCGCATGTATGTGTGTGTGTGTGGGTGTGCTCTATTCCAAACGCGCGCGCGTGTTTTTGCCTTTCGTCATGTGTTCATCAACTTGGTGATATATCGCTTACTTAGATGACTATATATTATATTGTATATGACCAGTGAGACTCGATCGAAGGAGAACGAACATGTGAATTTAAAGGAATATAATTTAAATGTCGACAACGACGTGTTCCTTCTTCTCGCGGATCTAGCATTTTGTGGATGTGACAATCGTATGAAATATTTAGACAGAAACATGAATCAGCCATTAATGGACGTGGGTACAGCCGGAAAAACTAGTCCTCGTGGTTCGATGGTTATTGACACAGGGGATGATGAAGAATCCTCTCGAAAGAATTTACACCGTAATTATATATATATAGATACGAATGTACTATTGAATCAAAATAAAATAACTATTTATTTGCATTGACATCCTCTGAGTTGCCGAGGATTAACGAGGACGCGAATGATTTTTCCGAGTGTGGCCGCAATTTGGCTGGTGTACGCAGCATAAGAAACGAATATTCTTGACAATAAGGTTTCATATACTGGCTGCAGTAGTCAAATATTTTCATAAATAAATCTTTCATCGATGTTGTCTTTAAAATAAAGAAGTAAAAATAACAAAAAACTACAAAACACCAAGATTGATGAATACACTCGTTATTAATTTTTGGGGAAAAAAACGGGGAGGAGAGGAATGAAACTCAGTGCTGAACTCACGCTGATTGAATTGTAATAACGGCCAGTAAATGGACCAACGGACATTATATTGTAGCCGATCTTGAATTTCTGCTCGGGTCCGCGCACTTCCACGACTTCATTCCGTTCATTTTTAAATTCGAAACACAATGGACACACATATATACGATAAACCACACAAACACTGCTGCTGAGTATTTCTTTTTTTGTATAATTATATTATATATATGTTCCAACGAGAGAAAGCGCGCGCTATATATATATATACATATACATATATTTATTGTAACCATTTATTTATGATATTTCGTATTTGGCATCGTCGTAAGTGTCGTTTGTCCACACACATTATACACGAGTCACAACACACATGTACGAGGTATATATTAACGCATATATATTTATATGCCGTTATTTTCATTTCCATTTTGAAAGAGATGTGAGAGAAAGATAGGAAGCGTCGCGATTGATTGGAACGGAGTCTTTATTATTAATTAATTATAATATAATTACGAGTTGTACACCTCGAGACAGCAATAAGGTTCAAACGCGTGTTCTCAACGGTAGAGAACCCAACACACGTGCGCCCCATCGAGGAAAAGTCGTATTACTTATATGCAATGTATTTATGTAACTTAAAATACTCTACTACTTATGTTTAGCGTGTAGACGACCATTAAACTATTCTGTTTATAATTATATAATTGTAAATACGAGGAGAGCCTTACATTTATCCATAATAATTGAATACGAAGTATTGTAAATAAGTGATTATTACACGCAGTTTTTCGAGAAACTCCCGATACCCCCGCCCACACATTTACACTGTACTTGCCTCATTTTTTCCGGAAAAAAACGAAAGAAAATCCCGTCGACGATGATAATATTGTAATCGCGAAAGTGAACAAAACACCAAATAAACTTGCAAATACTCAGAGATGCAAGGCCTGTACCATATATCATTTAAATCTTTTTTTACGTATTTTTAAATATAATTTTTAATTGATCTTCATCTTAAATGTACCTGACTAAAAAATTTAGTTTACTCCCTTAGCCTTAATTATAATACTTGCCGTTGGGACGCTACTACGCTCCCAACACACGCAGTCATGAGTATTGAGACGCACAATTAATTGCGCATCAAGCTTCATGACCGTAAGATTCGTAAGTATAAATATCTATTTTTCTTTACTTTTTTTATCATCTTCAATACAATTTTAACGAAAGAAAAAAAAAAGAAAACATTGAAAATACAAAAACGTCATTCATCGCGAAGGTTGTTTCTCTGAGTATGCTTGCGAGACCTCGAAAGGATTCCACGCTTCGATTGCGCGCTTGCACCCCAATAAAGAGCTGCGCGATCAGCAATCAGTATACAAGCAAAGTAAAATTATATAAACAGATTTAAAAAAAGGAAAAAAATGCCGATACGCGCGTGCGAGCGTGCGCGAATTGCGTCGCGCTGTGTACTAATAATTTTTTTCCCGCTCACAAGTAGTAGGGCTCACGCGCCGCGCAAAAGTATAAAAAAAAAGTTAAGAAAAAAAATGATGTGGAAAAACTCGCTCGCTGTGCTATTATGCCGCCTAAAAAAGTTGTAGAGTATGAGTGTCATCCAGTTGTTTGTATGCGTGTGCCTGATATATGCTGCCGACAATTTTTTTTCGGGACTATATTATTGCGTATATATGCGACAATGCGATGATCGGTATTCAGCGTGAGCTCTTCATTCGAGTCGTGGAATAACGAGCGACTATAGCGAGATACGTGGGAGAAGTCACTGAGAAACGAAAATGGGCGGTTTGCTCGTGCTGCTCAAGTCGCTTGTGAGTCGACCTAAACCTTGAATCTTGCATGACTTCAGCAATCGGGCTGCTAAGGATAATGAGAAGAATAATCAAACTAATAATGAATCATAAGTAATTTTTTATATAAGGATTTTGAGGATTTGGACAGCACGATCGAATCTCGGTTTCAATTGCGGTGTTTGTCAGAGCAATATTTCATTAATCGTCTTAAAAGTATATCTCAGTGATGGCTATAATTCATTCATGACATTAGAATCACAGATGTCGCTCGTATGCAATCGATCGAATGAGGGGTGCTCGCGTCCGTTCGAACAAAGTATAATGTTTAATGCAAAACTGAATGTGTATGCGAGTGTCGTTTTTTTGTGTGCGCATGTATTATTAAACGTGCCGATAGACGCGTGCGAGTGCGTGTAATATATTACATTACCGATAAAATGAACTTAATCCTTAGGACGCTAATCGCAGACTGTATTACTAGGTTAGGTACACGATATAACGTGGCGGTGACTTGCTAGATCTAAGAAACGCACCACGATGACCGACTTGATTAACAAAGATTTCTCGAATCGTTAAGTCACACAACGTGTCGCTTGAGACAGGGGAGAGAAAAAGAAAGAGAAAGAAAGAGTTTCTATCCGGCTTTTCTCGCGGGGTTTCAGGTGCGCGCGCATCCCTTTTACGGATTTTTATTGGCCATTGCGCGCAGCCTGACCCTCCACGATCGAATTGCCTTAAAAAAATAAAGAGAGAGAGAGAGAACAACGCGTTTTTCGTCGGAGAATAAAAAAAGAAAGAAAGAGAGACAGACCAACGGGAATCCGTACAACGTACGCGTGCGCGCTAGAGACGTGCACACACCTTCATCGTGGGTTTCTTAATCTCGCAAGGTCACCGCCTAAAGGAGCGCCTACCCCTTTCTCGAGAGAAATAAATGAGTAAGACGATGCGACAAAAAGACGACGACGATGATGATGATGATGATGATGATGATGACGATGATTATGATGGAAGAAAATTATTATACATGAAGAATCGCTCCCTAGGTAGCTTATTTATTGAAATCACGTTTAGGTACTACGAAAGCCGAGACTTTACCCAAGAGACATCCTTCCTTTATCCTTGTACGTACGATGAAGATGAAAAAAAAGAGAAAATAAGAAGTGAAGAAAGAAAAAAACAAATCGTAATGTACTGCTCTCTGTCCTTTTATTATTTCTTTCTCTCTCCCACAACAGTCAGTATATATATAGACGTCAGTCGGTTCTCATTGTACATTATTGTTATGTTTAAAACTATAGTAATACGCGACTCTTTTTCATTGACATATTATATATAGAGCATTCAAAGCACGATTGAGAGAAGGCACACATGCCGTGTAGAGAGATTTTTTAAAACAAGCAAAACGAGAAACATTCGACTAATGTATTTACACTAGATCGTAGTAGCAAAAAAAACAAAGAAACAAGTCTTGAAGTCTGATTGTTAACGATTAAAAAAAAAGTAATAATGAGTAACAATGCTAATCAAAATTTTCTACTTTAAAGTTTTAGAGAGAGAAAGATATGTGTATTGAGAAAATCTTGTTCGTGCTTCGAGTGTATGCATATTGAATCTTTTTTATTTTTATATTAAATTAATTTTTTTATTTGAACCACACGACGCTTCCGTTATATGCAAGCCGGTGGCCTACGCGCACAATTTAAAAACAAATAAAACTATATGAAGAAAAATAAAATAAAGTACGAAAACGACGAAAGATCACAATGTCAGAGTCCAAGCCGATTCCTTAGGACGGTCGTTGAAAAAAAATTTTTTATAAAAATAAACGAAACAAACCTTATAGCTTAAAAAACTGTGTGAATCCTAGTTGTTTTATCTTCCAGTTCCCTAGTTAGCTATTATATATATCAGAGAGTCAGACACCAAAATAAACCTGGGCAATTGAATTGGTGAGCAAATTTTCGTCAACAGTCTCAAACTGGCGTTACATTCTTTTTCATTCGACGTGCAACCTTTTTACATTCCAATAAAAATTTTTATTTTGCGGCCAATTATTGATATGTTTAACTGGATATGTCGATTGCTCATGCAAAGTTTATGATAATGTCATCTGCTTATAATATTCAAACTACTAGGTACATTAACTTTACGGATCCAGTTGAATTTTTCAATAAATGTTCTTTAAAAGAAAAAACACGTCTACTTACATATTAAAAGTTAAAAAATTGATCTTATTACATGCATTGCCTTTGTTAACTTAACCTAAAACCTTTTTGAGCATCCTGAACCTAAACACGCCAGGTTCAAGAACCTAGAACTTGCAAATTTTTTCCAAATACAAGTCTGTTACCACGCTTTCATCCTCAACCTACAATATATCTGATAATACTCAAACTATCTAAGACGGCAACTATCTATATATCTCTCTTTTAGCGCTCGTTTTTCGTGAGATGCAACGTGAGACGACGACACAGCCAGAGAGTGCGCGCAGAAAGCCCCGGGAGTGCGATAAGTTGTTTGATGCATATGAAGCAAAAGAAAAAAAAATTGTCGTTGATGGAGAATTAACGAGACATATGAGAAAAATGAATGAAAAGTGTAGTGAATCCTGTCGGAACAATCGATGTTGCGAGAGAGGAAGGCAGAATCGAAACTCGTGTTCCTATCGATGCGTGCCGAAAAGTCCTGATATTTCTATAAAAAAATGTCCATACACATGCATCCTAAGTTCTATAAGCTAGACGACTTCGATACTTGCTAACTGAAGTATATTTTTTGAATCGTAAAATAACGTATTTTGACAATTTCACGCGTAGACTTTCTTTTATCTATACCTATATATATATGTATATTGAACGGATACGGATTTTGAAAATAAGACATCGAGAGGAACATGATGACGTTTAGAATGAACCTGATGAATTACACGCAACTGCAAAATCACACGATAGTAAAAAAATCCTAAAATATACTAATATCCAGCTGAACATTGATGCAGAAAAGAAGAGATATTATAAAGGAATTAAAGAAACGTAAGAACGACGCTTATAATTTAATAACAGAAAACTACTAATATAACTTGTAATGTAATTGTATTGTAATACGGTATTGTAACGCCACATCTAAAAGTTAATCTACTCGTTTTTTGTATGTGTATTAAGCATAATCTCTTGTCAGTGCGCTTCGACACAAAAATTTCCGGCTCGTCGATGCGGCGAGACAGATGAGGAAGAGATAGAGGAAGAGGAAAGGGGCGAAGAGGGGGGGAGACGTAGCGGGGGCAGTTGCTAAAGAAAAGAAGAGATGGAGAGACGGAAAGGTGGCGCCTCGCGAGACGAGTAAAAAAGAGAGGCAGACAGTTCAGAGACGGGCGGAAATGTGTTTTCGTCGAGCGCCAAAATATCGCGAACTCATCGGCAAGCTCGGAGGCAAGTCATCGAAGTCGAGAGCGTGTCGAGACACATATATTCGAAGAGAGATTGTTGAGAGAGCGAGAGAGAGAGAAAGAGTGAGAGAAAGAAAGAGAGAGCGAAAGATTGAGAGAGCGAGAGAAGAGAGAGAGGAATGTATAACCAAATGAGACTTGTATTTTTACAAATATTCAAAAGAAAAAAAAGTGTACAAATTAAAGAAACTTTAACAAGAAAACAAATAAAAAAGAGGATGAACTCGTTTCGTATACCTTAATATCTCTTGTCACCTTCGTATATTGCAAGCATTGGAATTTATACATATTACGAACTGACGATGCGGGTGGAGGGGGACGACGATGTGGGGGAGAAGCAAAAGACGAAAAAAAAAGAAACACTTCAAAAACGAGTGAACAACTCGATTGACGAATGACTTGACTGCGAGTCGAACGTCACGAATTCCTTTTTTTTACATTCGCCATCTACTAATTCTTGCGTCCGAGAAACAGATAGAGAAACATGAAAAAAAAAATAAACAAATTTCGAAAGAGGAGGAGTACTGAGGAGCAATGAGTGAAAGAGACGGGGAAATCGATAAGAGAAAGATGATACACGTTGGTAATTGATGAATTGCGAACGAAAGATAACTAGATAAGAGGAAAGAGATGATGAATCTGACTACCCTAGATAGATAGTTAGCTTAATGAGAAAAAAAATGAATAATAAGAAACAAAAAAGGTAAAATATATAAATATTATATATATAAATAAATATATATGAAAAGACGATGTGTATTGTAAGATATTTAATACTGACTTGTTAGAGACACTCGATGATGCTGATGATGATAATAATAATACTAATGATGATGAAGGTATGATATAAGGATGCTACTGAATGAGAATGAGACAGTTATGATGATATAACGGGAACTGGTACGACGACGACACGACGATTGTAACGACAATTAATAAAAGTAACGTATGATGAAACACAAAAAATACAAACATAAATAATAATAATAATAATAATAATTATAAAAAAAACACAAAAAAAGAATGATAAAAGAATGTTATGAAAGAGAGAAACAGCGAGAGAATGAGAGTATATGAGATTACACCTACATTATTCGCGCTGTAATATAGAGGCATACATAATCCGTTACCCACTAAACGAAGAAAAAAAAATAATAATAAAATCGATGTGTCCATGTACCCGGGCGTGCTCTGATCGTGCACACACGGCGTGACTAATTGTCAAGAGGGTGGGCGACGAATATCCGCACGGCGAGTCCCCATATATTATACACATTTCGGAAAAAAAGCCGAATATACGAACGAGCGTGTTTTTTGGCAATATTCAGATGCGGTTTGATCACGTACATACATACATACATACATACATACATACATACATACATACATACACACATACACACTACAAGCACACTCTCTGATTTTTTATACACGAGAAGAAAATTAATAGCGGTTTGTATAGAATTGAGTGAGCTCGGATCCGTTTGCATCTGTCGGTTACAGAAACATTGTCGTATAGCGTTATACACATGAGTATAATAATAATATAATAAATAATAATTGAGGTGCGGTAGTTGGAGTATACGACAAATGCGATAGGATCCGATAGGTTGTCACGCTTTTCCTTCAAAACCCCCTTCGAGAAAGAATCGGACGAACTCGAGCGATGTGTATTATTTATTTACCGACTAACGCTAATTTATTGATGATTATATATAAATATAATATACACGTGTTGTACATTTTACTTTACGCGTATACGTGGGTGTCTGTAAGATTAATTAATTAATTATACGTGCGTTAGGCTTTAGATATGTTCGAGTATATATATTATATACGTATAATCGAGAGGCGAGAAGAGAGAGAGAGAATAAAAAAAAAATGAATAACAGAGAAAAAACAAAAAATTTAAGAAATCCTCGCGGCATGCAGTTAGCCGTATACATATTATATATATACGCATGCTGCGCACACGACTGATCCTAGTTTTACCGTTTTAAGTTGTATTATAAGCTCTTTGATAAAAGTTTAGCAGTGAGGAGTCGCGAATTCGTGAGATAAATAGACGAGCACGACGTTGAGAGAAAAAAAAAGTAAAGAGCGAAGTAAGAAATGAAAATACACTCTGCAGTATTATACATTATTTTATAACGAGAGAAAAGGAATACATATATATATATATATAAAAAATACGACTCGTCGCATCCAACGCGAGAAGCGTTGCTCGAATATATATACCCCACACGCATATTATATATATCTATATACACATGCATAAAATATATATGTATTCGGTGATCGAGGCCGATCTGAGAAGCAATAAAGAACGCAAACGTCGAAGGGATGTGAAAAGACGAAGAGAAAGATAGAAAAAAACGAGCACGGCTCGCCCGGTCGCGCAGAGCTAGCAATAAAAGTTAACATTCCCCAAAAAAGTTATAAGAAAATAAAAAAAATCGTAAATAAATAAAGTAAAATAAACGCCAAGTCGCAAACAATACAACAACAACAATAACAATAACAACAGCAACAACAACAATGTGTGCGAAGTTCTTGAACGTCTACTGTGTCTGTGTGCCGCCGCCGTAAGATTGAGTGAGAGAGTGAACGAATGAGAGCGAGAGAGAGAGAGAAGATGAAAAAAAGAACACTGTCAAATACACGCTCATACACTGCTAAAAAAAACTGACTCTTGTGTGTTTCTTTATTGCCTCTGTATATGCACCACCACCACTACCACTACCAGCACCTTTTCTCTCTTGTACATACTCCGCTAGTTCATTTTGCTTCCCCCCTCGAGTCCTACTATTCTACTTTTTAGCTCTCCCTTATATACGTAGACGTACGCGCGTGTATGTTCACCGTGTATCGTCTATCCTTTTCCTACGTTCACGTGCCAAAATGCATGATCCGATTTTTCTGGTTTACTTTTAACTAGATCGTAGGCTTGATTTTTGTTCATATAGTTATATTCATATATATAATGATAGAATAGTAATAATTTTCTTTTTTCGTTCGTTGGATTATACTTAGATATAGATTTATTTATTTTTAATATTAATAGCAATTAGTTAATGTGTCACATTATCTGTTTTACTTTGATACTTTTGATAACTGATCTTATATATGAAACGTCATTTCGTTTAATGTATAATAAATGTATATGTTTTCTTGCACCACTCTGTACTGTAACAATTCAGCTTTATTTAACATTGAGAATAAATATTTAGCGTCTCTTTATACTTTGAACCTTGACAAGATTAACTTAATCACACATTTATATATTATATATATAAAAAAAATAAACAAATACATATTTCACAAACGAATTATTTACCAGACCTTCTTCTTCTTCTTTTTCTTATCTATACTTGCACCGTACGGTTACACCACATAAACATATATTACATCCTGCCCTCGGTACAGTTACGAGGAATTTCCACATTTCTAACAAAGAAAGAAAAGAAAAAAAAGGGGAGCGAGAGAGAGAGAGAGAGAAAGACGGAAATATGACGTGATTCCGATCGTGAATCGTGTCCGCACAAAGATTTCGTCCTCCAGTGGTGCGGCGGCGGCGGCTCGAGTGAAGAGGAAGGCCGTGAAAAGCGAAATCAAACATCTTTTCAAATATCATCGTCGGCCCTTCGCCGTGTTTGTACTTCTACGATCGACGACGCATTAGGGCGACCACCGTTCTATATATA
>JAWWEQ010000001.1:32977447-33051348 GCA_035583055.1 Torymus tubicola
AAATGCAGAAAATGCTAAAATCACCAACTTTGACCCTCTGCCACTAAAAAACTAGAAGTGAAAAAAATCTGAAAAAAAACAGGGTAACATATGGGATGGTTACAAAGCGATTTAGGTGATTTTAAAAGAAAAAAATTTTGACCTCTCGATTCACCAGAGAACTGCCCATATATATGACAAGAAACATTCTTTTCTCGTGTGGTATCGAAATTTAGAAATATTCTGACTTTATAAATATGCAACTAGATTTTTAAAAAATCCCGAACCTTTAATGTTTGATTGACTATACAATTTATGACAAAAATGATAGAAATATGGATAAACTCAATTTATACAATTTCTGAACCTATTGATTCCATGTCAAGTAAAAGAGTACTCAAAATTACATGTAGATTACTTTTCACAGCTTTCTATGAATTTTTTATGTCAAAATTTCCGTATTACATCTTAAAGATTTTTATGCTACTTTGGACTGTACGTATTTCAAACTTAAGAAAAATAAATCAGCTATTTTATAAGACTTATTTTTTAATCAATGTGTAAACCATGAGGTAATATTTAGAAAGATTTTATAAGTGAATTAAAATCATTAAATACTTCAATTCATTAAATAATTTAGTAAATAAGCAGTTGATAAAAAGAAATGGAAATCTGAAAATATAGAACGCTCTTTGTATTTTCGTTATAAGTTTAATATACTACTTAAAGAACCCATGTTAAGTTGAAACTACAATATCTTGCAAATCATATTCAAATTTTGGAGAGACGTTTATAATAATATTATTGACCTATTGCGAAATTTTATTGATCTAACATTATTTTTTACATATAGCCCATACAACCTTAAAGAATTTTAAAAGCTGCGAATTGTATGAATTTCGAGTAAATTTTGTAGATTAGAGTTTTTACTTATTGTTTATTAATGTAAAGTAATTTAAAAAAAATGTTTAATATGTATTACTCAATTTCTTTATGCGTCTATATAACCAAATTGTTTTGATACAAACGAGTTGGCTAAAAGTGTCTGGTGAAAGAATCTGTAAACAGTTTACGGTTACATACGTTATAATAATCGCAAAGAATTATATCTGCTGGCATTTTCGTTCTGCGCTTCATAACGCGTTTAGCGAGAAGAACGAACACATTGCGCATTGTTTAAGAGCTCATTTGTAAGTAAAGTTTATAATTGTGTATATACAGTTTCTTATTTTCATTTATTTGCTTTTTCTGGTGGTTCCATTATTTATTAATTAATAATTAATAGTTATTGCTAAGTATTTATATTTATTAATAGTCGTTAAAAAATATTTAATTAATATACATAATTGCAAGTAACTTTTAAGTGACAATTTTTTTGAGTAACAATTTCATGTTATTAGTGTTTATTAGTAGTCAACTATCAATTACTATATAATAAACTACAACTATAAATTATACAAAAATATTAATAATAATTAATTATAAACAACTTTTATTAGCCTTTTTTTTCTCTTATAAAAAGCAAATAACTGTTAGTAGCATTTTCACTATGATGCATTTGAAAAATGAGAAAAGTAAATAAATGCAAATAACAGCAATGCAGTTAGCAGTAGCAAATAATTCTTAATAATCATTACTAACTATTATATGAAAAAACTTATACTTAATTATGTATAGTTACTAACAGTTGTATGCACTATTTTTTCCGCCTGGGTCTGCTTCAATTTTATCCTTTCATGAATAATTGTGCACATTTTCTATAATATCTTTATAAAGACAAAACAGATATTATTATTACTATTATTTTCAGAGAATATTCGTATTAAACATGTCAAAGCGTCATAAATATTTTGCCCAAATTAAAAAATTCATGCTGCATATCTTTTCTTATTAAGACGGTTCGCCCACCACGGGAGCCATACCTCAGTGTGGCTGCTGTCCGCGCCTTGTGTTTACCCTAGTTATGGATGCCAAAGCCAAGAAGCGGTTTGTCAGGGGGTCAGCCCTATCGGCACCTAGTGATTCTACATAAAAAAGGTTACGGGATAGGCCCCTTTCATAATAAAGCAAAAGGTTTAACGTCACCCCTATCGAGTGGGTGGTGTCAGGTCCGTCCCGACACCTGACCCAAACCTCGGGCTAGACGGTGTGCGATTTAGCCTACGCATCTTCCGGTATAAGAAAATACTGACCAGGTAATCCTTCATACCTGCGCTCGGCTGGCCTGGTTCAACTGCGCTCCAGTTGGTGAGAACGTAAGTAGTCCTCTCACTTTAATAACATGCACTTTCACTAGGATGTTGCCCATATTTCGGGGACTTACGCTCCCTATTATTACTAATACAGAGGTTAGGTACTGACTTCGCGCAGCACCCCGGTCAGGGCGTTTACTACTCTCCCCTTGGTTAGTCTGGACGGAAATCCACAGACCGCTGGCCGCAACCACTGTCACTTTGTTGATTCATTTAGCCATGCTCGCTGTTCCTTTGGTCGCGGCCGCTTATTCATATTATTCGCAGCTTGCCAGCCTCGACTGGCCGCTCCTCGATCTACAACCTGGGGATGTGGCCCGTAGCATAGAAACATGCGTATCTATTATTATATAGAACTCGGAACTTTATTATTTTTCATATTAATATACTGTTTTTTTAATTTCGAAATATAACCTATTTACAAAATATTACGTGATAAACAAGTCTGGAAAAATTTTATCCTCAAATATCTCTGAAATTTATAAATCAATCATTTTTACAAATGTAATCGGCGGAGAACTATCAATAATCTCCCTCTATAATAAATTTTTCAAACAAATAAGACAATTTTTACTCTCGTAATGGTTGAACATACAAAACTCATTTTTTTTCTCCAAAAATAATGAATAATAAAACCTAAAAATTTAGTATGTTATATACAATAATAATAGAATAATAAATTTATTTTTTATTATTATTATTATTATTGTACTATAAATTACTAAATTTTTAGGTTTTTTTATTTATTATTTTTGGAGAAAAAAATAATTTATAAAAAAAGTGATTTTCTTTGTCGTTCAATAACTAGAGTAAAATTGTTTTAATCATTTTGAAATTTTTTCTAGGGGTAGATTTTGTATACCAATCGAGTGAGTTCTTTAGGCAAAAGGATTGATACATAAATTTCGGACATAAATTTTTCCAGACTTGTTTATCACGTAATATTTTGTAAATAGGTTATATTTCGATATTAAAAAATATATTAATATGAATATTTTTTTGGTTATAAACGATATTGAGTACTATAACTTACGAGAATAATATGTATCTGAATGGGATGGGTAGCATTTGAAAGAGAATTAAAATATTTATATTTATTAAAAAGAAACAATTTCAAGTTAATATTTTTATAATAATTATATAAAATATTTCCATTTTTTTTCTTGAAAAATTTATTTTTTGAATTTCAATTTAATAAACGGAATCGATAAATTAGTTTTAGGCAGCTAAGTGCCAATGAATTGGCAATGGTTTTTTTGGTCTTCAAAGCGTAAATATGTAGCTTTTCTTCTTCACGCTGCGTGTTGGGTCTTTTTTATGGTGGTAGAGGAGGAGGGGGAGTTGGATTGTAGCGAGTGGGGTCGAAAATATGTGGTTTTGGAATTGAGTTATATAGTGAAAGTCGAGTGAATTGAGTGAAATTATTGTTTTGTAGTGGGTATGTGGGCGATGATCATCATGATTTTTTAATTGGATGATCAAATAGTAAGCGTTTGTAGCATCGATAGAATGAAGTTCTGATATGTAGACAAATTAGAGTGTCTTAGCAACATTTAATTAGACACTTACTAGGAGAGGTCACAGCTTCCGGATCACGGATTTAGCTCAAACTTTCAGGTATGTTTTTAGATGCTGAAATATGAAGAATGCTAGAATATTAGACCCTAACGCTTTGATAAACTTAAGTTATCGATAGGTTTAGTTGTATTTGAAAGAAATACTGAAAAAAATGCTCTGTTTTATTTGTTTATTGGTTAAGCTAGAAAATCCTTATACATAATTGTAAAAAAAGAAAATAAAACTGGAGATTACAAGTTTTACGTTGCTTTTTCAGAATTAAAAAATATTAAATATATCAAAAGTTATGAAAGTTTAGAGTTAAGCAACGTAAATGCATGAAAATATATATAAAGTTAAAGCCTGTCAATTTATCAATATTTGTTGCTTAAGTAAAAACATACCTCAAAGTTTGAGCTAAATCCGTGATCCGGAAGCTGTGTCCTCTCCTAGTTAGAGAAAATAACTATTAGAAAGTCGATTGACAATGAAAATAATAAATGCTACAGTAGTACAGTAAATTATAAAAAGTACACTTTACAAGTTATACAGGAACAATATATTTTATTTATTTCTGATTCATAAGTTCTTTTTTAAGAAGTATAAATTATGTTTAAATATAATTCTGTAAAAATTACAAAATATTACAAAAAAAATCATCTAAAACCATTCTATTTACTCAACTGCATAACAGCTCGCGAAAACTGAACATATATCTGCTGGAACTCCACCTTACCACGCACTCTATCTTATCCACACCGAACAATACATACCGACATCCTCGCGTAGTGGTCACGCGAATAAATAAATTCCCTCACGCGGGCTCTTTATTTCGGCAGCCGTATATATATATACATACAGTCACGATAACAAACCGTCCATGCAAAACGTCTCTCTCTCTCTCTCTCTGTCTTTTCAGTATACAACAGCTTACACGCAGGTGTAGACCGAGACCGCGTCGAATCGGCAGCAACGGCGCCGCGCCTATTCACCTGGCAGTGCAGAGCGATAAGGGACGCCGAGAGACGATAAGCCGAGCGGGGCTATTGCACTCTCGCGCGAAGGTCCGAGGCTGAATAATAGAGACGGCGTCTTCTATTTTCGATCAATGATGGACGATAAGATAGAGAGAGAGGGAGAGAGAGAGAGAGAGAGAGAGAGAGCGAAGTGCATTTGAGAGGACGGGTATGGGAGTTTTTTATGTGGTTGTGCGATGGTGCGGAGATGTAGTGTGGTGTGGATTTAATTTTGGGAGGGTATACTAATTAAGGTTTTAAAGTGGTGTATATTTATTTACGACGATATTATTTAAGACGATAATAAGATATTTATTTATTTAATAAATGTAACACAGTTTTAAGTAATATTTTATTTTTATGGTGTTGTACTCGCTGAGGTTGAATTAGTAAAAATTACTCCAGGTTTTCAATTAGTGGAAAAAACTACTGATTTATTAGTGAACATTCATTATTTCATTTATTAACTAAATTAGATTTCAATTATTAACTGATGAAAATATAGTTAAACAAAATACGCGTAAGTGTTGGGTATAAAGAATAATTTTATTTTTATTAAACAACAATATTTTATATAAAGAATTTATTATCTATATTAATCAATAACCACACTATAACATTATTTTTTACGACCACCAAAATCATTCTGAATCCCCCATTAAAACGAGAGAAAAAAAAATAGCCAAGCAACAAAATCACTCCACTTTAACTCGGCGCGAATATACATTTCACGAAACCTTTCAGCGCCGCGCGCATATATCAAACGGGGACCGGCGCGCCTCGTTAGCCATGCACGCACAGACACAGAGACACACCGAGAAAGACGAGATCGGATCAAAGAAATCAGATCTGCCGTGTATATATATATATGCACTCTGCTCCGCTTGCGCTTCTTCGCGTATACATATATACATACACACATACATGTACATTGATCATCACATATACACGTGCAGCATATAACGCGGTGGGGAGGAACGGGCCACGCGACTCGCAGCTCGCACGGACTAACGAGTAATCTCCGGTGCATCTACACACCCACGGCTACTCCCGTCGCGTTTACTCGCTCGCTTATTCGTCGCTATAAACAAGCTGTCGCGCGAGGTTCACTGGATATACATATATTTTTCTGGAAATAAAAAAGCCCCTCGCGCTCGAGAGATTTTCGATGTCGATATATATAGGTGCGCGCACAGGTTTTTTTGTGGATAAAAGATGGGAGGTAAGGGACAATGGGTATATCTTTCGAGAGAAAATTGATGCGCGTTAATAACCATGGGGAGCCAGTTGCGACGATATTTGTCCTGTGTATGTATATATGTATATTTGGTATGGATGGGGACTGTGTATGTGTGTATATGGGTATGTTGGGTGACGATAAAAATCTTGGTGGGGTTATAGAAGAAAGGAGTTGTCGGTACAAATTGTGACGAATAAAATTCAATTGTGCCACGTGTGTATATCGGATGAAAGTGAATTGTATGATGATTTAATAACTTGAAGTTTTAGTTTAGAGAAAATTTATCTGAATAATATTACGTGGAATAATGTAAGATACGATTGTGATGGGGTAACATCAACTTTAATGCTATTTTACTTTCACTGAATGCAACTGTATAATTTCTTAGCAAAAGTCAATAAATTTATACCCAATAGATAGTTTAATGTGTATGTATGTTTGTATGCGAGTTTTATTGTTGGTAAAAATATAGAAAGAGAAAATTGTCACGGGGAATAACCATTTTTCTTATATAACGAAATAATTTCTTCTAAAACTTGCGCTCTAACACACATGCAAGCGTTACGCAAATATATAGAAAATCGAAAAGAGATGGATGAAAAAAAAAAAAAATTAAACCTCAATAATAATTTGCCTGTGTACACGCGTGTGTTATCATGGTTATCGAAGACTCGTTCGCGTGTGCGTCAAGACTCCGGCATTTCGATATCTTTCTCTCTCTCTCGGATTTGTACTTACGCACTGTTTCACGAAGCAAGTACAGCCTTTCGCAATTTCTCCCTGTCGATTTACAAGTGATACGAAATAAAGACTTATGAAACGCGCCATTTACTTGTCCAAATACACTTATCCTATTTAGATTATATACACGAGTCTCCCATCGGATTTATGCGTTTTATTTAATCGTTATGATAAATTCGTAACGGAGTCGATAATTCTGGAAGTCGGCGCTGTTGCTGCTTATATATATATATATATATATATGTAGCTGTCGGTGTTGTTTAGTCTTGAGTGCATGTATATAGAGTGCGACCAGGTGGAAGGTTTTGCAATGGTATATAGCGACAATTGCGTGCGCAGTATAATTGGTTTTTGTTATTTTTGTTCAGTTTGATAAAATAAAGGATTAGAGAAAATAGCTATTAGCGTATAATTATACATGATGTAAACAAGAAAGTTTACACGATAACAAATCTAATAGGCGTGTAATGTACTTTTATTTTTTTAAATTCACTATATATTTATATACTATTACTATATAACTATATAAAAAATTGCAAGCGTTGGAAGTCGGAGGTTGCATTTTAACGGCGCCTAGTAATAAATCTCAGCTAATTCCAATGTTATTTCCTGTAACGTTACAAATATCTCTCCGATTTATTTTTAGCCAAACTTTACCGAATGCAGAGTCAACTGAACCTAATTTAAAAGGACAGTCACACTTAAATTTACGCTGCTCCCCAAAATAACACTGAAATAACTCTTTAGCCATTTCCGTAGTATATTTACTTCTGAGCTAACCAAAACTCTAAATCATTCACCAATTAAATTATACAATATAATCATACTGCCTTGTTTATATTACCTAATAAAGAAATCGAAAATCTCATATCTGTTACCTTCTAAAACTCCTACCCCTATACCCAACCTTATAACCCCACACACAACGACCACCACATCATCGACCCCATATCTTACCCAATCGCTCTTAACTACTACACTCTCTCTATCTTACTCGCACAAATTGATTTGCGGGCGGCCACTCTCTCTCACTCGCAGTAGCAGCAGCCGGCATTGCTCCTCTCCGGCGCCACAGCGGCATTCCAACGTTTCCGGAATGGCATAACTGCGCTCTCTCTCTCTCGCTCTCTCGCTCTGAGCACAGTCGCTGTCACCTTTTACCATTTTCGCCGTTAATGAGGAGGAGGAGGAGGAGCATTGCGAGGTCGTTGGTCGCGCATTGGGTTTTTCGCGGTTAAGTTTAGGTCGATGCGTAGTGGCGCCTGCACGCGTTTGTTTTGATGTGTGGTTTTCGAGATGTATACGAGAGATTTGGAGGTTTTTAATTAGATTGTGGCGATGGGAGAGGTTTTTAATGTAGGTTAGTTGTGGTTTAGGGACTGATCGATAGGATAGGTAGGTAATAAAGTGTCCAGTGTTGTACAAAAATGTATAGGAAAGTTGAGGCAAATTAGGTAAGATTTTATTAACACTATTGTATATCGTAACCGTATATTTTTTAATCAAAAAAACGTTCTCGACATTTCGCTCAATTGAAGCAACTTGCACGGTTGCTTTTATGTATATACACGTAAGGGCCTCATTTTGTATAAGACCCTTTTGGATGTAAGTAGGTGCGCTCACGAGCGCGCGTGTCGCGGATTTCTTTAAAAGGCGCGACATATCCTTCGCGCGTCAGGCCTTTAACGAGTGCATGATTCTCTTTAATTTTCTTCCTCTTCTTTTAACGCTGTTTATTTGATGAGGCCGAATGAGCTTTTAAGTAGTACTCGGTGTGTTGCACGCACGTGTGCGCTCTTTTTTTTTGACGTTGACAAAAGTCGACGGGTTGTTTGCGCGTCGACGAGTGGTTCAAGTTAAAAATAACAGTTTTGGATGAAAGATATGATTTTTAATTGGCCGCTGAATTAATAGCATTTTACAAACATGGTATTATGTTTGTATTTACTGTAAACGTAATATAATACGTATTATTTCAAAGTTTGATACATCCATAAATAGAATCAAGTTCAATTTTATTCGAATTTTTAAATTTATGTCAAATGATTCAAAACTACATTCAATGCAAACATTATAAATTCCCAAACATCAGCTTCGTTACAACTAATCCTCGACCTCACAAATCAATACCGCGATATATATATACGCGCACACACGTGGCGCCGCGAGCGATCGTAAAGTCTCACACAGACGACATACGGATCGAGGAAGCCTTTTTCGACTTCTACCGCACGGTGGCAATAATTACAAATCACCGACGCGCAGGCACGTGTGTGGCCCGGTTCATCCTCCGGTCCACGAAAATACGAGGACATCGATGCGCACACAGCTCCTTTTGCGATTCTCTCGTCGACTCGTTTTCGACGACTTTGATGTTACGAGGGTCTAGAATTGGTCTCTCGTATGTTGTTTTTAGAGTGCGCAAAGTCGAAAGTTTCCTTTTCTATTATTCCATAACTATATATATATATACATACCGAGCACGATTCGATTTGTTGCTGGGACTAATGAATGACGAGCGTTTGCAAAGAAAGTAATTGATTTCATTCCCGTTACGTATATATACGGGCGCATATATATATATATATATATATACAGTTTTTCATTCAATTCGTGGCTGAATGGCGGAGCTGAATAGTCGTATATCAGTGGCACAATGTATACGACGCGGAGTGAGAGAGAATGATTTGCAATTCATTTCATCTTGCAAGTTTCTATGGTTTTCATAATACTCTATAGTATCGCGTGAGCACGTTCGAGCATTGAAACGATTCAGGCGTGTGCGAAAAAAAGAGAGGCTCTGTACAGGATGACTTTTTTTTTAGCGCGCACCCGCGCATCCTTAGAGGATGTGAAATGGGCCAAGGTCCTTTTGTGTCGTCTTGAAGTGCCGGTTTAGAAGTTGAGGTTTTTAAATAGTGCAATGTATAAACAATATGTTTAAACAATGTGCAAAGGTATCTATATTCTTTTATATAAGTTTGTGTTCGCAGGTATAAGATTTAATTACAGAAAATTTTGAAATATCTTTAAATTAAATTTACAATACTGTGTGAAAATCGTAAAGTCTTAATGAGTCGTTATGAGCGTGAAGTCGCAGAAACAGGTAAGATTGTCATAAATTAATATAATTACCTGATGATTCTTACGTTGTCACCGAAAAATGTCGGGACTCTAATGTTGCTAATATTTCACATAAATTCTCAACTCATATACTTATGTTTATATCAATAGCCTGCTCGTAAATTAACAGAAACCACATTTCAGAAAAATATATTCCTTGCTCAATATATCAGAATTGCCTCGCGCACATGCTAATATCATTCAAACATCCATCGGATCTACATACACTTTTACCCGTAAACAATAACCACTCGTCAATGCATTTCTAATAAAGACACTTTCTGCGACTGGTGCTCGCACCCACACAATAGAAAACCACATCTCCACCTTCGTATATATACATACCCATATATATATATTATACGCACGAGCTTAGCATCGCAAAATGACAGCGTTAATAGTCCGCACGCGGTAATAAACCACTGCCTTGCGCGCGTACGAGCAAGCCGCCTAAAATACACGCGCGGGAAAATACGCGCGAAAAAAGACACGCCGGCGAAATTAACGCCGGTAATGGGAAGGTAATGCGTCGAGTCACGCTTGCCAGACGCGCCGAGTGACTTTCCTTACACGCGTGTTTTCGAATTATAAAATGTGTCACGCGAACGCTCCAAGAGAGAGAGAGAGACCCTCTTGTACAGTGATATTTCGCTCGACGAGAGAGGACGAATGTAACGAGGTTTAAGTGGCGTTTTGGATCGGGGATATATTCTGGTTGGTTATCTGTATGTGTGTGTGTGTGTGTGTGTGCGTTTACACGGGGAATTTGATATGCGTGCGGATAGGCTGTCAGGGTGATTTTTCGGTGAGAGTGGACGACGGGTTGGAGTGCAGGAGAGAAGCTTGTTGATTTGATGTTTACGGAGTTTTAAAAACTTGCTGATGGGGATTGTAAATTTGTTTTTAGTGTGAGCTTGTTTGTGAAAGTTTACTGAAACGTTCTCTTTTTTTTTACTTGTGTAATGAGGATTTTAGGTGCAGAAAATAATTGAATGGGAATAGATTATTTTTAGAATTTTAATATTATATGGTCGAGGGTTATTCAAAATTTGTAGAAAAAAGTAGCACGCGTAGAATATTTAACGGCTTTCGTGTTAAAGATAATATATTGCTCCGGAAATTTTATAAAAGGTTTTTTTCCGAAAGAAGGCAATATACTCTTTAAGTAATAGACGACGAAATGAGAAACGAAAAAAGCTTCGGCGCTGAGGCTGAAATTGTCCCTCGCAAAAGCGAAGAATCCACTGTCTTTATTGACTTCCCTCTTTACTTAGTGCCTTGACTTCGCTACACTTCACTTTCCATTACTTCGCAGCACTTTACAACGCTTCGTAACAACTTTATTACATACGTGGGAAAATGAACGATGCATGTATATTTTTAGGTAAAACTACTCCTAAGAATTCGAGCAATTTTCAAATGCAAACGTAGCGTTATTGTGCATTGTGTAATCTCATTATTTTTATCTATCTATCAGAAATTTTATTTTTAATAAGAATAAAAATAAATTTAACGTCAACGTTATGACAGAATGAATTATAAAAATCATGTCGAGGAAATAATATCCTATATGACACAAGAAATACTCATAAATGTCTCGACAAATATATGAACACATTTTACAAAGGTACTTTCGGTTTCGGCTGGTGCACAATTGTCTACCAAATGAAAAAGTGCAATTTTTTTTATTCAATTATAATACCATTGTTAAAAATTATTATCCCTGAATTTCAACCATATTCATGCAGCCCTTAAAAGCATTTCGATCCATATAAATAAGAAGTTTTTAGCAATTGCAAAAATACAGTTGTATACTTCAATTTTAGTATGAAAATTCACGAACCACATTAATTGAATAACTTTTCAAAGTCATCGTGCCGCGTTTTATATATAAACTCGAAACGCGACCGCACGCGCATTACTGTATAGCGGCGGCACTGTGAATGATGCTTGATTAATCGGTTAATTAGCTCGCCTTTCGCGCGGACCCGAAAGCGCCATTTTTTTCGTTCGATTAAAGGCCAAGGCACATCGCTGCGGTATTAATGACACGCGCGGAATCCGGGTATATCGATATTGCGATCTCGTTGCCTCAAGTTTATTGCAACAAGAGGCGTGTACCGTATATCTGTGTGCGTGCACGCGTGCGTTGAGATTTTGAGAGCTGAAAATTATGTACAGGGTTCTTTAGAGTTACAAATCGTGATTTTTTTTTTGGTTCGATTCTTCGCGTGTTGGAGAGAGTAAAAGTTTTTGTATTTTATTGTTAAGATACTTTTGTACTGTTTCTTTTTGACCGTAAATTGTGAAAGAAAAATTCAAAAAGTGTGTGCTAAAGTATAACTTGAAATAAAATTGAAAAAAGTGATCAACACCTACTATAGATTCAAAATAAATTATCATAGACTTTGAAAAGATATCGTGTATAGCGTATATTTATCTCATACAATTATAATTATGTTTTCAATTTACATAAATTTAGATACGATTTAAAGCGTTACGTACAATAAAGGCATATTTTGCCGAAACATTGATAACGACAATTAAACCATCACCAAATAAATTTACATATATTTATTCGGCGAGATCGAGGCATCTGAATTAATGCAGTAGATGCGCACGTTTTATTTAATCATTTCGGAGGAGAACAAAGACGCATTAAGCGAATTCGAAAAATTCATCGAGTATTAATAGCCCCTTTGATGTAATCGAGGATAATAGTACACTCTTGAATATATATTGAGGCGAGCGCTTGGCTCTCGTCGCGTCCCATAAAAACGCCATAAGGTGTATATATCCAATTATTGCGTTACACACTAGCAACACCCACAATCTCATTATGCACCAAAGGGTCGCCCCCCCCCCCTCCCCCCTCATGCGTATCTCTTTTTCCGACAGACTGAAAGGTTTTTGCGTTTAGCATAAATCAATTATTTATATAATGAAAATTGAATTTTTACTATGAGATACCTTGTTTTTGAACAAAAGTTCTTCCACTTCATCCAAAAAAAAATATCTAAAATATATCATGAGACTATGTAATACATTTTCATATATCAAGGCATAAATTTGATCGTTTTTAGAAGTTATTATTCAACCCGTAGGAATAAAAAGCGAAACTTTATAAAAGTGTCTCAAAAGGCGAACTTTCGAATTAAGATAAGCCGGCGTATAATAAACACTTTACCACCGCACAATAATATAATGAGACACTAAGCCGCGCGGGTGTAGCGTTTCGCGTTTTTCCATACGAAGGAACAACGGAATCTTTACGAGGCAAAATTAGCGATAAATCGCCGCGATTTCTCGCGCGAAAGTGGAAGCGAGGGGATTAAGTTACATTTCGCACGCTTGGACGCAGGCGCGAAATGACGACTGCGTTTTAGATAAATTAGAAAAGCGGCTGGGATTTCATGTATAGAGGAGAACGAGGATGCAACTCGATTCGCGGAACGACCGGAATGGACGATCGGGCGGAAGATCGTTTGTCGTCTTGGTCTAGGAGAGCTTTGCTTTTGGAGGTAGTGCGTATGCACAATGATAACTTGATATAGTCATAATTTCAGCTCAAACTTCGAATGATAAGATTGTCTTGTGTTGTTATGAATAAGCTAGAGAAATATACAGGTATATAACATAGTTTTTTTGATTTTCGATTGTGATCTTATTTATTTAATTATGCAATCTTTGTCGACGATCTTGAAAACGTAACTAAAATTATATTTTGTCCAGTCTGTAGGAAATAATTAATATACTCCTGCGTCAGGAGAGAAATTTTATTTTTACAATCGGAACCTTAAAATATCAACTTTATATGACACGTTATAATATTATTTTGAAAATACGATTTCATTTTTATACATATACTTATTCCTTTATATTTAATCTTTCGATTTTATAAATTAAATTGTTCTCGGAAGCATTATCATCTTTTATATTGGTATAATAATCAACCTAACTTGAAATTTGAAACTCGTTTAATAAAATAAGGAATGCTTACACTGCCAGTTTATATTGCAGTTTCAAAACATTTTACAGCTTTATTAATGCAGGACTTTTATACCGCTGATTAATTATTTCGTCCACAACTTTAAACACGCGAGAATAATAAATTAAGTTAATTAAAAACCACACTACGATGAAAAAAAAAATGTAAACGTCGTGTGCAATCGAAATCGAAGCACATTAATCATCACAAAACGATGTTTACTTTCACCTTTCTTATTATTCATCAAAAACCAATCTGTCAACTTTTAATACACTAATCGACCTTTTAGCTGGAGCTAACTTTCCATAAATAACCCCCGATTACATTTTTCGAGTCAAAATATCGATTTCAAAAGACGAAGAAAAAAAGCATAGGCGGAACGGACCGTGGCGCTCATCGATCATCCCGAACGATTTGATTCCGAAAATATGCAAATACCCACCACGCGGTCGATAATTGAAAAGATTCAATTCGCCTGTGCTGTTCTGGGATGCAAAAAAAAAATAAAATAAAAGAAACAACCTACAAAGCAGCGCGTCTTTTAATTATTCACCGGCTTTGCAAAAATTCTCCGACAAAGGCGAGACGACGCGCAGTAAACGTCACGCGGAATAGAAAACGCGCGTGTGAGGGCCGGCAGCGCGCGTCGTATATAATAAAGGGACGAGAAAAATGAGCCTCGCCCTCTCTCTCACCGACGTATAATTAGCCAATCCGAGATTAGGATTGGGAAGGCACACGAGCGAGTCTATGATCGTGCAATTTGCGCGTGCTGTTACTTTTTTTTCTCCTAGGGGTTTATTTTTTGCGTAAGTTCGTCGAGGGTATCCGCAAAAATGTGCGCCGTGTGTGGTCGCAGGTTCGGCGAGCCAGAAATCGAACTGAAGATGGGAAACTTTGGTGGTAAAAATAGTTCGCATGAATTCTGATTATTTTTTATAATTTATTATACAGCGGTGGTAAAGTAGGAAAATAGGTGATTCTTTATAAGAAAATTTATAGTCGTTTCTTTCAAATGGAATCGAATATCAAATTTGTTTGCTTATTTTTAAATATTTGTGATTTTTATGAAATGGATAGTTGTATTATTAAACTATTGATAAGCAGTATTGTTGAACTTTGATTAAAAAGTTTTTCCATTACTCATAATTAAATTTTAGTAAATAAAATTCGGAAAGTTATATCTTAAATGTTTATATATTAATATTTGTTGATGAATTTCGTTGCGACTTACTTTTTTCTATAAAAAATTAGATCATTAAAATTATACATATATTAGATTACATACTCTCAATAATACATGTAGTGTGAGAATAAACTATTAAACATATGGGTAAATTTAATACCCAAACATACTTTAGAACAAAATTAAATTTTGTACAAAATAATAAAGACTCAGATGATAAAGAGATTTTTGTAAAATGGATTTACCCTAGTACCCGTTTTCGGTATAATTACCTTCCGCTGCTACTCTCGAGTTACCATCAAGACCGTGCTGTCTACGTTACCGACGGCGAGTACATACAAGAAAACGCATTACTCGTTGAAGATGGCATCACTTTTAAATTCTAAGAATTGTCTTTTACAACAAACTGCTTTCTATGTAATTTTATCAGTTGTGCGGCATCTTTGCGCGAATAGTCGGCATACAAACTAAAAATAACATAGAGTCAAAAATGATGTATTATCATATACAAAAGAAAATATAATTTATCCAAGCATGTTCTATAGTGACTTAAACATCTTATTTTAGCATTCAGTATAATTCAAAATTATGTATTAAGATATGTTTTATTAAAAATTTTTCTTAAAATCATACAAAATAATAAAATAAACTTCCATCGTAACAATTCTATAAAGAGTGTTCCCTCGCTCCGCATGCACTTCTACCTCCCTTAAATGTTTTGCTTGCAATATAAGCTATCGTTATCACCCTAGCCACTTGCTGGCATTCCTCAAGTATCGCTCGCTTGCAACGGACGTACGTTTATACAGATCTACTTTAAGAAAGAATAAAGAGTTATAAGGTGCAAATACAGAACTGTAACGAAATACTGAGAGACCGGGATAAATAAAAGATGTACATAAATCGGAGTAGCTTTTATTGGTTATTTACACGCCTTCACGACGGTGAAAAAGTATGAGCGCTACTTTTCAAAAGATCAAGTGTACAAGCCGTGAAAAAAGTGATTGTTAAATTGTGATTCTCTACAATAATTGAAACCGAGTTGATAAAGGTATGTGTTGGGGTATTGGTCGGGAGGGGGGAGGGGTATATAAAAATAATACACACGATTAAACACAGTTTTACAAGAATTATTCAACATGCTATTTTTAAATTAAAGAAAAAAGATTTGTAAGTCAAACATATAACAAATAATTGCTTAAAACTGCACGATTCACATATCCACGATGATCTACACTCTTTCCAGTCATTCAGATTCACGCGTGAATCAACCAATTATAAAATATTTACAAAAAATACATCTAACTAATTAAAAACTTGTTCGTTGGTATAAAAATGCAGTATTATTGTCTATTGCAGACCGCATATCTCTATACATATAGTATTTCGGCAGGTTCGAAGAAGTGTTGCGATTAGCGATTTTGCTGACAATCTAAATTTATAGCGATTAAAGAATATCTACTCGATTGATATAAGAGTTTCTGGTATTAAATGATTTGTTCAAGTAAACGAAAATGAAAATTGGTTTGAAATTGGAAAAATAGCTGATGATTGATGATACTTAATATTCATATTAAGTTTGTTTGGCTATGTTAGATAATGAAAATAAATGAATGCAGGTATTTTTCGTGAAACTGTATTTTAATGAAAAAATGTTGTTCTAATTTGCAGAAGAAAAAAAGAAAAAAGAAAAGATGTGCATGGTATTACACATAAAATTATCAAAGTTGAAATTAATTTTCTTAATTATATTTACAGATACCAAAGACAAACTATATTTCCGATGGCAGAACAGCATTAGTCAATAAACAGATTTCTAACAAAGATGTAATCAGGATTGAAAGAGCATAAAACTGAAGTAAAGGAGCTTGAACAAAAAAGGTTGTGAAAAAGAACAGCTGGAAACAAAAATCTCATAGAAGATAATAAAATAATGAAGAAAAATTGTTCCAGAAAGAGAAAACTCCTGAACAAGAGTTCTACGGCAAGTAGAGTAGATGACGGTTCAACCCAAGAAGCTGAAAAAATGAAGCAAAATAAGCGACAGAAAAAGTGTTCTAAAGAGAGGAAAATACCAGGAAAGAAACATTACAGAAACGAAGAAGGTCCCTTACAGGACGAAGGAGAAAGTATGTCAAGTAAAAAGAAGAGGAACATAAGTAAAAAAGAAACGCCGAAACTTGTTCAAAAGGAAGAAGCTCTAAAAAAGAAAATAAACACAATCAGGAAGAAAAAACAGGACTTTGAGAAACAAATACGAGCAACGCTCAATGTAGTAACTAGAAGCTCTGCTAGGAAACAGCTAGATGTCGAAGTTAATAAACAAGAGCAGCGTATAAATATAAACAACACGTCTGTAAAAAGAAAAGTAACTTCAAAAGTTAAAGATGAATTTACAGAAGATGCAGATGTGATCATTTTAGATCCAGAAGTGGTACCTGCTCTCATGAAAAATAGTGGATCTATCACAAAGTTGCAGAAAACCGACTGCAATTGTATAGATTATGAATATAGAGATTCGTTTAAGTATGGCTGGAGACGGAAACCAATTTTATGTGAACAAAATTCAACAAATGAAACAACTGATTGTTACTATAATCCAAGAGACATACAGCTCAAGAGTAGACCGAAAATGCAGCAAAATCGTAAGTATCATCGAATGCTTTACTCATTAGCAAACTGTCTAACTTTATGCAATCTTGTAATATAATCTTCACGAGGTGAAACAAACCTTCGGCTTAGTAAGAAGTGGCATCTACTATAAAAATTGGCATGCAAATTTATGTCAATAATAACAGAATACAGAAGTTAGAATTCTTATATAAATTTTTTACTAAAAAATTTGTTAGCAATAGGATTAATATCTTAATTGTGAAATAAAAAATACTGCTCATAACTTGATACTTTTTCAAAGTGGATCTCTATAGTTGATACTGCCTTTTACCAAACGAAAGAACTATAGAATTTATTATATAATTAAAACTTTTTATTTACAGTTATCAATGGTTTTACCATGAAGAGTTGTTCATTTGATAACATAATATGCTTGGACAGTACTGATTCAGAAGAAGAAATGGATCAATATTCTACAACAGTAAACGAAAGTATGAAAATTCAGAAGAAAAAGTGGAAATTGGAATTTCCAGAAATTTCCAAGAAAAGTAATATTCATACATTTCCGGAAGATGTTTTACCTAAAATGGAGTCCTGTAATGTTCATGATGCAAGTAGTATTGATAATGGAAGAATTATTGTAGAGGTATGTTAAAAACTTATACTCTGAGAATTTAAATTATTTTTCTGTTCAAATGTATAAAACAGTGCATCATACATGTTATTAGGTTGAAGTGCATAATGAGCCAAGTAGTCCTAAAATTTTGGGTAGAAAAATCGATTCAGAACAAAAGTTAGAATTACAAAACCGAAAAGCTGAAGCCAATAATCAATTACACACAAAATTTAATAAGCCGGTGGTATAGAAAATAAAAATACATTTTGTTAAATTGAAATTCATTAAATTTTATTTATTTCATCAGTATATTTTTTAGAACAATTTAGATAATGTACAAGAACATCAAATGCATTCGGAAAATTTTTGTGATATTTATGACGATCACGCTGAATCATGTAACACAGAAAAAGAGATTATTATAATAGAAACTCAAAATCAGAATAACTTAAGATGTTTAAAGGTCATTAAAAATATATAGTAATATATATTTTCAATTTATTAATAAATTCAATTCTTATTAAATTAAATTATTTTTAACTATAGGAAAAATTGAAACAAAAGTCCCAAATCCTTATAAATACGATAGTGGAAAAAAATATCGATAGTGAAGATAGTTTATTAGTCAACACAAGTACTTTGCCCATTGAGAGGGACATTGATGTTAAAAAACCAAAACATTTTAATTTGTTGAAAGGCGACACGGTTAATATCATGTGGGAAAGAAGTAAAGAAAGTGAATGCAAAGAAATAAATAATGAATGTTCTTTTAAAGAATTGAGTACTTCAAAAGTTACTGTAGATCCAACTCTAAATGAAATATTGAATTCAAGAACTTTACAAGTATATTTCCATTAATTCTAATAAATTATTTTAATGATTTAATTAAATACAAATTATTTATTTGCTAGAATGAAGACAAAGAATCCGAAGAAAGGATATTAATTGACACAAAATTACATTCTAATACTGATGTTTCAAGTACAAACAATTCTTCTACTAACAACAATAATCCACTCAATGTACCAAATGTTGATGAAAAAATAGACAATTACAACGATGCTTATAAAAAAATTATAGAAGTTACAGATGTAAGTTACAGAAAACGTAATTTAACTGAAATAGAGAATGTACATAGTACATCTTTTACTGTACAATCATGCAAAAGTACAACTGATGTTACTAGAAACGATTCGCATAATATAAATTACATTGAATTAAGTGAGCCACAAGTGAGTTTCATGTTGATAAATATATTATCAATAATTTAGTTAATTTGTTTTCATAATTAATAATTATTTTGCAGCAGGTGATTGATCAAGCTACAAATGAATTGATTCAAAAAGTTTGTTCACAATCATACACATTATCTTACGAAAGTAATGTTGAAACTGTAATATCAGAAACAATAGAAATGAACAGATTAATTACATCAAAAACTGAAAATAATATTTACTATGATAAATTTGAAGTTGAAACTTTGCGAGGGAATAATGTATAATATACTTATTATTTTATTAAAACCACTATTTAATTTTGTTTATATTGCAATTTTTACATTTTTAGGATCATTGTGCTAGTACTGAAAGGGTATCGGATGAATTACAGTCGGATGATGTAAATGTATTTCAAAGTACATCAACTATTACTACGGCTAATGAAACTTCAAATTCAAACATGAATATTAGTTCAAGTGAAATCTGTAAAAATGAATCACTAAAAACTAGATATAAAACAGAAGTTAAATCACTTGTAAGATAAACACTAAAATAGAACAAAATCAATTAAACTAATTGTTTTAAATCATTTAATTAAATTATTTTTAGAACATAGTTGATTATATTAACAGTTTCAAAGATGAATCATTGCAGGCAATGGATACAGTTACCAGTAATGCATTGAGACTACTACCAATGGAAAATTACCTAACGAGCATGGACAAAGAGACTCCCAGCATATGTAAAACTTTGAATATGAAGATTGAACCAAGTTCTACGGAAGAAAACGTATTACAAAACATTGTTTTTGAGCGAGATATAAAATCTAATGATTTACAAGTAAGTCAAAATACGAAATTTGAATGGTTATGAAAGCTTATTCAGAGATCGGTGTTATTCGCCTTCAACTTTTTTCTGAATACTTTAGTAAATATTTGATACGAAGAAATGATTTTGTTTAATAAATAAGTTTCTTACAAAACGCTTTAAAGAAATTTTGAAAAAAATATTCGATGATTATTTTCTCGACTAATCAAGCATTCAAAAAAAATTTTGATAACTAATTTTATCCAAAATTTTTTAAAAACCTTTAAAGTCCTTGTTCCATTTCATGAGAAACCTAGTTACAGTTTTTATTTATCCAAATTATTGAATCCCTAAGATTATTAAAGTAATAGCGCATACATTTAAACTGAAATTGATAATGCATATTTGTTTTTTTTATAATACAAACAATGATTGTTCTAAAAGTAGCAGGGGTAAATCTGTGATATGAAATCTTTATAATTCTGATATTGCAACTACGTAAATTGCAAAAAAACCACAAATTCAAATGTAATTCATAATAATATATTAATTTGAATAATATTATAATAACTTTAATGTACTTTGTATCTAGAATAATGTTTGTAGTGTACAAACTTCAAGAAATATAAATCAAGAAGAAATAGATTTCTATTCCAAAAATATTTTAGAAAATGCAACTCTTGAAGAAGAATCTGTTACTATGTTTCGAAAAATTGTTGAGGAGAATCAACTAATCGGCAAGTATGAAGATTCTATAGGGAAATATATAACTGACGAAATAGATAATAATCCAAGCGATTTAGATGTAAGTAATAGTATTTCTGTAACAACATTATAAAATACAATTATATAATGTCTTCAGTGTATTATTATTATAAATTGGAAACTGCTAGAAGAGCAAATTTTATTCCACCGCGCGCTGATAAACTTTATAACATAAACATAAATTAAAAGATTTTATTTATGTATTTTAATTCTAGGATGATTTTTATGACGGTGAAAATGTTTTAACTGAAACCGCGCAAAGAATAACAACTTTAGCTAGTAAAATTTTAAACAACCATAATACTACAGTATCTTCAGATATTTTGACTAAAAACATTGATGAATACAATATTTACAGCATATCTAACGATATTTCAGATAATAAAAAAAATTTGCTAAGAAATACTGATAATTTGAATGTACGTATATAATGAAATATCAATATCTGCCCCATTATTTATGGAATAAGTTAATATATGTTGTCCATTTGCAGACGAATTTTACTTGTAAAGAAAGTTTGGGAAGTTACATAAATGTTTGCACAAATTTTGATTCAAAATATAATATAAAAAATTTTAAATTGAATAAATATTATTTATAAGCATTTTCAATTGTAAGATATTATAATTTTCAGGAACAAATGAGTGAAGAACAAAATATACCTGAATCGACCGAGAAAGTACAATCTGATGCACATAACATTTCTGGCCAAAATTTACTATCTACTATAAACGAACCATTAAACTTGTCTATATTAACTAATAATGGAACTGAATATTATGCATCAGAAACGACTAATCCAATGATAAATTCAGTCACATCCACTCAAAATAATATTAAGTCAGAAAATCAGAACGATTTCTTATTATCTAGAGTTGAAAATACATTTCAAGATGATAACATAGTTGTAGAAGAAAATGCTAATGAAGTAAATAGATATACTCATAAACATATATAATGTACATTAACATTTTTTTATTATTTTTAGAGAAACATTATTGATTACAATGACCCATTACTAAACACAAGTAATACGCAATCTTTACAACTTACAAATAAGCAGCATGAACTAAATTCTTTGCAAAATTTAAATATTACAAATTTAGTTGGAATACAAAAAAATTACAATTCACAAAAATTGGAGGATGATCCTACTGAATCATTAAGTGTATGATAAAAATTTTACCTTGAAATTCAGAAAATAAATTACGTAATTGTACATCTATTTTATTTTAGGATTCTGATTCTTCACACAGTATTGCAGATGTGTCATCTGAAACAGTTAATTCACCAACAGATGATATTTTATGTGATGAACAAAGTTCTTCAACAGGACAAGGAAATTTTTCCATAACTGACGAATCTAATGAAAAAGTAATATTTCATTTGAATAGTTTTTTGCATCAAGAGAATTCAACATCCAATTATAACTTTTCATCAATTACTAAGAAGACGGAAGTTGAAAATATTAACATAGGTACAGATCATGTAATTAATGAAATGCGTTCAAATGAAAATGAGGCACCAACTTGTTTAAATGCAATAACAGGATCAAATTTAATTCAGGTATATTTTATAATATAAATATGTCATATCATATTATTATTATTATCAATAAGTTTAAAATCAATTTGTGGCTGATGTTAAATTTATTAATAATGATCATTCGTTTTCAAAATAAAACTATATAATAATAATTAAGATAAGAATTCTGAAAACATAAATAAATTTTTATAGAATGCAGTTTGTGTAGCTGGAAATTCTTCAAATGAAAATAACAAAATAAATAATCCGTTAAGTGTTCCTTTTGACTCCCAATATGTATTAAAATCTAAAACATCTGAAATACAGGAGTTAAAAAAGATTTTAGAATCAACTATTGACGATGAGGATTTTTACGAAGAAACATATCGAAGTTTAGTACAAACAAATATTAACGATTCAGATCCAGAAAATATTATTCAGATAAAAAAATTTCTGAAACACGATTTGCATAATAATTCTCAGAAATCTATAGTCTCTGAATCTGATGGGAATGTTGTTGAACCCACAGAAGATCATGTTAATATTCCAGATTCAACACCTACTAAGCAATCAACACCTTTAGAACAAACGTATTCATTAAATAAGAGGCCACTGATTTATACTTATCCGCATTCTATGGTATCATTTTGTAGCGGATATAGTTTACTAAAACACATATTTAAATATTTGAGTTTTAAAGATTTATTGGTAGCTCGACAAGTCTGCAGAGTTTGGAAAGAAATCGTCGATCAGCCGCTTCTTTGGAAAAAGGTACAAATAAAAAATAATAAAATGATTGAGGTTCTAGAGAATACATTACAAAAACATGAAACGGAACACATACTAGTGATTGATGAAGATTGCGATAATTGGGAAACCTTTATCAATACTATTGCAAAAATTAATAGTCTTCGTGCACTCGAGTTATGCCCATGTCCTGCGTATGTTCTTGAAAAAGTGACCGAGAATTGTCCTCAATTAGAGATCATTTCTGCACAGTCAATTAAAAGTAATAGCATTAATATAGAATTTGTAAAGAATTTAAATAATATTCAAAAACTGGAGCTGAGAGCGGCAACTAAGATATCGTTGCAAGGAGATCTTTCTTGTCTTTTAGAATTTTCAAAATTAATGTATTTGGTAAGTAAGATTATGTTTTAAAACACTTCAAAATTTGTTATTTTACGTTATCGATGAATTTTCTATTGAATTATAGAGCTTACGATCAGTAAAAGATCTGGGAAAGAAGAAAATTGCAGTAATTCAATATCTAACGAGTCTTCAAACCCTTGAATTAGGCGAATGTTCGGATTTTTCTAACACGTTTGGTTCTGTAGCATTGATTGAACTGAAAAATTTAAAGCGCCTAAGACTTGAAAAAGTTGAAAATTCATCCTGTATTATCGATATTCTTACAAGTGTCCCGAAATTAAATAATTTAACCGATTTGGAGTTAGTTAACATTGACGTAACTAATGGATTTGGCAGATGTTTACCTAAATGCCATAATATTCAAAAGTTAATGGTTATACCTATCTACGAACAAAATTTAGCATTATCAAATAATATTATTTTAAAAACTATTCCGAAATTATCAAATACATTAATACACTTCGTTTGGGGCGTTACTGAAGAATTATTGCAGTTTTCTAAAGCTATATACGAATATCCAGATGATGATTCAATACCAGTTTTGAAACCAATACCTTATTTAAATTTTTTGGAAAAATCAAGTAGAGGTAATAAACATTATTTTAAGTTAAAACAATTATTAAGAATATTACAATGATTTTTAAACTTTTTATCGATATTTCAGGAGGTGCCAAGGATAAAAAGAAATTGGTTTCAAGTACATCAGAAGTAGACATGCTGTCATTATCTAATTTACAAAAATTTTACTCAATTTTTTCACCAACAACGCAAGTAGACATTTTGAGAGTTAAGATTTCTGAAACCTGGAGTTTAAATATGTAAAAAAAGATTTGACTTGTAACTATTCTTTATTCTCATTTAAATGATGATACAAAAAATATTTTATAATTTTACATTTCATGGTACCACCGATTAAAACATTTTCAGTATTTTCATGTGTAAAATTGATACAAGTTCAACTGTTTCAATTATTATTAGTTCAGTGTATTTTCTTATGTTTTGTTAAATATTTATCATATAATAATTTGCGATAAAATACATCGTTCAATTATTATTTACAAAAAATACTTGTAATATTTGTATAATTATATAAATTTTGTAAAAAAAAATACCATAAAACATGAGATAATATTTTATTTACTAAAACTATTTTGAATGAACTTTATTGTTTTTCATACTTTTGAAGTGTATAGTGCGGTAAATATAAGAAATTAACACAAAAAGTTCTGTGCTATGCACTGAGACATGACTATGGGTAAGTTATCGTTCCAACTGCATTTTCTACCTTATCGGCCACTCATGGAAAAATATATGGGTGTTTTTTAAACTCATTGTAGATGGCACTATACAAAATCTTAAGATGAACAAGTCTTATTTATTCGTATGTTGAATTTAATTACTCAATAAAGAGCAAATATTTAATTTTAATGGTATTTTAATTCACTTACTTTTACGGTACGAATTTATTAATTTCAAATATAATTTGAATTGAGCGGCTTCTTTATTTTCAACAATATTCATTTTTAACTACATTTTTTATTAATATTTAATAGTTTTCTAGAAGTTTTTTTTAATGTTTTTTGTATATCTTTTTCAATTTGTTACAAATTTGATTAGTCTATATACTTTTGTATGTATAATTTCTATGTTATATAAAATGGGAAAGAAATCAATACGTGCTTCATACAAATCGAAAATCATTATTTAAATAATAGAAAAATTTATCTCAAATTGATATTAAAAGGTCGTTGCTGATACAAACTCAAATCAGCCCAATTTGTTCTTAAATTTTGAATTTGAATCTCCACTATACGCCTGGAGAGTCAGATAGTATAGTAATCAATAGATCCAAGGGGTGCTTCATCCCTTTATATGTGCGAATTTTCCCTCGTAACTCGAGGAGCCAGGTTGGCCGAGCGGTCTAAGGCGCGGGATTTAAGCTCCTGTTCCCTCTTGGGAGCGTGGGTTCGAATCCCACACCTGGCAGATTTTTTTATCCTGAAAGTTTATCAAATCGTTCAAGAGTATGAGGTCAAAAACAATTGTTAAATTTGGCATTATTTTGATTTTTTTTTTAATTTCTTAGAATAGAAACAGCTTCCCAGAACAACTAAGTTGTTAGCTATAATGATGGTATTTCTGGAAAATCAATAACGTACAGTATATGTTTAAAATAGAAAAAAGGTGCAGTGCTAGTAGATGTGTATTAGATACATTTAAAAAAGGTCGTGTTCAAATTGTAATGGACAACTACTGATTAAAACAAAATTAAATTAAGTATGCTACTAAAGAATTAAAAATCCAAGGTTTTTTATATAAACATTGTGAAAACACATATCTGTCATTTTATCATATGATGCAACTACTAACATACGTTACTGACTCTTGCATATGTTGCAACTTAGTAAAACAATGCAGCATTTTTTTTAGATTTTAACTAAAAATTAAAAACTAAAAATGATATTATTTCATTTTATCTTTCCATGTTACATATTATATAACATATTTTTGTGAACTCAATCATAGATAAAAAAAAATGGCTATATATAAAACTATGAAAGTAGCACTACACAACTTTTTAAGAATTTAAAACGAAATTTTTTGTAATATACAATAATTTTTACTGATTTTTTCTTCTTTCCCCATATTATTTAAATAACGCCAAAGAAAAAATTAATTTCAAAACAACCAAACATTATTATAAAAAAAATCCACACATTTTTCCAAACCACCAACACACGCCCATTTCCAACCCGCCGTCACAACATTTACAACTCACTCGACCGAGTTGCTACCCACACACCCTGCACAAAGGCGAACCTCCCCAAAAACGGCACGCGCTCTTTCTCTTTCGTAATATAATATCTCCGCATAAAGATCACCGGTAATCAGCAGATGGTAATGCGCGCGCGCACGAGCACAATGGCTAACCAAAATCCAGCAGATCTTATCAATCTGCCACCGTCGTTGCATCGCTCCGTTGCCGACGAGGGGAAACACCGCAGTGGCTCATCTTTCGCTCTTTTGGACGTGCCAATCTAAAGTAGCGGCAGCAGCGACGACAGTATATATATAGCGGCGGGGGTTGCGTTTTGCCGATGTTCGTTTTTGGACGGCTGACGGCTGGAAATGAGAAAGGGGGTGACCCGCGTGCCCGGTTTGATTCCCTCGGACCGATAGCAGCGTATGGGTAATAATCTTCAAATAAGGTTGAGGGTGGGTTATAGAGACGAGGCTGCTTCCGATATTACCGGCTTGGTTATCAAACTGTAATATAGTGTTTGGAGTTTTTTTTAGTAAAGACGTTATTTCGAACAGTCTGAGTTGTGGTCAGTTTTGGAGTATTATGTCAACTTTATTATCTTAAGTCTTAAATAATTATGTAAAATAGTAAATAATTTTCACAGAGAATAATTGTTGTTAATGAAGAATGCATTGAGTAACAAATTTTACATTAAATTTATAGTTCTTTGTCAGAAAATTTTATTAGTGTAAAGTAATATTATATTTTTGATTAACATGAATTGCTACTGCTTGATTAATTCTACTTTTGAATTCATGAACCGCAGGCCATTCACATATTTAAAACAGTTTGCAATCATTATTTTCCTTCTTTCTATTTTAAAATCATTCATCGAAACCCAATACCATTGAGCATCAAATTAATTTCATTATCGGCCACCGCAATTCAGCATGCAAATGTATAAAGCCCGAAATTACAATGAAACGTCACTGTCGTATACTCATTCACTTTCAATTTACATATCAAAAGTATATAACATTTTTGTTTCCCATCAACGACGTCAGCGTTCGGCTCTCTTACTTTAAAAGACTCGTAATCTCCTATGACCGGTAAACTATAGGGTCATGTAAAAAGCAAGTCTTGTAACGTGGCTACCCTCGTAAAAAGAAAAAAAAAGTAAGCAGATTGGTCGCGGCGGATTAGCGGCTAATGGGGGTTCGAAGTTCCCGCGCGAGGGGCTGAGCACGGAAAAATTCGAAGTGGCTTTCTCGCAAATGTACTTACATAAAAGAAACGCCGACGTCAGATATCTCACAAAGCTTGAATTTGATATCTACTAATAGACAGATGATAATGTATTCTACTTTTTTTTTAGCCTGACACTCATTCCATTTTTCATAACTATTTTCATTTCAGTAAAATAAATATTTAAATTTAACCGTAAATTTAAAATAATAATGAGAGAGACGTCATTTTATTACTTATTTATAGATAAACAATAAAAGATGTAATAAATTTTTACCATGTTCCATGAATAAAATTAATAATCGGTATGCATGTGCAGTGTAATTCTTTTTATATTGTAGTATCCATCAGTAAATTTCGAACCTAAGAAACACTTATTCGACACAAAAATACAATTGCCATAAACTATTTTCCCCTAAAACCAAGCAATTTCATCTCCCATTTCAACCAAAGAAATTTACATATTACATTAGCACAATGCAACAACAGGCCCCATACCTACTACACTCCGATAGCTAATATTTTGATGTACCCAAGCGCAATTACAAATTAATACTACCGGTGTTTTCTCACCGAGGGGCGCGCACAACCAACCGAATACTCGCTCGATAAAAACTCCTGCGCGCGCCCACCACCGACGAGAAGAGAAAAAAAAATCTACTATACGCGCACGCGTCGCCGGCACGTGTGTACCTATGCGAAGCCACGTGGCGGGCAATCCAAATCTAATAACGCAAACAGCCCTTACAATGGTAACGGGACACCATGTGAACTAATCGCTCTGAAGTGGTCCTCGACGTCGGTGCGCGCGCGCGTATCCTGTTTCGCTATTCGTTTTTCGTTGGTAGGTATATAATATTGGAGAGAGAAAGGACAATGTGGGAGCAGAGTGTGTGGAGTATTGTATAAGGCGTGTTTGTACTTTTTACAAATCGATTAGGCGATTGTTTGGGGCTTGCGTGGGGGATTATATGAGGATGGTGGTGGGATGAGTTATGGGAGTTGCATAAAGGTTCGAATGCGAATTTTGAAGGGAATTGTTAGAAATATGTAGAAAATATTTGATCACGGAAAAGCTTAAACGGTATTATTTGACTTTTAAATAAAGAAATAAATTTGAAAATTTGCATGTGCAAAATTAAAGAAAAAATATAATTTGTTGTTATTTTTTAAGCTGCTTTCATCAGAAAGATTTTATTGAAAATTATAAATTGTCAATCTAACAATGAGAATAGAGGTATATGGTTACCAGTGGCATGGAATAATAAGAAAATAACAATTTTGATGAATTCAAAATGTTTAATTCCCAAAAAATTTTCATTTATATTAATATACATCAACAAGATTCGTTTTCCTTCTTTTCTTTTTCGTTTTTTTTAAATACTTCCTGTGTTCGAAAATGGACTTATACATATGCCTGTTTTGTGCGTAGATCGATGACAAAACCAAAAGAAAAACGTACAAGAAGACAATGAAACTTAAATATTATACAAAATTCAACGAAACACTCTCGCTCTCTTTTCTACCTATAAAGAACACGCGTATAGAAACAAGTATACAATTGTTTTGTCGCTGTGTTAAATGTGTGTGTGTGTGTATGTATAAGTCGTCTATGGATATATAACGGTAAACAGGCTCAAGCGACTTTCGTCGTCGTATATCCTAATATGAGCTACGCAGGCGCTGAGAGTGAGAGATAAAAAAAAATTAAATATAATGTAAACGCGAGAGAAACTGTATGTATGTATAGTGGAATATACAAATCTGGGAATCAACGCATTTTCACTTTTCGCTTATTATAGAATTCTGAGTTTCCTTGTTCCTCGCTCTCTTTCTCTCTCGTATACTTTCATAAGTTCTGTATAAGACGATGTGTTTGGACCAATTTATCAAACAATTCGACGTAATTATACGGTCTTTTCACTTTTTTTTTTATTTATTATTCATTTATTTATTATACACGACACCGCGGGACTTTGCGCCACTTTACAATGCCCATCGCGCGTGTGTGAGAATTCGATATCGTCGCCCAACCTTTGTCTGTAAATTCGTCGAAAATTCAGAGATGTGTATTAGGTACATATGCATATATATATATATACCTTTGTCGGCAAGTAAGAGAAGCACTGTAAAGTGCGCAAAGTACCGCCACTGGAGAGTTTATAAGCCTAGGTATGCTCTAAGGTTATGTACATCTATGTATAGATAATTAACGATTACTCTACATTCGTTTCTAAACCTCCTCTCTGTCGCTTGATAAGGTGAGAGGACTCGCGCGCAGGCAACTTACAAATTAGATGCTTCGTATAATATCCGTGGCCTTGTCCTCGCTCACTCTATCTCTCTTTTATTTTTTTGTACATCGCAACAATATTTACAAAATAATGTACACGTTACAATTCTTTTTTTTTCACCATTTCTTTCTCTCTCTTTATATATATAATATGTATATATAACGCACGCGTCACGCACTGATTACGTTTAACTTACTACGAGATTATCGATTAGTGTTTCGGATGCACTTTATAACTTTCCATACGAGGCAAAGAGGTGAAAAGGGGGAGTTCGTGGGGGCCTGTACGTGGGTTTTTCTCTACATATTATGCGCTGTCGAAAAAATCCATTTATCTTTCACGAACGAAGTATACGACTGTTATTATTATACTGGAAGTGTATGTGTCTGTCTCTCCTCTGTTACTCATTGATAAGCGATATATGTCCGTCTAGTGGCATCTTACGCTTTGTGATAAAGCTCGCCTACGACCGTCTCTTTATGAAAGATTCAACGCTTTCCGTTATATTCGAGAAGAAGTCGTTGTCGTTGTCATGGCGAGTCTCCGTACTGCTCTGGGATTCAAACAAAACGCGTGTACTTTCTTTCAGTAGATGAAAAGACGGATAATTTAAAGTTGATACACTCGTAGAGTAGTTCGGAGTAAATAAAATTAATATAATGAAAAGGCTTCAAACTGCGGTTCCTATTTCTTACAATTCGTTTTTTAATTCTACAAAATTTACTTTCATCTTGCTTATATGAAAAGAAGTATCTGCATATTTCGAAATAGCATTATTACAATTGGAAAAAGACGGCTTTTTCATTTTACGAAATTCTTTTTTTTTAGTTATCCCTGTTTCTCCGAAAGTGTTGTACAATAAATAGGTAGAATGAAGCCTCTTATTATACAGACGTAACAATTACGATAATCAAGACAATTTTATCTTTTCGTCGTTATGTACAATTTTTGCCACAGTATAGGATGAAAAAAGTTCGATGAAAATTTACTCTGCACTTTTCCCCGATATAGATATGTATAAATTTCTTAATTATACACTACATAAGAATCCACGTAACGGATTCCTTCGTATAAATACACGCCCTGAACGTTTTTTATATATATATATATCATCAGATTTGCACTGGTGTCACTTTTACAATTAAACCGCTGATTTTTCTTATATTAATAAAATTCTATAACAGGTTTTGTGTGATATGCACGACTTTCGCTCACTCATTATTCATACAAGTATGAAATTTTTTTCGAATCGTACTACGTACGCTCTCTTAACAACAAACGAAAGAAAATATTCATACGTTACTATTATCAATTTGATACCTTTCACATAAATTTTGTGAATTCCTTCGTAATTTGCACATAAAAGTATCGAAAATTATACTCATGCGTTTATTTCTTCTAAATAACAACAATAATAACTCGAACTTGACGTAATTTTTGTCTTATATTTTGTCACACCTCAGTGACAAAAGAAAAAACATTTTATACATCACTTAACGTATAAAATTATTTAAAAACAGAAACAACAAAATCGATTTTTAGTAATAAAAAAAAAATTGATAATATTCCTCTTTCGTTTGTTATCCATGTCATACAATAATCCAACGTTTTTCTTCAATGCGTATACAATCTCAGCTGATCGCCAGCTTGAAACATGGCTCTTGTGACGCTGTAACACCGGCAAATTCGTCTTTCATCCATCTCGAAGTTACCCCATAACGGGGCTTACGGCCCGTAACACTATTTGCCGCTCGAGGAAGAGAGTAAAGGACTGCTGCTGCCACCTGTCGCAGAGTTGTATCCTTGGCTGCAAGTCGGTAGCATGAACGGGTTCATATTGAACGGCGAGCCCACGACGTCACCTAGCCCTGTAACATGCCCACTGTTGTTGGTTTACTTTAGTTAGTAGGTCGCTGACGATTCGTTACTGGATAGGGTTTACAAAAAAAGAAAAGGATTGCCTGTTTTACCGACTGAGTTGTTTTGAGGTTAGGGTTCATTTGAATGGAACAATCATGTTTCTTCTTAATAAAATGTTTGACTCAGTCGATAAAAATAAATAGTAATAAACATAACCAACTTGCAAAGATAAATTGAATTTTTAAACAGCCAATTTAAATTGAGCGAAAAAAGCCTCAGGCAACATATTTGATAAAGAAGTGAGCATGCAGGTAAGTATTGTAAAAAATAAAAACATAAAGTACATACACATGAGTGACTGGCGCTTTGAGCTATAACTTGTCATTGTTTCTTATATTCGCAAGGCATTATAACGTTTGTGCTAGAAAAGGTGTTGGTGTTGTGGGCGATTTATTTTTTTTTTTATTGTTTTTTTGTATTTTTTTTACTGGGCTGCCGTAGCGAGGTGGTGCTGTGTGGACCAGTGCGGTGGGACTGAGGTGGTCGGTGGTCGGACTACAGGGGCGAAAGCACTGCTGTCCCCGGACGAATAGAAAATTCCGTACTGTTCGTGCGCTAAAACGAAAAAAGAATCCACAAGAAAAATCATAAGTGACGGCCAGCGTGAGAGGATGGAAAGCTGTTGGTTTTGGCATGCAATGAATTCGATGATTCTCAGAAACACTGATAATATCATTTCTAGTAATCATAGAATTGCGGTGTATTTTTAGTTTTACTAACTACACAAATATGTAATGTATTTCATAAAATCTGTATTGTTATAACATTATAGCTGAATAATGTAGGCTCATATTTAATATTGTTTAGTTGGAGAAAATAGTTTTGTAAATGAGGAAGAAGAGTATTAAAATTGTCTATTGTATGAATTATTCTCAATTTATTAACGTTACACATTACAAATGTTATCTCGTGAAACAATAAACAATAAAAACACCTCTTACACGAACAATTAACAGCCCAGCAAGCGCAAGAAGCTTGTGAAAAAAGTCTTATAAGAAAACTTAACAAATAATATTTAACCATAAATAAAAAAAAACATTAACTCAAGCATACAAAGTAAAACAAAAAACTTCAATTATACTTACGGGAGGTGTATAAAGTCGGACTCCCGGCATAAGGATTGGCAACGGAATAACTGCCGCTGGTACTGTGACTGTGAGGTGTGCTTGCGGAACTTCCGCAGTATCCGCCACCACCATTGCCACCGTTGCCACTTGACACAACACCTCGGGGACTGGCACTGCTGCTCTGTCGGTAAGCGTCGGCCCCGGCGTTACTGCCACCACCCCCACTGTTGCTACCATTGCCACCACCTCCACCGTTATTCGTTCCAGCGCCGGGAGTGCTACCATTCGTCGTGCTGCTCGCGCCTGTCGTCACCGAGGCACCGTCTAAAAATGGATAGTAATTCTTAAATAAGCGGTAGTGGCCATTTGTATCGTACGTGTTCTGTTTTATCGACTGTTCGCACCATACGTTGTTCTTCATCACTGAATGACCGTTTACATTTTATCCAAGTGTTAAAAAAGCCATATTAAATAATTCTTTAGTTCAGTAAGTTTTACAATAAAATTCAAATTTAGTCAATAGCAAAAGTAGAGGATTACACCGCAAAAAGAATTTTAAGTTAAGGTTTATTTTGAGAGTATAAATAAGCTGTGCGATAAAAAAGACATCGATAAAGTATTTTATACCATTTCTAATAAAACATTAAGCTCACATAAAAAAGCATAAATGAAAACTGTATTGTAAGGTATAATAAAAAAAAAGTAGTACTCACCGTCCGTCCATTTGGATGACGAACCATTCTCCTGTACGGTAACCGCCAGCTGGCCGGTGTACGAATTAAAGGCCGTGGCAGAACTTGAAGTTGGCGGTTGATTGGTCGCATGACTCGAACCTGGACTGCGTGGCGCTGACGTTAGCGCACCCGCTGAGGCATTTGACGTTCTTGGCATGCTATATAATGCCTCTGCAAGATCAGCCGCTCTCTTTAAAATTATCTCCTTGGGCAGTTTGTCCGGATCACCAGGATGTCGAGGTATGAGTTTTTGCAGCCTCTCAAACCCATACGCGATCGTCGGTTCGCTCAATGCTGAAAGGGTTGTTGGTTTGTTAGTACAATCTAGTGTGGAAATAATATTGAAGTTATACCATTCCATTTCTATTTTCTTAATTTATAAGAATAAATATAAAATTGACCAGAATACTCACAAACATAGACGAACCGACCAGGCGCCCCTTTACAGAATTGCTTGCCCTTATAGGACAGTATGACTTCGACGACGCCGGGGATTTGCCGCGGCGGCGTTTGTACCCTGATTGCGTGTGGCGTTATCAGCTGTAAAAGGACATAACAATAGTTATTTTTCGCACTCCTATCCAAAATGCTCATATATATAAATATAAACGGGTTGCTATCTCGCTTGGACGATCTAAATTAACGCGAGATAGTGTGTGTGAAAAAAGTGTGTGTGTGTGGTATAAAAGATGCGTTCTCACCTCGCTCCAAACTAGCATACTGCCAAAGACGACCTGGAGGCCGTCGAAGAAGTTATCGCCGATGATGATCACCGTCGACCCCCCGGACGTCCAACCCTCGCTTGGTGATATCGCCTTTATGCACGGCGTGGCCATCTGCAGGGGTGGATAGAGACCTGCGATAGAAGCGTCATCTTAATTATAACATTTTTATGTGTTCAAACTGGGATGTTGTGATATTATCAAATTAAATGAAAATCCGAGTCGATGTATACCAAATATATATATATATAATGTTGTATGATAAAAGAAATTATAATTGATTAAAAGTTATCCACGCATATTTAAAAAAATAGTTGAATAAACCAGTATCAGCAAAACACAATTTTTCTGAGCAATAAATTACACCAAAAACTCGTGAAAATAAAGACAAAGATTTCGTTCCACGAAACAACGTGTACATATACACGAACACTTCAACGTGAGCATGTAGAGAGGGTTTAGAGAACGAAACGTCGGGACCGCAGCGACGCACGGAAAATTATCTGAATATTCTGTTTATTCGGTCTCGCGGCTGGCAAGGCTATATATATGCACGCGCATATCCCTCTAGCGAAAAAGAGCGCGGGGGGCGATCGGTGTGTCTCCGCTTGGAATTTATAACCCAATGATATCATTTTGTGTACCCCCCCCCCGTCCTCTATACGGCGAAGGGTAGGTACAGAGAACTGCGGTGCGAGGGCGAAGAGGTGAATGGAAGAGAGAGAGAGAAAAACGAGGTAGGTGGGTGAGAATCGGGTATGAAAGAGTAACGAAGACGGAGGAATTTACATGGAGATAAAACCGGGAGGGATGGGGTAAGTTTGTATGTGCGCGTGCGTACTTTTCTGTTTTTGTTTCTTTAGATTGAATAGTTTAACATTTATTTTTATTGCTTTTTCATTGAAATAAAAATAATTAGCTTTTGTAGGTTTAATTTTCAGAAACGTAGGATTATCAAGTTTGTGTTATTTACGAGAGTATTTAGCAATTAATATACGTATAATATTAAGTTACTAGCAGAAAATTCGAAACGAGAAGCATCGACGAAAAACGTAAAAGAATGGCGCTCGATTAAAAGTGACGCCTATGTGTATGTGTATAAGAGTGTATATATACTCCACTGGCGAGGAAAAAATAGACAAGCAAGGGGAAATAATCAGGGAGGAGGGAAGAAAAAAAGAGTGGCTGACATTAAGGTATATTGCCGGGGAGCAGTGACTCTCAAATGTTGCGCGCGAGCGCGATAAATCTTCGCAAGCGAGCGAGCAACGCCATGGCCTTAACAAACTGCCGCGCGAACCGTTTGTCGCGGGGGCGCAAGCGAGAGAGATTACACGACGAGCTGGAATTAATATTTATTCGCGTTGAAGATGCACTGCGGGTCGGACTACGGGAATTAGAAAATTGATGGGATTTATTGGGAGAGTTTTTGTAATTGTGGTTCGTGATTGGATGTGTTTATGAGGGCAAAGGAAGATTTATTAATTTCGTTTATGCTGAAAGGATGGATTTGGTAGATATGTGGATTTGCTTTTGAGTATAAATTTGTATAAATCTGTGTCTATATAGAGGATTTATTATTCGTCAAAGATCATAAAAAAAGCTTACACAGGTTTGCTTACTTTGTTAAATGCTATTACAAAAAGTAAAAAGTTCGAATTACAAAAATTACCATTTTATCTTTCTTCACAATCTTGAGTTTCCTTATTACCGAGCGATAATTATGAATACTAACATATTATGCAAAAATATTCGTGAAAGTCAGCAGTGACTGAGAAAATTTCGGTTCTTAAAATATGAGGGAATCAGCATCACTTCTGAGTAAACTCTTTACGAGAACAAACTCTTCTAACCCACCCATGCTGACTTGAATAATATCTTTACAGCCATTTTTCATTTTAAAATCAGCGATTCTAATGTTTAACGTAATACAACAAACTATTTTAAAATTCAGAGCTTAGTAACCTACACAAAATATTCAACATTCCCAACATAACTATATATTCCTCTAACCAATCACAATAACAATAAAGTCTCAAAATTTATACTCCCTCCTACATAACACGAAAATCACTCCTCCTCGACATCATCTACCGAACGCTATACACGTGCCCCAGTCGCGTTACGGGCCATGACTCGTGTAGGCGGCGCGTCTTCAAGACGAAAAGGGGGCTACAACAAATCTCGTTGGGGGGCGTTAGATAGAGTTTTTTTTTGAAGATAACTCCGCGCCGTCTTACAAGTGTGCTCCTCCCGCTCGCTTTACAATTAAATTGCCCGACTATAAACAGAATTAGACGACGAGCAAGGGAGACACACCCGGGCGATTTCGTACACGCGTGTATATATAGGGAAGAGGTTTCGTATTTAGGTGTCGCGTAGAAATGAGGGGACGGTTTTAAAAGGTTTTAGAGGAAGCAGAGTGAGGGAATGGTTCCTGCGTTTGAGAAATTCTTTTTTAGTCGTAGAGAGTATTTAAGGTAATTATTTTGTTCTACTAATAGAAAGAGATAAAGGTTGAATGTAAAAAGAATGAGAAAAAAACGTAAGCAAATTTGCAACAGGTGGATCGATGTATAACGAAATGTAAATTTACGGCGAGTCAATATCGTACGTTGAGCGTAATATTAAATACTTAAACAACTCTAGATAATGCGCTATATTTTCCTAACAATATATTTCTAACTCAATCGCCAACCCGACCTCTTATTATCCGTATCTCTCCCTCTCATTCCCCCACCCTCTACCCTCTCTCAGCGCAAACAAAGCTCCCACCCAGCGACACCAGATCTCACCTCTATATAAACGCAGACAAAAGCCAAGAGAGCAAGACCGAGAGAAAGATTCTGGCACGGGTCTAAGGAGAAAATTCGAAGGGCGCAAAAAAGATCGAGAGAGAGAGAGAGGAGGTGAACTATCTCTCTCTCTCTCTCTCTCTCCTCCGCCATTGATTTACATCTTGTCTTGCAGAGAAGAGCGAGCGAGTACGAGATCAGCCGGTTTGTATGCGCGGCCGGCGCCAAACTTTGCTGAATTGCCCTATGACTCCTCCTCCTTCTTCTTCTTCTACTCCTCTTCCACTCTCCAAGCTTTCCTTTTCTACCCTCTCGCGCCGTGGCGGTCGTTATACCGATTCTACCAAATCACTCGCTCGCTCGCACACGCGCGCTCCTTTTCTCGCTCTTGCCTTTTTACGCTTTCAGCGTTTTCGCGAGAGCGCACGGGAGAGAGAGAGAGAGGCATGGGTTTCCCCGAGATCCACGGTAGCGTCGTGCTCTCGTGCGTGAAAGTGCCGTTTTGTATTGGTTGTGCTTGGGTGGGGAGGATTGAATGGAGGATGGGGTGTAGAGATGGAGGATGGATCTCTAGTGATTTTGAGAAAAATTCGGTTGTGCGATGAAGTTATATGGTTAAAGAGTGAATAATGTGATTTTGTTGATGAATAAAACATAAATTTTTATAAGTAATGGTTTTTTTATATAAACATTTGGTAATTTATAATAATTTTAAAAAAATGACTTAAATTTGGTATACACGACATTTTCGATAAAAATAAAAAGAATTAGTAAACTCACTGTTGTACTCGCCAGGATCGCTGGGATCTAGCCGTTTCGCTCTGCGGCCGTGTTTACTGTTATTGTGAACGAACATATTGTCCGAAACTGCAAGCAGTGGACCATCCACACCGACCTGAGTCGAAATGATGACCTGTAAAATAAAATAGTTGTGTAAACGTTTTGCAAATATATCTTTTCGCTGATTATTTACTAATTCAAATTATTTATTCAATATGTATATATTAAAAGCTTTAAAACTGACTTTACAACAGCCAATTCATCATAAGAACCGTAAATACTTCAATCATCGTAATCGCAGAAAGAAACTTTTCTTAAATTTAATTTGTAAAAGTCGTAGCCGTATATACCCCGAAAAAGTAAAAGAACAGCCACGTAGCAGGGACTGCGTGTAATAAAAAATCAACAACGCGTGGACGAGAATGTAGCAAGTTTCCTCGTGGCGAGCTCGCGCCGTTCATTTATCCGGCGACTAACCCGCACCGTGAGCCAACTTGATTTCGCGGCGTCGGTAGGAAGGGAAAGTCTTTCTCTTACTTTCGCGAGGGGAGAAAGGCGAGCAGCTAGAATTTTAATTCTCAACTTTTGGCAATGAGCAATTCCCGAAGAAATTCATAAGTACTGTAAATAATTTAATTTCGCTCGCCGGTCCCGACAAAGTGCGGAAGTTTTTCTCTTTTTTTCATTTTTTTTTTCGGGGGCAGTGCGTGAATTTGGTGGCGGTGTATATTAAGAATTTAAAAAGTTGTGGGTTGAGAGAAGAAATATGTTGTTAAAATTTTAATAAATGAAGTTTTTTTCTCCAAACGTTTACTATGGGACCAGAACAGTCATTGAATAATAATTCAATTTAATTAAATAAACAAAAAGGTTGGATTATTAGTCATAATATTCTAGATTATTATCTAATGAAGATTATTTTACGTAGAAAAAAAATTTAAACCCACTTGCGTATTACTCATACACAAAAACGTTAAAACTAAATTATTCCTAATACCTTCCAACCAACTTCAATTTGATCATCCTTATTCTTTAACACAACCCACGAAGCAAGTCCCACCCCTCGTGGTTTTTGGCAATTTACTTTTTAATTTTGTCTTTTGTTTCGGGCACGAAGATACCGGAGATGACGCGGGAGGGATTCTAGCAGGGGATGAAGAACGCGCGGATGCCGAGCTAATTGCCAACCCCCTGGATTACAAGGCTTCGGTGGCGAGCCAAACGCGAGGGTCTCGAAACGAAGGGATGTCGAAGGTTGGGAGCACTAGTTGTTTATGTTTATTTGGAATTCGAGATGAAGTCGTTGGTAAGTTAAGGTTCGGTGTAATTAAAAAATTTATGCGAACTAGTAAGTAACTGATTTTCATTTTAAATATAATTTTTTTAATGGTTACGTAAAAATATCTGTTATTATTGAAAAGTTTTCTCGTATTATAGTATCTTTAAACAGGCTTTTATAAAAAATTCCGTTCTTACTTTTGTGTATGATATAATCATAAAAACTTTTCTTTAAACTCACCTGGAAGCGTCTCATGTCCCTCGGATTACCGGCATTCTTCAGGCAGTTTTGATTGCACTTGAGGAAGAACTTGAGGAAGAATCTGCAACAAAAAGCAAAAGAAAATCCAGAATTAGTACAAGTATATATTTACATAGACAGTTTCGCAGCTGAATTAACAATCAAGCTACTTCTTAAACGGTTGACAAGGCGCTTAATGCCCCCGAAAGCCGCCGCGAGGGAGAACTTAATTAAGCTCGCGAGATCCGCGAAAGACTGCGCAGCCGTGCGAAAGTGAGTCTGAATAGTGCATGAACCAATCGTACGCGGGGGGCCTGCTGCTCTTTCTCTCTCTCTCTCTCTCTCGCTCTCTGGCCGGTGTTTGTATTATTCAGCATTTCTCTAGATTAAAGTCAGAGGCTGCTGCGCTCGCTACGAGAGTGTGAGTGTGTTTTTGGTGGCGGTGTTAGGAGAAGGGACGACTAGTGTTTCGTTGTTCAGGGTTTCAGGGATGCTTAATCGAGTTGATGAAGTGGAAATGTTAAAAATAATAATAGGTTGTTTCGATTGTTTTACGGTAGTGGTAATTTTCGAATAATTTGTATTAATATATTAATTTTAATTTTCATAAATTGATCATTAAAAATTTTCATATAGCACCTTACATAGATATTTTATTGTATTGAAAAAATTAAAATAATTATTTTGAAAATTTTTACCGATAAAAATTTACACCTCACAGTATTCTTAAAAAAAAAGAACCATATACATACTTTAAGAACTTCCATATCACCTTTAACACTTTTGCCTATATTTCGCTTTGTTCTCACCTACCCACCGACACACGCGTGACTTTACGCCACCGATAGAAATCCACCCGCACGTGCATCGGCCTCTACTCTTCCAACATCGACGAGGGTACACACGTACACACCACGAAAAGGGTACGCGGCAAAACGAGACGAGAGAAAGAGAGAGAGAGAGCTACAGGCGCGAGAATAGAGCTTCCCTCGAAGGCGCGCGCGCGCGCGTGTGCCTAAGAAGAAAAGAGAGCGAATAGCGGCAGCCTAAAAAGCCGGCGGCTCAATTTTCATGAATTATGTAGAATATCGGAGGGGGATATTGAATTCCGTGAAATTTTTTCGGGGAATGCCAGAACGTTCGCGTATGTATAGGCACTGTGGAAAAGAAGAGAGAGAGAAGTAGAGGGAAAAATGGTTGTCTGAGAGGGAAAAATGTGTATATGTGCGCATGTAGGGGGTGTGTGTATGTGTCTGTGTGGGGAAAAGACAGAAGGGAGAGAAAAAGAGTCACCGCCCTCTGGCTTGTCGGCGAATTAGGAAGAGGATGTAGAGTATACGAGGGATGTGCTGGAAAATGTAGTTGGATGGGTTAGAGCGCGATGTAGTGAATCGTGCGACGTGTGGTTATTATCTATGACAAATTTATTGCTTGGGTTCTGACATAAAACGAGTTCTAGAATTTTATATTCTTACTAGATAGTGCACCTTTTTCAATTTTACACGCATGTAAAACTTGTTAATAGAAAATTAAAATTTATTATAAAATGACTTTAGAAAGCATCTAAAACAAAGGCACGCATATAGAAAAAGGAAAACCATCGCAGGTCTATAAAAAACCTCCAGTAGCAGCATCAGTAGCACCATAGGGTAAACTAAGCGCACTGCATAAGCCGTATAATAAAGAAGATAGAAATCGAAAGGCGGCAGCAAGAGTGACTAGGCGCGTGCGAGCACTCGTTGCGGCCGAAAAGTATGTAGCCCGAGCGAGCGGAGAAAGCGAGAGTATTATATACACGAGACCGAATGAAAAAAGATGGAGCGATCGAAAGAGAGTAAGAGAGAGAGAGAGAGAAAATAAGGGGAGTATATAGGCCCTCCTCGTACTCGCTTCACCCTCCCGTGGGAGCCCATTGTCATCCCCTTGCGGCAGCAACGGCGTCGTCGTCGTCCGGCGAGCGCGCGCGCATTCGGCTTTCTACGGAACTCCATGGAAAAATCAAACGCATACTTTCAATTTGTATTCCCTACCTACCTCTCTCTCTTTCTTGTGTGGTAGAAAAGGAGGAGAAGGGGCTAGGCCAATATTTTTCCTGATTTCTTTTTTTGCAGGCTGCGCTATGTCTAACGTGACTTTTTGTTTTGAGGATTACGCACCGGGTTGCTTTTTTTTATCACGCGGTGGCTGATTTTTTAGGGTTTCAATTTTCAAGGGTAGAATGATGGAGGAGTTGTGAGATTCGAGAGGGAATGATAATGTATTGTGTAGGGTGTAGTGGAAATTTAGGAGAACAAGGGGTATGTGATGATGAAAATGGTGAATGAAGTATATTTGTTGTAAACATAAAAAAGTTTTTTTGCATCCAATAATTTAGAGCTGACATTTATTTTTCCATAAAGTAATTAAAAGTAGTTCTTGGACATTTTTTATTTGTAAAATATTCGTTTTTCTTTTCATGTAATAACGCATTTTAGCAATATCATACATGTTAAATTAAAAGCATCGAAAATTTGGAAATTTTCATATTTAAGATTAAATGCTGCAGCTTTAATCCCTTAATTTTTACGGGCATTATTAAGTCTAAACTAATAGCTACCATCCACTACTACTATTACACTAATACCCAAGGATAAATCATTATCCACCGAAATTAAATCGAAACGCAACCGTCTCTTCTTTCAGTACCACTCTAAAACAGACCGAGCTCTCGGCTTTCTCTCACTACATTTTACAGGCATTTCGCAACCTCCCGGCGCATTTAATTTCGCCGTACTTTTAGAGGGCGTTAAGATTCTATCGAGGGGCTATACGCGCGGCAGTATTCGGAGGCATTGTATGCTCGCACGCCCGGGTTTATATATATCGGAGACGCGAATCTCGCTCTAAACGCGCTCTCACGCGACGCTACGCCTCGGGCGCTACGGCATGTCGAGATATGTTCATGTATGTATATATATATATATATGTACATGTGTATGTATACGAAATTCCATTCGGTGTACAGGCGCCAGTTGTGTTACTTTTTGTTCGAATGCGAGCTACAGCGCGCCGCCCGGAAATTCATCTATGGAAATTCGGTGAGGATTCTTTCTTGCGATTTTGCGCGGGGATTGTGGAGGTTTCCAGAGAAATTTTTATGGTTGAAGTTGTTGAGTTCCATTGTTTATTTGGTTTGGAATGGTTAAAATAATAGTTTTTTCGGGTTTGGACACTTTTTCAAAAAAATAAAATAATTTTTTTAAAATACTAGATATTTGTCACAAAGGGTTGTGAATTAGTTGAGCAGAGGAAGCTAAGGGAGTGTTAAAACCACTCTTTTAATTGCAAAATATTTATTTTAGATATTTATTGCTTTGAAAATGAAATTTTTTTACGACAAATAATGTGAGTAAGACTTATTCAAATAAGTTTCTGAAATAATTACGAATACCGCCTATTTTTTTTCAAATATCTAAAAAAATATTATAATATATCTGCTAAAAATAACCTAAATTTTCTAAAAACTTATATCCGATAATAAAAATTTTCTACCTACTCCCTGATCCACTTCCCTTACATCCATCCACTATATACATCATCACCCTCTTGAAACGAAAAACCATCGCGCATACCCTATCATCACGTCGCGCGTTCTCCTTAATTCCTTGGAAAAAAAATCTCGTCAGCCATGAGCATACGCGTACGCTCGCGAATCATTTCTCTCTTATATACGCGCGCGCGGGTGCGATGGATAAAAATCTAATAGACGCCTCGAAATTGAGTTTATTCCCCTACGGGGGTGTGCGTATGAGTGGTGTATCGCCCGCCGTAGAAAGTCTCCTATATATATCGATGTCGCTATACGCGCGCGTCTCTTCTCATCCACGCCGGAAACGAAATCCAGTTCGCATTTGAATCAGCCGGTAACGCAATCCATTAGGTCCCTAACAGCCAATACCTTCGTGCAAGATGGGGTATAAGAATAAAGAGAGTAGAAGAGAGAGAGAGAGAGAGAGAGAGAGAGAGAGAGAGAGAGAAAGAAGGGTGATATAGGATATATAGAGGATGTGTCGTCGGCGATTAGCACTCTCGCGTCTTCTCATCGAGGAATCTCTTTCATCGGTGGGGGAGGATATGTCTTGGGTGAGTTTTTGCTACCGGCGGAAGCGGACGTGACAGTCGGGGATAAAACAATAATCTGGTGGGAGCTTCGAAAAGATATCTTGGGTTATGGCTAATGGTTGGTTGGGAGGTTGTCTGTCTGATTTTTATGTCTGTCGCTTGAAATTTGAATCGAGGGTTATTATTAAAATAAGGATTGAGAAAATGTTTATTAGTATTTATACTAAATTCGGTTATATTTTATAATTATAATGAATCTTTTCTGAGACAGAGTATACTAAATGCATGATTTATATAAAGAATCTTTTTATTCGTATAATTAATCTGCACTCTTTAATATCAGAAGTCAGACGAATATTAAATTCATTGAAGTATATGTAAACCTAACTATACAGTATATACAACTTCATTCCATAAACATCTTTAAAAAGAATTTCCACCGTACCTTGCGTTGCAAAAAGAAAAAAAAATTCCAACAACCGAAAAGGGACAAAAAAGTGCATCGCCCCTCGTTCTCTCGACGTTTAACGAATCGACAAGGCATAAAACATACAAAGCCCGCGAGCAAGAAGCGAAGAGAGAGAAATACGCAGCGCCAACGCGCAACAAAACTTGAACAAAACGACAAAACTAAAAAAAAAAAAGAATTATAGCTCCAGCCGCTACGTATACATCTAGCCGGTCGATCTCTCGAAACGCATAAAAATGAAACGCGCGGAGAAGAGGAGAGAAAGCGAGAAATTCAGTCCTGCGCGTATACGTACGTATAGTACGTATAGTGTGCAGGACAAATGAAAAAAGCTAAACAGCGAAGTGGCCAACAAACACGCGCGCCGATAAATTCAATCAGACCTCGCAATAAATCATCGACGCGCGCGCGTCCACCAGGGCGAGTTTCTGTTTGCGCTTCCGTGTACCAATTAACGGGTTTTACCGCCCTCTACGTATATATATACATACATACAGACGAGTGCAAATAAAAAAAAAACGCAACGATCATCCGTGCGATTCCGACGCTTAACTTCCGGCCCGTAACATTTTTGTTTTTGTTCCATCCAGTGCCACCGTTCATTCGCAGTTAATTTATTGATTTTTCCGAGTTCCCAGTGAATATATTCGCTGTAAAATATCGTTCGTCATAAACATTAAAAGAAACGTGTATATATATATACCTATCATATCTACGTATATATATTTTTTATATACCGTGCGCTTGTATCAATAATGTCAGTATAAAACTTGAGGAGCCGATAAATTTTTACGAGACATACGCGCGCCTACATATAGATGTGTATACTTTCATACGTTATATATACAAAAATACTTCTTATTTTACGAGGCATATTCGAGAGAGTAAATACACCCCGTCCGAAGAGTGCGCGAGCGCAAAGGGCTTACGCGAAGGACTTAGGCGTAATAGAAGCAAATGGGGTGGCATTACGGAGTATCAGAAATCCATTTTCTCTCCGGCCTGCCTCGATCTTTAATCATGTTTTCAGTAGGCGCCCTTCTTTCTTTCCCCGCGTGTACCCTGCTACCAAATCCCTGTTGTTTAATGCTGCCGAATCCTGCTCTTTTGACTCTCTGCGGCGTACATTCGCTGTCAGTAATTTTGATTATGAAAAATATTAGGGAGTTTGTTTTAATCATTGTTCAGATTCAAGTGTTTATAATAAAGTAATTGATTGGTCCAAATAAATATATCTTGAAACTTTAAAAAATTTTATGCAACGTTATCTCCTACCGTATTGTATCAAGACTGTTTTCGATTAGTTTACTCTCTTATACTATAAAATATATACGTTAAGTCCATTAACCCCGAAGACATTAGTCTGAGGGGGCGTGCGACCAATGACCAGCACTCGACCAATGACCGCACCTTAGATATTTATGTCTAGTGGGCGGTAAGGCTTACCCTCGATCGTTCATTGATCCCATTGTTTGGAAACGTTAGAATTCGCTTGTCTCGTGCTTTCTAACTAACCGCGTCTAAATTAAGTAAGTTAAGTAAGATTTACATAAATATGTTACTACCAACCTTACAGCATTTCACATCAACTTTAATTATATTACAAAATGAATCATATCCTTCTTTCCAACTCACCTAAAATACGATTCTAATAAGATCCAACATTATCACCTCTACAGCCGCACTCCGGCTAACGAACCCTACAACCAGCTTCTCCTCCACCTTCCTTAGCCTATCCTATAGCAGCCTCCTACGATCATTATATTTCCAAACGCACGTACGTTCGGGCCTCTCTCACCCTGCGGCTCTCTCCCTCTCTCTCTCTCTCTCTCTCTCTCTCTCTCTCTCTCTAGGAATGCATAATAGAGCTAGCCAAGAGTCTCAATTAATAAGAATGTGTACAGAGGCCGAGCTGCTCGCTGCTGCTACTGCTACCGTCGTTCGCGTACACATGCATAGCAGGGGGGAAGGGATATGTGCACAGCAGCAGCAGCAGCAGGAGCCGGAGGTATCAGGGGATGCTTAATGTTTAACCAGCCTCCATTACGCCTCCTTGCGCTAACCCAACGCTCCTGGCGAGGTTCTCCTTCCTCTCTCTCTCTCTCTCTGGCTACTAGACTCTCTCGTCTTTCGACGCGGAGAGTTGGTTAAATAGCAAGCGCACGATACGATAGGTGGAAATGACTGACTATCGACTTTCTTCGGTCAGATGTTTGGAAGGGAAGTAAGTGGTTAGGTATGGAATATGGTGGGAGCATCTAAGGTTTTTTTAGTTTAAGATGGAGTTATTAAGTGGAAGGAGGTGATCGAATCTTGGCCGAATTTCGGATAGCTCTGAATAATCGAGCGTTACATCGGGAAGTTTACTTTGACGGAGTTCATGACGTGGAGCGTGAATTATACATCAACGAGCGTGTGCCTGAGATTCCGACCGAAGACTATAATGCCGAACAAGATCGTTAATAGCGAGGCGATAGTATATAATAATCGTTCATACGCGAACTTTGCTTTGAATTTTAAATCAATTTCTATAAAAATGATCCTATTCTAAAAAAGAAAAGCTATAGCAATCTACATCCCTTACTCCTGTAAATTACTTACCTCCTCCCCACCGGCACCAAAAAACCGTGTACCCCAGTGAGCATCGCAGCATCGCAAAATTGCCCTACACCATTTAGCCGTTGTAATCAGCTTCGACAATACTTAGGCGCTGACTAGGTTAAGTCTTCGCAGACTTTCCTTCGTTGCTGACCGAGACGCTCTCTCTCTCTCTCTCTCTTCTCCGTAATTACGAGCATGCAAGGTAGATTAGGCAGCCGAGGCTTTCCCTCGAGACTTGAGCTCTACCACCGTTGCACCGAGGAAAGAGAGAAGAAGCGCGCTTGCGTTCTCTCTCTCTCTCTCTCTCTCTTTCTCTCTCTCTCTCCACCCCTTGTAAGACGGAAGTATATAAGCCGAGAGGAGGGAGGTGGAGGGTGGAAGGAGGCGATGGGCTAGCTAGCTATATTCGGCAGGCACCGTTGTGTATGTATACCCTTGTAAGACGCTGCATAATTCATGGCTAAGTAATACGTTTTACGCCGACGGACGAGAAACAGGCCAGCGCATGCGCACACGATAGTCCTCGCGCGTGCTCACGCGGGATTCCCCTAATGGCAGTCTATCACATTAGTCGCGTGAGTGGGTTGTTTGAGCATATATATATGTGTGTGTGTGTATGTGTGTATATGCGAGGATGTATGACAAGGGAGTGAGGAGAGATGCAGTTGGAGACGGGACCGATTTACCGCGAATTAGACCGATTTACGCGACGTTCATTACTGCTTGAGCGAGGAGCGCTTAGGTGCGTGCACATGAGAGTGTGAATATGGGCCTTAACAGCTTGCGGTTAGCGACTGTGATGTGGTCGTGAGGGTTTTCTATTACGGTGTCGTGAGTGCTTTTGAATTTATGGTTGTTGCTGAATATGTTTCTCTTCCGGTGATTTAATCGGTAATATATAAAAATTAATTTTTACATGAGACTATTAGCTTAACTATATTTCTGTAAAATGAAAATCAATAAATCATGGATATTAAATTTTTTCTCTTTCAGGTTTCTCATATACTTTTACCTCTATTTAATTCTTAATTCCACGAAAAATCATTTACCTTAACATTAAAAATCTCCCAAATTAAATCCTACCAATTCAACTCCATTTACCACATTATCCGAACGAGAACGACAAATTCTTCTCTCACACGACAATGAGCGAACGAGCACCGCATTGGACGAAAAAGCAAAGCACGCGACTGTAAGTTAGTTTGCTCGTCGAGAAGTGGACGTGTAACTGCTCTCGCGCTTTATGGAAATGTCGCATTGTGTCCAGCTCAAGGCACCGAGTAAAGCGAGCGAGAGAAAGAAAGAGGGAGATAATTTCGCAGTGGCAATTTCTGCGGTGTCGCTGCGGGGAAATGCTGAATTTAATCCTCTGTCTCTTTGCTCTGCCTCTTTTCGGCTGTTATATATATATACGCGTGCTGCTTTTTGCCGTCGCGCTTTAATTGAGCGGTTAAGCTGGTTTTGCATGATATAGGATATATTTTATATTTTATGTGCGGTTGGTATTATAGTGGAAGGAATTCAATAGTAATGGTGAAATTTCGTTTGATCGGGTGATTGGGTTTCAATCGATTGTGATTGGCTTTGTATTGTGTATATAAACTGTGGATATAAAATCTAAATATTTTGGTGAAAATTTTATTTTAATTTTCATATCTGCAGAATAATCTCCATTTTTTATTGTATAAGTTATCATTGTCTATCTTACTATTACACAAGATTGCAAAATTTCCAATCTTTAATTCATTACTCATCTCAAACAAATTATTCTTACCATAACCAATGATTTAACTTTCACCGAGACCCGATAAATTCCTCACACCATACAATAACTTCTCTCCTACATCTCTCAATCCAGGACCCGAGCACACCGTAAAACGCATACAAGCTCGCCAACTTGGCGGAATTCCCACGTTTAAACCTATCCTCTCTCTTATACTCTATTGGCGTATACGCGTACACATAGAGAACGTGTATACGCGAGCTTAAGTGGCGGCAGCGCGCGAGTGAATTCGACGAGAGTACAGAGTTATATATAGAGGTCCCATTGCGAGAGGAGGGAAGCAACTCTTGAGTAACGTACACGCGCGTAAAGAGAGACTTCGTCGCAGTCGCGCGGCTTCGCTTAATCCCGGCTAACTTAGTTCTCCTGTATCCCCCGCGTCGGGGGAGGAGGAATTTGCTGGGGATAAACAGATCAGTGCGTGTTTATTGAAAGATGAAAATTGGGTTTGATGCTGCTAGGGAAGGAAGATTCGCGATGCGCTTTTTTTACTGGGTTGCTGTTGATTATTAGATATTATTTTAGGTTTTTGAGTAGAGGTGTGGTTTATTTCTGTTTTGGATAGTATTTTCTTAGATTGTATACATATATAATATTGTATTTTAATTGTAAAATGTTACTAGAAATGTTTATGAGCTAAAATTACTATTTAAAAGTTTATGTTTTTGTATATAAAATGTAACAAATTAATTCAGCGACTTTGATAAATAAATGAAGTTGTACATATAGAAAAAGAAATCTTTATATTAAAGAAATTCATTAACAGTAAGAAACCACTCGTTAAAGATTGTTTCTTCTGTTAAATTCATTGTTTCTTAACTATTAGGACCCATTTTTTAGTCTGCGAAATCGAAGGACAAAATCATATTCCTACTATTAAACATATTCCATCACTATTAAGACATATAAATTTGATCTGAGAAAAAAGGTTCTTTCTATTAACCAGTCTTAAATACTTAATTAACGTAAATTATAAAAGCATAATTCGTCAATTGCAACAATATTTTTTTCTCAGTGTAGAAAATATTATATAGTTCTTCAAACAATTACCATAAATCCAAAAGTTCATTTCATAACGAAACATAACAAATCCAATAAATTTCCTCTCTTCAGCTCAAACACCTCGTAATCGAATCTCATTAACCACCCGCGACAACCTTACAAAGTGGAAAAACAGGTGAGCGAGCAACGCCTCCGTTCAAAATACGATTTTAATATTCGCACGTTATGCAGCTCCTTTGACTCCTTCTCAAGACACACTCACGAGCATGCCGGGGAAATATACGCGAGACTACTCGCTAACTCGCTTAGCCGTACTACCGGGGGATTCCCCTTTGAGAATCTCCTCCTGGCCCACCTCCTGGTTGTTCGGAAACTCGGTAAAATCCCGTCGCGCGCTCAACTTTCGCTGTACGTAAATTCACTCGCGTGTATATATATGTATACACCTATCTTTATTTTCTTACCAGAGGAGTTGGGCGTTACTCGCGTGTGAGAAGCTGTTATTTTTGGAAGCGGAAAGCGCTGCGGAGATTGAATGGAGCGAGCGCGAATTGATTCGGGAGTAATAAGGTGATGTCTCCGAGGGGAAATTTCGAAGTGATGAGTGTATGGTGTAGGGTTTGTGTTCATATAGTTATCGAAGTTGTATGTGGCGAAAAAGGGATGTTGTCGTATGTATGGTAATAAAATATAACTGCACGGTATTTTTAATAAATTAAACGTAGTAAATAATGTACAACAATCTTATCGAAATATTAAATAAAAAAAAGCAGCTAAAATTTATAACAACGGTATTCATTTTCCACTTATAACAACAAACAAGTCATACGATTTATCAAACGATTTATCAAGCAACGGCGAGCGAATGCCGAGCGACAAATTTTTGCTCCCAACCCATACATTACATATACTCGCTCGCAGCATTTTATCCCATCGCCGCATTATCCGAGCCATCCATTATTCATGTACCTTCCAAATGAGAGAATCGAGTTCGCTTGCTCTATACTATACGTCGTCCAGCTATACACATATATACGTACATACATACTCGTATCCGCGAACACATAATTTTAAAATCCAATTGGCTCGCGCGAAATCTTCCATCGCCGCGTGGTATCTCTTAGGCAATTATGCGCGCTCGCGCGGGGACAGAGAAAGAGAGAACCCCGAAGGCTTGGCGGATCGCTATCGGGCTTTATTAAAAAATTTGTCTTAATTTAAGGGGGAAGAGGGAAGCTTTTTTAATCCCTCCCTGGAGGTGTAGGGGTAAAAGAGAAAGAACGGATTCGCAGGATGGAATTAATTTTTGCTCGTTTCGTAGGAATTTTCGTGATACTTGTTCTTTTGGTCTGGGGATTACTTGTGGTATATATTGTAGTTGAAAGTATTATTTGAATATTGAAGAAATTGATATTTTTTATCTTATGTGTGTCAATTGTTTTTTTTAGTAGATTTATCAGATTTTTCTTCGATATCGTTTAAGCTGTGAAATTTAAATTTTGAATCTTAAATTATAATTTTATAATGTGAAAATGAAATACAAACCGAAATCTCTTAAAAACTTACGAATCAATAAATATTGATCTTAATTATTGTTTTAACGAAAGAAATTTAATAAAGTTTACACGATTCTGATGTAAAAAAATACATATATAAATGATTCAAAACTAAAAGTGATGATAAAAGAACGTTGAAAGATTCAAAAAATAAAAAATATCATGTCCATCTCAATTTTTCTAAAAGTATTCGATTCTTTTCAAAATCTCAATTTTTATTTCAAGCACCGCAAAATAACATATACTCCCCTTTCTTTCCGCGTACATATACAAACAACAAGCAGTCTTACAATCCCGCGGACACTTAAACCTTCAACCTGTCACCGAAATCCGCCAACAACATCACAAACATCCTTCCTTAGCAATACCACAAGCGAAACCTAAAAAAAAATATCCCGACATATAAGCGGGTTATATCGTAGCGGTCGCCATGTTGCTGCCGCCACTGTACGCACGCAGGACAGACCACGCGGAAGCAAGTTCGCAAGCACGCACGCGACGTCGGCGGTGGTGGCGGCGGGTGTTGCCATGGCAATGCGTTCGGGATGATAATGCCGGCGACGAGGCCTTTTCTCCCTTCCGAGAGAGAGAGAGAGAGAGTGAGCGCGCAATAAAGCAGCCTGATCTTTGGCGCGCCGTTTCTTCCCGGCCTACAAGGAGAAAGAGAGAGCGGGAGGGAGATCGAGGGAGAGATTGGAAAGAGAGAGAGAGAGAAGTAGAAGAGGGTGAGGGGAGAGTTGGTTTATTGTTCATAATAAACTGTTGAAATTTAGTGGTGGATCATGGCAGAGAGGTGGATTAGGGGAAGGCGGAGCGAGGATGGTTTGGGATTTTCGAGAGTAGGTTCGGTTTCTTTTTTGTGGTGATTTGGTAGCTTTTGTGAGTAGAATGGTTAGAAAAGAAAAATAGGTGTTTCTTAATTAAAATATTTTTCATATTAAATCTTAGCAAGTAAACTGTTCGATCACGATAAACTGTTATTTTCTTTTATTTATTTAATTAATAAATTAACAACTGAATTGATTATACTGTCAAGAAACAGAAGAAATAAACACGAACGTTACTACAGTGAAAAGTAGAGTCTATAATAAACCGTGAATTCGAAATAAACTGCTTAATGAAAAATATGAACGATAATTAGTGCGTGTAAGAAATACAGATTATGGTATAAAAGGAAATTATATATCAGATAAATTAGAAACCATCAAATTTACGGTCAAACTATAACGCGAAGCATAACGAGGCTAAAGATAATATTCAGTAGGGCAATCAAAATACAGTCAGACAAATACGCTCTAATGTCCCACCGCCTACGAACCAGTCGAATATAATTCCAGAAAACCTTCACCTCGAGCCAATAAAAGACAGCAACAATCCGCCTGAAAATCCAAAAAGACACGCATGGCATCGGAATAACGTGGTATACATACGCGATACAGATATACCAGCAAACGCAAGCATTCTAGAGAGAGAGAATCGCCATATACGCTGTATATATGGAGTGTTGGTAGTCCGAGAAATGTTGATCACGCGTCGATAACGATTATCGCGACACGACCTTATCGAGCTCTCTCTCTCTCTCTCTCTCTCTCCCGACTGTGTGGCAATTTCGCTGCGGCGATCGCTCCCCGCGCGATTGCGTCAAAAACATCGCTCGACTGTATATGTGTGGCGCGCGTGTATATATATATATATAGTAGAACGGCGTCGCCCCGTATAATTATACTTGCTTATTGCTTTGAGATAGCGCCGGATACGGCTCGTTTCCTTTTATTGCCCGCCGAAATTAAATATTAGATGGGATATATCTATACGAGCGCGTGGGAGATCAGCTCGAATATGATGGGATATTGGCGTTATGGGTCGTCTTGTTGCCAGAGATAGGGATATGGGAGGTATGGTGTGGAGGGACTAAGGCGATTTTTTGAGCGATGATTATATAAGGGGGTTGGTATACGGTGGACTGTGATATTTATTGTGTGCGAGTGCAAAAGTGATATAGAACATGTGGTGATATGATATAATATAGAGTGGAAGGTTATTTTCAAGATTAAAAATATGTCAATGACGTGATCATGAGTATTAGTGCTCGAGAGGTTCGAATCTCACCTTTGTAACTGTATGCATTATACACGTGCTACGATAAAAATCAAAGAATAAGATAACAGAAAAAATATCGGATACTCTTTATTGTTATATTTCTTCGAATAAAAAGGAAAAATATCCTATAACTTCACATGACTCCATTCGTACATCTTAAAATTTATCAATCTTATAATTTTTATCGCTCCGAAGCCCCTACTACCGACTTAACCGCTTTCAATATCAGCCCTCTTTAAAAAAATAAACAGATTTCCACGATACCCATGATAATACCTGCTTCACCCTCGCGCGCACACACGTTTATATATATACAGTAGAACGTCTCCGCGTATAGCAAGACCAACTGCCTATACATACACTCTCACCCTCAGCAGTAGCTCCCTTTAAAGAGCCGCAGTTTCGCGCGGCAAACGTCGTCTTTTATGGCGTCTACGTCTCGCAAGACTTTCGCCTCGGATGATTTTCGAGCTTTCGTATACACACAGAGGCGTACGTACACGTTGATATATATATACATACACTTGTGTGTTTACTATGTATGTATGCGGGAGAGAGAGAGAGGGAGGACGAGAGGGTGGTAACAACGCGGTGGCGGTGGTACACCGTCCCAGAGGTGTCGTTACAATTAGACGGGACTGCCAACTGCTGCGGGGCCGGCCTGCTAAATAACTTACCAGTGCTGACAACCTGACCGCGTGTAGCGTTATCGCGAGAGAGAGTTGGTTTCGCGCTCGTAGGATATGCTGTTCGTATATAAGTCGCGCCGGTTTACGAGGATAGAGAAGGTGGCTGGAACGATTATCGGCGAACGGTTCGGAACTCGAGTTTGTAAGGTGGCCTATTGAAATGTTAAGTTCTCGGCTTAAATTGCATTGTAATAGAAGGTATCGGGAAAGAGTTAGTGTTACATGCATGGTTTTACTTTAATATTTGTATAAAACAGTAATATTGAATAAAACATATGTAACAGTATCATACATTAACAGAATTATTTTCTCATAACTTGTTGACATTATTATATAGCTTGCGCATCAATTAATTAAAAAAAAAGAAATACTGACCACCTACATTATCTCAGTATACATTCCTATTTCATTTCAAAGCAAACCAACACCTATGTATAAAAGTATAACTACCAAAATACCAATATACCACACCTCCATACCACCATCTTCGCCCTGCTCCCACTAATAACGCAAACAAGCCCGTTCACAAAGGCAAGTCCCCCCCCCCCCTTGATACACAAGAAGCCATAGACGACCATCGGCAGCGCCATCACCCACGCGCAAATCATCGTGCGGCCGCTCGCGAAATCCGATTCAACAACATAGTCGTCCCGCGCGCATGGGTCGTTGTCGTCTGCGCGTCGTCGCGCCCTTGGTTTTTCCACTCCTCACCGTGGAGCAGCGCGGGACGCGTAAGTGCGCTTGCGCCGAGTGTTTAGGAGTCGAATGTCGGAGAGGGCGTCCCTCTGGAATATCGACTCGCCCCACGGGACTCGGCAGTCGATAGTCCCGCGGGATTTTTCTCAGTATATGTGTATGTATGTATGTATATGTGTGCGTGGGTGAAGAGAGGAGGGATATGTCTTTGGACGCGCGCGTGTGTAGAGAGAGAGAGAGAGGAAGTTTTGTGGAGCGTGCGTGCGGCACGAGCTCGTGCGACTTCTTCCGAATGTCGTTCGTCGTTTGGAGCTTTCGTCGACGGGGTTTGTTTGCGAGGATTTTTCTATTTGTAGAGAGAGAGGAAGGAAAATTTTTTATGGGTTTGTTGTTGTTGATGTTTTTGTTTGGAAACAGTTTTTTCAAAGAGGAATGATTAAATTTACTTTTTAGTATAGACAATGAAATAAAAATCTTTTCTTTTATACGAAAAAAACCTGAACGCTCTTCTATATATATACACGCTTATAAAACTCAATCCGAAAATACGCAGATATATATACTATATATACATACCGTCACATCTACGTCTCGCGAGAGAAAGAAGAAGAAAAAAAAGAAGCATAGTAGACGGAAAGAGAAACTCGACGGGAATGGGAATGGCGGACTTTCTCTTCCAAGATTGTATGAAATTATACGGCTTGTAGTGCAGTTAGCCGTAGGAGACGACTCTGCGCGTTCGGAGGGGTTGCCGACTCTATCTCTTTCTCTCTCTATGTTTTTCAAAATTATTCGCCCGACTTACAAGCTCGACTCTCTTTTCCCTCGTCCCGCTTTCGCTGGGGTTGTATGTATATATATATATATATATATATATAGCACGAGCAGTACGCTTCTTCTTCTTTCGCGTGGAATGCAAAGTAGGGGACCTTCACTTTCGAGGAGCCGAATAAAGTATTTACAAGATTTTTTCAATTTCTTTTGCTTTTCGGAGTATCTTCTGCAATTGTCTTTTTATTTTTTACAGAAGTGATACATAAAATGGATTCGAATAATAGAGAAGAATTATATAAGTTATCTTGATGTAATTATTATTCTTTAAAATTTAAAAACGTTAGTAATTATTATACAATTGATAAAAAGAAAAAGATTTATTACTGCAAATTATTTACTATAAACTGCAATATTATTAATCGCGCTTATACAAACATCTTTCCAGTATAGCATTTAAGTAATCTCTCTGGAAACCTTAAAAAACACAGAGCCCAAACATCAGCCCTACGTATATATACATATATATATATATACCATCCGCGATCTCCTTCACCCTCCTCTCCGTCTCTCTTCGCTTAATCTTTCTTCCTGCCTCTTCACTTCCCATCCCACAATGGCTCCTTACTCTTTCTCTCTCTCTCTCTCTCTCTCTCTCTTTCTCCTCTTCTTCTTCTTCTTCACGAAAATGAAAGTGAATCTTGAAAACGTTATATTCAGTACACGCGCCGGGCGCGACGTTTTAAATAATTGAGGCCACGATGGCGGTGGCAGTGGCCCTTGAGCCGGTCACGTGTCGCAATTTATTTTTTTCCTCTTTGGTAGGCCGCAAAATTCTTTGTGGGCGTACGCGTCTGCGTGAATAGTTCATGGGGAGGAGCGAGAGCGCGCGCAATACGGGGATATATACACGCGGGGACTCAAAGGGGATCGGTTTAAGGATGTTTACGCTGGTAAGTTTGTTATGGGGCGGAGAGGAGACAAAGTGTGAGATAAAATTTTATTTTTCATATAAATAAAGTGGTATGGGAGGTTTATGTGTATAGAAATGTGGAGGTATGAGTGTTATGCTTTTTGACAAACGCTAACGTTTTTTGTCGTTATGCGTATAATAGTGACTAAATTTTCTTTAGCTCGAAAAGCTCATATAAATATAATGAAGAAAACACGTTTAATGACAGGAAAATATAACTTTTATTATAGTTACAAAAATAATCAATTCATACCAACACGCACGTGAACCTTCCAACAAACAATTCCCGCCCTCTCATCCTATACAATTTCCAGTTGCTTTCCACTGAGAAATAAAACTTACTTCCGCAGGAAAAGTCACAGTGAGAGAGAGAACGCGGCAACAACGAATCAATTCGGGACGTTTTTAAAAATACTTTGGAAAGCCTTCCACGACACATTTGTCTTTGCTCTGCTCTTCGTATATATATATATATATATATATATATATATATATATATATATATATAAACGCGCGCCCCAAAAGCGCAACTCGCGCGTCTTCTCTCAGGAAGGGAAAAAATCGAAAGTCTCCCAACATCGTCGTCGTCGTCGTCGTCGTGCGGACGGACGGAACTGCTATTGGCAGGTGTACACACACACACACGTGTATACCGGCGAGCGCGCCCTCGATCGTCGGGAGAATGGAAGAAGAGTATTTAAGTGAGGTGCGGTACGCGCGCGATTGTTGAGCGGTTGAAATGTTTTTGTCAATGAAATGGTTTGATATTTATAGTCGAGTTTATGTAGTAATAGTGTCGCTGTTTGATTCTAAAAATTTAAAGTTAATTTAATTGTTATTATAGATTCTTTCGTTTATAGTGTTTAATTTGTCGGTGGACCGTGCGAATATCGATTGAAATGATTAATAAGTTTATTTATAAACGTTCATGTTTACACAATACCTCGTTGTCAAAATCCAACCAGCTTTAACCTAAACATTCCACAATCCTTCATCATTATCGCTCACATATTACAAGATCCGCTCTTCCTTAAAAATTTCTCATCCGAAAGACTGGCTCGTCGCTCGTGTCCTGCTTTTCGGTAAAACCTTATATATACGCAATACTACACCTAAACTCTCTCTTTCTCTCTCTCTCTCTCTCACCCTCGACGCATCCCTCTCCTCCTCTTCCCTTGTATCCCATCTCTCTCTTGCTCCCCCTACGCGCTTCTCATAGGCAAAATTTTGTCCGAGTTGTATCCCTAGTCCAGCCTCGTCCCTTGGCCAATACTTATACCGACGTTATACTATAGAGCGAAGAAGGACGGAGAGAAAGCGAAAGGTCTCCGGAGACTTCCATTTTGACTCTGGGGATTAGGCGTGACTCCGCCCCCGACGGCGAAAGTTTTGTCCCTCATTCTTTCGGCCTATATGTGTTCTACGTCTGTATATACATATATGCGTGGGCTGGTATAGTATATATATATACGCGTATATATGCGTGTGTGGGTGATCTCTTCGTGAGATGGCCGGGAAGAGAAAGAGAGAGAGAAGGAGCGCACGAGATATTGATGACTTCTTTTTCTGCCGAGCAGAGGTAGCGCGATGGTGGTTGTGTGAGGGAGACAGAGAACTAGAGGAGAGAAAGGAGACAACCCTTCGTGCGGTCGGTTGCGTTTGCGTGTACGTGTGTGTATATGCGAGATGGTGGAGAAGTTGCGAGGAAGATGTGAAGAGTGCGTAGGAGTGCGGAGGTTAATTGACACGGTTCGCCTTGGATTCTAAGATGTTCTCTGTCGTTCTGACGACTTATAGACCTTGATTGATAACGTATTGTAATTAGTGTATCTTCTAATTGGTATTAATTTGTAACAGCTGATATTGCCAAACTGTTCAGCGCAGATATTTTTCTGTATTTTGAAAACCAAGGTATCTTTACTGTAGAACTGATAATTTTCTTTTATTATAATTAGAACTGTATGTTATTTCATCATTACTTTGCTTAGTTTTGGTTGGCAAATCAAGTGGTCGACATTGTTTCATTTATTAATTTTGCAAAAGCCCTTTTTTATGCACTTGATTTACGAAAAATTGCATTATATTATGTTACAACTATTGTGTTATAATACGTCATAATAACATTATGAGAATTGAAAGAAAACAAAGTTTCACCCAAACAGTAGCAGTTTTATTGCATAATTTACTAAATAAAGCTATACCAGTAATTCGAAAACTCCTTTTTTTCTAAATAACCTATCAATCACAATCTATCACAACTCAAATCTCTCAATATTCCATTAAACTTTCTTAAACCCTTTTTCCTTTCCAACCCATTCCTCACGTCTTCCAAAATTCCCATATAACAAGGACATCAAACAAACCCTTTCTCTAAACCACCTTCCACCCACATCACCACCACCTCTTCATCCTCCTTTCTCTCTCTCGCGCTCTCTTCGAAATTCACCACACTCCCTTAACATATCCGTAAACAAATCCTCACCGCACGCGTGCGCGCGCGTTCTCTCTTCCTCTCCTTACATACTCGCCGCACGCGTCTCTCCCTCGCATATACACACATATATATACACGTATACACACGTACATACATATATTCGACTGTAGGGAGAGAGAGAGAGAGAGAGAGAGAGAGTAGGGTCCCCGGAGGCGGCAAGCTAAATATATCCACCCCCGCTCGGCCCCGAGGGGGAATGTCAAGACAACATGGCCGACGCCCGTCATACCACTAACCTCTCCCTCCTTCTCGCCCCCCCTCGACCGACCGACCGACGTCTCGGCCGTGCCCGCGTAGTCGTCGTCGTGTGTACACTGGCCGTACGCGCGGGCCGTGCGACGGGGTCGAGCGAGCCTTCAAGAACGCTCGAAGACACGAAAGATCGCTGTTGTAAGGGTAGATGGGTTGGCGAAGGGATGGAACATGGGTGTCTATGTGTGTATTTGTGTGAGTGTGAATTTTGGTGTTGGTTGGTGTTGGAATAGGTGTGAGAATGGGTTGGATGTTTAAGGAGCTTTTTTAAACTTTATACACGAAAATTTTATCTGTTCTGAGTTGTAGATAATATTAATATGAACAAATGAATTATATTTATACATCAGAATTTATTATACTAGTTAAGGTATACACATGTATGAAGAAATATAATGTTAATAATATTGATAAAACTAAATGTTCATGGAACTTGGGAATAAGAATTTAATTTTACGCATAACGACATATTATGTAAAAATAAGATTGAAGAAAATCGAATCTTTCTTTTCAAAATACCAATTGGCATTCTAATATATTTTACTTATTTGTGCAAATCCAAAATTTTCAGTCGATTTCATTTACAAATATTATTCTATACGAGCATACATTAAATATTTGCACTTCATATTTAAATTACTAAGATGATTTTCTGAATTTATATTAAATACTCTATTAAACATTTAAATATTCTAATATATATATATATATATAAAAATTCAGCTATCCACTACATCCCGATATATATTTTTCCAGTTTGCCTTTGATTTAACGCAACGTTTATCCAACTACCGAAATTGTTTTACCAGACCGAAATAAAATTTGACGACGCTGAGAGGGGCAAGGCGAAAAAGAAGAATCCAAAGCTCGCGCGCGCGCAGAGAGAAAGAGAGATCGAGTCAAGCGTAGAAAGAAGAAATTTATTTTCGCGCGAGCGAGCGAGCGAGAAAGTCGAGAGGGCGACGCGCTTAGTCGACAAACGAAAGGCGAAACAGATTAAAAGTATAGTCGTTCTCCCTCTTTCTATCTTTCTCCCCTTGGCGAAGAGACAACAAAAAAAAAACTGCACGAAGGTGAAGTGGAAAGGCATCTTAGAAAGGAGTAGGGTGGAAATTAGCAACCTTCGAGAGATTACTTTGAATTAACAAATTGAAAGGAGGCGCACGTCGCCCGAAGGGGACTATAAGAGCAAACTTTTGCTTTTTTTCGTCTTTCTTGCTCTTTCTGTAGGGTATACAAGGGAGTGGCGAAGATAAAGGTAGGATTTTTCGTAAGACGATGCGCGTCCTGATAAGCGGCCAATGTGTTTATGGTCATGCAAATGACTGTGATATTTTTCTACTTGTTTTCAAGCTCATTTATCCAATATTTTAAAATCTCAGGAAATCAAAGAATAATTTATAACATCTTATTACTTTCCAAACTTAAATACTATTTCATAAAACTTACACGATCCCTACGAAGCCAGCAACACTCACTGCCTCTATACTAAGCCCTAACCCTTACCCTCTCAACTGACCGGAAAACCTCCAAAAAAAAATCCAGTTCATCCCTTCCTAGTAAACACCGCAGGCCTACTATACTACTACAGCACACATACACACACTTACACGAAAAAAGAGCTCGAAAGCGCAGCTTGCGAAAAACGTGCCGAGACTGGGGGATCCCACGTGCGCGCGAAATAACTGCAGCGGCGAATTGTACGCATAAAACATTCACGAGGGCGCGAGCGAGCGAGCGAGCGAGAAAGAGACGAAAGAATCGAGGATGAGGGCCGACCCCGATATTCCCTCCACGACTGCGCTACGAGAGACTGACCTTGTGCACGTTTTGCGTAAATGCTGCACGTGCCCGTGAGGGGGTAAGAGTGAGAGAGGGAGTAGAAGGAGGAGGAGGAGGAGGAGTATCGATCCTATTGTCGTTTTATGGCTGTAGGTGGTGGAGTGGGGGTGTTTTGTTTTGGAGATTAGGAAGGGGCAGAAGGAGTTTCTTAAAGTAAAGGTGTAGGAGCGTGAAGGAGATAGTATTACATATATCTCAGTCTTACTGATTTTTTTTTTAATTCGTTATAAACTACATTACGCGGTTAAAACTAAAAAATCAATTTCCACTTCATTTCTTCCCTTCCTCAACAACAACAATCGTTTTCGAACTCTGTCAACTTCCTTCTACTCACCGATTGCTCGCTATAAAAAAATGTTTCCAAAACTTCACAACCATATAGCTACGTCGGTTCAACTCGCGGAATAAAAAAAGGGAGAGTAAAGGTCGAGACTCGTGCCACCAACAACGACGGCGACGAAGAAGAAGAAGAAGAAGAAGGCGGGCGCGCGAGCAATGGCGGGATAGGAGTGGGAGGAGGAGGCGGTGGCGGCAGCAAAAAGGAGTGACGCGCGTGGCCATAAACTCCTTCGTCGTTTGCGTTTTCTATTTAGCGCGAGCGAGCTTCTACTATCTCCGCCTTCGATTTGAATTCCCGGCGAGCCGGTTCACGCCGTGCGAGAAAGTTGTGAGCTGGTGGGGATGTAGCCAATGCTTTTTTCTTCTTCTTTTTAGGTTGAAAGTGTTTTCGCGCGCTCGATGTGTCGAGGAGTTGAGAAGGTTACGTATAGAGAAACGATGAATGTTTTAGAATTAAAAGTAACACTTTTTATTCGGTATTTAATATTACTTAAAATAAAACATTATTTTACTAAATGTAAAATATGAATCAGTTTGGTTTCATTAATAAACTTAAACATATCAAATTAGAGTAACAGCATGCGAACCCCTTTTAAAAACATTATAATATATACCTACAACCCTAACTTTAACCTAACTACGCACGGAACACCTTCTATATATACACACATACACACGACGTTCGAAGGTAAAGGGTCTCGAACGCGTCTGTCGCGATCGCCTCGATCGTTCGCCTTCGTCGTTTCCCGTACATTTATTGCCCCCCTACTCTCTTCCTCTCTCTCTCTCCCTCTCCCTCTCCACTTTCCCGTTATACGACGTTATATTTGATATTGGATAGACTACACGCGCGCACGCGCGTCTATACGTACGTATCATTGGGCTCGTAAAACCCGCCGTAAATAATATTAAATAAATGTAATAGGCAACACGAAAGGGGCTGGCCTTAGACGTGCTTAGCTCGATCTGGAAGACGCAGGGAGGGTGTAGGTACAATTCTACTTTTTCTTTTTATCGGTAGGGTGAGGTGTGCGTTGAAGAGGTCGATTGAAGAATTTTAAAAGGTAGGGTTGATGGGTTGTATAGTAGTTGAGAGATATTGTATTACATGATATTAAAAAATGTTTCAATCAATATTATCAACTCATGATGACACAATTGGAAGATTATAATGTCTATTTGTTGCTGTTGCTTTCTTGTTGAAAAACAAAAAAAAACATAAAAAAGAACAAAAGAAAATTAAAAAGATACAAAAAAAATTCTTTTTTTTTGTTGTTTTTTCTTAGTTACGATATTTTAGATACAATAAGAGTGAGAAAAAAAAACAATTTTGTATTAATGTTCATTGTTCGATCCTGAAAGGGTTAACTATGTTGTTTATAAAAAAAAAATTGATGAACCCGAAAACAAAAAGGTATACCAAATGTTTTTCCCATTACCCTCAACCAAAGAAAATGTATCAGCAACATTTTTTTGCTATTCTCAAATCCCTTCAGCTTTACTCACCGATAAAACACCGCAGCTCGATTGAAATTTCGAAAACTACAGAGCAGGCACCAAACTTCCTTCTTTCTCTCTCTCTCTCTCTCTCTCTCTCTCTCTCTTTCTCTCGTACATCGAATTCCAAGGGATCCACCGAGACACATCTTCGCCCTCTTTCCTCTCTCCACGTCCGCTCGCGCGCGTTATCGCGCGACAGGTCGAACATTCAATTAACTCGCGAGTTTTACGGTGGCCATAAATACGTTCGCCTACTACGACGACGACGGCGACGATGAAGCCAGAGGTGAAGCAGCAGAAGCTCTTTGTATTTTATACTCGACCACCGTAAATTCTGGATATCCTTCACACGTGGAGTGTAGTCTTGAGAGTGTGAGTGTAGAGGAAGGAAGGGATCGTGCAAGGGATTGAGTGGAAGTGTAAGAAGAAAGACAGGGAGTGAGTGTTTTGTCGAGGGCGATGTGTGAAGAGTAAGAACGCGACGAGGTGACGGTTGGCGATGAGTAAAAGTGACGGGATTGGTGTTTGATTGGTTGTGGGTATGTTTTATCGACTGTTGTTGATATTTTTCTTAATTTTTTTATTTTTAAAGATAAGGTTTTCATTGATTTTGGTTCGATTTTTAAAAAGTCGTTACGGTTCTGCAAATTATTTCACGATTTTAAAATAGTTTGGACTTGTACGAGAAATATTTTCCCATAGAGTGTACCATTACTTTATGCGTTTTTGCAATGCTGTAACCTTCACATTCATTGATGTCGCGTCGCTTAATCTTCCAGAAAGGTTGAAGAAAAAAAAATCATTGCAATATACATTTACTGGTTTTTTCCTTTTTGAGTTTCGATCACTGAATCTAATGAAATTTTCAATTTGGACTTCTCTAGGAATAAAAAAATTTCCTAAAGTTCAATTTTAGCAAAGCAATAAAAATGATCACATCGAAACCTTCGACATGCCATTTAAAGATTATTAATATTAAACCGATATATCATCTGATAATTGACATAATAAACCGAAAAAAAAATCGTTTTACTCGTCTATACCCAATATACCGATCAGTATAGTAATACACCCAGTATCTCTAATCCCAGAACCATACGTCATAATTAGATAAAAATACCGACAGCCTTCCCCTAATAAACCACCTCGACGGCGCAATGATTAAACCAACAAATCACCGTTCGACTCGCGCCAACTGCACGCGCTCTCTCTCGCACCAATCTCGCAATTAAACCTACACTTATACATACGTATGTACATATACACGCTATACTCTAAAGAAAAACGTGCGAGACCCCGAATCGGTATCCGCGCGCGCGATCGATTTTAATTTGATGCGCGTTTTTGCTCGCGTAGCGAGACCGCGAGATCACGTTTATAAGGACAGCGACCATTAACCGCTTTGCAAGGGGAATCTGCGCGTATACGTGTGTAAGTGAGAAAGAGAGAGAGAGAGAGCGTCGCCTGAAGACAGATCGTAGAAGGCGCGCGCGCGCGGCGCTTTTGGGCCGCGCGCGAGAGAGAGAGAGCAAGCGAGAAAGAGCGCGCGCGTTCGTGCGTCATAAAGAGCCCTGGCGAAGGAGGAAAAAAGGACGAGGGCACGCATGCGCGACAGACGTAATTTGTCTTTGGCGACGGCGGGCGTGCTGCGCGTTGTGTGTATATATATGTATATATGTATGTGTGTACATATGTCCCGCGACGGTTGTGTATACGCTTTGGGGACTTATGGAAAATGAAAATTTGTCCGTTTTGTAACTTGCTCACGGTTTATTTATAAGTATGGTTATGGCCTGGTTTTATAGAATTTTGTTTTTTTTTTATGATATAATGTTGAATGAGCGTTTTGGTATAGTAACGTTGGCTTTCGTTTTGCTCGTGTGGCTATGTTTATGTTTTAAATGAGTCAACTTTTATGTCTTGATTCAGTACTTTATTTTGCAAAAATTTTAAGGATATTTATGCCTAAAAAGTAGAATCACTATACTACTTGTATAAAATCCAAATCATTAAAAGCATAGATAATGTAGATTTCCAAATAAAAACCAACATTTTATTCTAATTTAAAAGTCCCTCATTGATATGCACATTTCCAACGGCCTAAAAACACATTTCCACCAATCCCTCCAATAAATCACCCACGCTCCAATATTTAGACACTTACAAGTCTACTCATCCTCTACAGTCTCCATCTCACCCTGAAATCCCAAGAAAAACACTACTGCTCCACATAATAATCTTTATACTTCTCTCTTTCACTCATACGCCACGTGGCCGCGTATCATCTCACCGCCGGATGTATAAAACACTTAACGGCTAATTTCCCAAAGCGGGTGTGACTATTTACCACGCGCACGCGTGCGCTGCACTCAGCGGGTCGTCGTCTGTCTGTGGCGCCTGACACACGCTATGATCTGCTTCTCGTCCCTTATGCTTCCTCCTTTCACGAGAAAAACCTCCAAGGGACATAAGGATTTTTCATCGTCTAGAGGTTCTTTTTCTTAGGGTGTCGAGGGATATCGTGTTACAAATTGCCAAGGCGATTAATATTAAAAGGGAGCGCGCGGAAGTGGCGCTTCGCTGCTATGTGTGAGTGGAAATGTGTCCGGAGGCGAGTGTGAAGTAGCCGAATGCGGTGTACGTGGAAGTGGGTCGGTTTTACATAAGTGTCGTATGATGAGTTTAGGGACGTCTGGTATAATGATGATTTATCTGTCTATACTTATATTCAAAATTAGTATATATGTAAATACACAGCACTTTTTTCGCTACACCAAATCTATAAGAAACAACTTTAATGTATCAACATTCCCAATCACAACCCAATTCATCAACCGCTACACTTATACACACTAAATCCGCGCAGGCTCGCACCGCGATCGACACAAAAATTTCTCCCCATATATTCATACGACCTCTCAGCACCTTCTAAGCGCGCGGCATGATCGCTTACACTCGCTTACAAGCGCTCCGACATCCATAAAGCAACATCCAAACAGCGCGCGTGTGCGTGTGCGCCGTCGCGTTTTCTAGCAAAAAAAACTCTTCTCTATACGCTCGATTCCCTTTTAGACACTCAGCGTCGCTTGCCGCGCGTATATATATACACACGATTCCGCGACAGCATACCAGCGCGTGCACGTGTACATTCTCTAGCGTACGTAATCGCGCGCTCGCTCGCTCGCTCGCTCTTTCTCGTTAATCCGTGATGGATGGATGGATGGATAGGGAAGAGAGAGAGAGAAAGAGAGAGAGAGCGACGTTATCTAGCCACGGTCCGATCGTGTCAATCAGGGGCGGAGGAGTGTTGTTGTGTGCATGGCTGATGCGCGCGAGTGCGGACGAAAGTTTCTCGCACCTCGTTAGAGTCGTTCAAGAGTATACGGTGGTGTGGATGTAAAGTGTTGTTGTTGTTGTTGTTGTCGTTGGTGTTGGGAGTGAGTGGTTGATTGTGAAAGAGGATGGATGTGGTTGTCGTGTGGTGAAAATTAGGCGGTAGATCAATATATTGTAAGCGATCTGTGCGAGAATATTCGAGAAGTCATTATAATAAATTAAAGAAAATGGTAAAAAAATATTGATTGGCAATTATTTTAGAAACATTCCCGAATGCAGAATACAACGACGCATTTTTATTCTGAATTTTATGTTTCAAGATAATTCAACGACAAAAATCAAACAGCCCGTCGTGTTTACACATTCGTGGTATCGCATTCCCGCACTTCTTCTCATCTGTTTACCCGTACTCTGATTAAACATCCATAAAACCTCGCAAAACTTCCTATATACAGACACACACTTTATATAACACGCCCATCTACCATCCCACAAAAAAATCCTCTTCAAAACAATAAACGTTCCTTACACTACCGCCGCCGTACATACGTATATATATATATATACCCATGACGTACACAACAACCGATCACCCGATCTTCGCGCGATCCATCGCACACGCGCGGGTAATTTGTAGCGACGCGTTAAATTTTATTGCGCGTATAGGTATATATACTTTCACTCCCGTCCTCGAGAATCTCCGCGTCGCGCTTTTTGCACTCGCACGCGTGCAACAGAAACAGATATACGCTGTATGTATGTGCGCGAACGCTTACACAGAGAGAGAAAAAAAGTGAACGCGCGTATAGTACGTATATATACCAGTCGTCGATGCCAGATGCCTATGTGATCTGTGCTCACGGGAATCGCCCACCACGAGATAACGGATGATGCGTATATATACGTATGTGTGTGTATATATATATATAGTATACGCATAATATAAACGAAGCGTCCGTAAGGCGGAGCAGGAAGAACGACGCGCAACGGCTCATAACTAACCGGCCGCTAGAGTCTACGTATAGTAGCAGTAGTATAGTCTAATTAAATATCTATCGTTTAATTAAGAATGATTTATACCGCTCGCCGGCAATCGATGCAGGAATTATCCTCATTAGGTCGGGAGAGCTGCTGCTGCTGCTACTGCTACTGTCGTTGAGAGGAAGAGAGAGAGAGAGAGTTGCGGTATAGCGGCTGTGGTACAAAAGAAAACGAGACGACGACGGTACGGAGAGAGAGAGACAAAGAGGTTTCAAGCGAAGGTGGAGTGATGAGGAAGGCCGGAAATGAGAGGCGAGGGTGCTGTTGTTGCTGGGATTGGCGGATTTTTAAGTGCTCGGTTGCGAACGAGTGATTATAGTTTTTTTTGTGACTGAAAAATATTGGTGTTGCTATAGTTTATTATATCGATTGATAAGCGATGTTATTATAATACTTGATTAATTTTTAGCAATATTCACTTGCTGTTAAGAACATTAATTTTTAATAAATTGTATGAAAATTCCACTTCAAAGAATCAGTTAATAAATTAACTGTATAATAATTCTGAATACTGTATATTACACGTAACTATCGATCTAATTTCCTTTTTTTTCGCGCAGTAAAATAATAATCTATACACTCGTGAACAAAAACCTCGAGCTCTATAAAAGATACGTCGAAACAGTGTCGCGAGCGCGTAACGAGCCGCGCGCTCAGCCCGCGACCTATTAACAAGAAAAACTGGAAACCCGCGCGTCTCCTCTTTGTCCCTCTATCTCTCTCTCTCTCTTTCTCTGTTCCCCTTGATCCTTATCTTTTTTGCTTCCGATCATTTTTGTCTTTTTTGCCCCCCTGCGTTCGCCCTATCCGCGCCTCTTTAGTATACGAGGGCAAAAAGGAGAGTCGCGATCCAAGCGAGCGCGCGCGCGCGAGTGACAACTCGGCGGCAACGACGGCTCAGGCCACACACGCACTGTCCCAAGGTGCGTGTATACCTATATGTGTATAGGTATTTATGTGCTGTGTGGATGCTAGATCGCCTGTGGAGAGCAAGAGAGAGAGAGAGAGAGAGAAAGAAGAGAGAGAAATGGTATATAGCATCGTCATTTGTCGGAGTGTTATCTGTATTATTGAGCGCCATTTACGTCGGTGTAAGTGTCCGATGCTGTGATGATGGCCAGCTTTCGTCGTGAATGGAGTTTATGGTATGATAAGGAGAAAAAAAAGGTTGAAAAGGTTGTGATGAGTTTGGTGTTCAAGGTTCTGTGTGCGAGGCAATTTTAAATGTGTAGTTACTATTTATAATAAATATTTATAAAATTTAATTTCAAATGAAACATTAAAGTTGAAGAGCATCCCTATTCGTGTATGTTTACGTCACGCAAATCTATACATTCTGTAACAATACACATAATGCACCATTATTGAAACCGTACGTTCACAAGTTTATGCGAGATCTATTAGTTCAAAGAACCCAAAGTAAACTCTAACTCCCTTACCCCATCGCCAAATCCTTTCCAAATAAAGAGAAAAAAGTCTTTCTCCACTGGAGTAAGTACACGTCGAATTATGATCCCACGTGATTGACGTACACATACACGCGCACGTCTCGTCAGAATTCGAGATCTATTCTCTTTCCTATATATATACACATCTCCAGCATTCGAGACAGTCATATGGCAGTATACATACATATATAAGCATGCGCGTGCGCGTGAGCTCAACCACGCCATATGTCACGCGTGCCTCGGGCCACTTTGGGGTTGTCGCGCGTTACTTACATGCCCCCCCTGGAATTTCGTTTTCTACGCGTATATACGCCGGGCCCTTTTTTCTACGCGAGAGAGAAAGAAAGAAAGAGGATCGATTTACATAGGAGCGACGCGCACCTGCGACGACGAGGTTATCTACGAGCGCGATGGGATGCAAAGTGTGTAGAGAGATAGGAGGAGGCCTAAGAGAGTGGAAGGAAAAATGCGAGTGAAGAGAGTAGTAGTAATAGAAGTATAGTATATAGGAAAGGGTTAAAGGTATAGAGGTGAAATTTTTTCGAGGCTTTATGGAAGGTTTTTAAAGGGGCTGGTGGTGGTGGTGGTGGATCGGTAAGATTAGGTGTTTATTTGGTTGGGGTAAAGTGTATGTATATATAAGGATCGTAAATATAATGAGAAATACGAATGACAAGAAACCGAATATATATTTATAGAAGTTCTGAAGAACAAAATTTCCACTAATTTTTTTTTTAATAAAAAAACTATACTGCTACATATTTCTAAAATAATTTTATACCTTACCAACTCTACTCTTTAAAGAAAAAAGTCAAGCCGAATCAATAGCCAATACGACTATATACCCAGTACCTCCCGCAGCGCAGATGGGATTTCGGCAAAGTTTATCCGGCCGTAAGTACACCACGACGCTTGCGCTCGTACTTACACGAGGCTACGTATATATATATAGACGACGCATTCGCAGATGTACATTATACTTCGGGGGTTGGCCGAGACGGCGTGTAATTGATAGTGGCACAGAAAGCCGGGCTCGATGAGCCGTAGGAAAATAATAAGCCGACGGCCGCGCGCGCGCGCAAGCGCTCAACTGGTATTATTGGCTTCTCGTTGGCGTCGACGACGACGACGACGACGACGATGTGTACGTATATATAGGGTCAATGCGAAGGGAGGGATATGTAACGACGTTGGTGTGATACACGCTGTGTTGGTCGGGCTATTGTTTCTAGAGAGGATGGAAAAATTATGGGGATTGTGGCGATGAGGGGTATGAGAAAATGTGTATTTTTTTAATGTTTTTTAAAAATTATGGTAAAAAGAGTTTTTTCAGTATGTCTAGCTTTTTAAATATTATAAGTATGTATTAAATGTATAAGTATGTACTAAGTACGTATTTTTTGTACTTGTTGTAAAAAAAAAAGAAACTTTTGTAAAGTAGAACAATAAGTAATATTTATTAAGTGCACTAAAATAGAATAGAATTAAAACATGCAAGAACTATATTTGTACAAAATGATAGAATTTAAAAAGCAATATAGTTATTCTTTAGAAAAAACTTTTATTATCATTGTCCCTTGAAAAAAAAAAGATTCTAAAACAAAAGCAACATCCAGAAAGCATCGCATACGCGAAATAAACAGACACGACGACAACTCCAACGATGCCGACGCCGTCTTCGAGTCGACAAAAGAAAAGCTCGACTCCGTGGAAATAAGAAAGCCGAAGAAACTCTTGCGCACGCTCTCTCGCGTAAAGCTAACACACCACCTCCCCCAGACGCATTAAAACCAAGACGCTCACCCATATATACATACACTCACACAACCATAGTAAGAGTGAGAGAGAGAGAGAGAAAGAGGGACAAAGGGGTGTCGGCTCCAGCGTACAATGTATGCACCCTCGCCTATACACAGTATGGGGGTGTATCGGACGTCTCTATATTCCTACCTCGTGTATGTGTATGTGTGTGGGGGTATGCGAGCGAGCGAAATTATCACGCAGACGCTTGTATCGCCGTTCGGAATACGGGAAATTCCGTGGAGAAGGAGGTGGAGGAAGCTCGGTGTCGCAGAGAAGAGGAGAGAACGGCTGGCTGGGTATATCTAATATTCATGGCGCTGATGTATCGATGCGGAGAAGAGGTGGAACAGGAGGGAGACTCTCGCAGTTTGTTTGTTTGTTTGTTGAAGGGGTGCGCGCGTAGTTGTTGTTGTTGGGGGGGGGGGCGGTGAGATGTTGTTGCTTTTGGATAACAATACCTTACCCCAAGTCCGGTGAGGTGTAATAGAAGGTAGGACTTACTGCTGGGTAGATATACGTACCTGTAACAAACAAAGGGATGGTGAAATTAGTAAATGTCGAAGTGTATAGATTGAAAAATAAAAGAATGTGGTGTTGTTATGGTTGGAGAACAGAGCTTATTTTGTATAGTATATTTTAAAGTATGAATTTATATAATGTATGTTGTTGTGAAGTTAATTTCATGAATAATGAATTTTTTCGTTAAATAAAGAAATTTATGACTTAAATGATGATTAAAAATCAACTAATATTCCTCAAGATCAATATCATAACATCGACACGAAACAATCTACAATATAAATTTCCAAACGCCCAATCAATTCCCACCAAATCAACCTTCCATTCTCACCTCCTTCGCGTGCACGCGACAACTCGCAAAAATCGCACTTTCCCATCATAATCGAATCTCAGCGTCGCGTTAAACTTCCTCTCTTGCTCTCTCACTACTCTTCCTCCTCTTCTCTCTATATATATATCGTACACCTACTTTCTCTCACGCGTGTGCTCGCGCGCGTCATCGGAAATCTCTCGAAAAGGGCGCAAGCGCGCGCGCGCGTCGGCTCCGATTAGATTAGGCCGGATTAGCCAATCAAAAGCGAGAGGGTGACATTCGACGCTACAGCGGGAACGCTTCTATATTAGATTTGCGCGTGCGCATACGCGACTCGAACAGAGAGCTAACGCGATACGGAATCGAATGATCCCCGATCTCGGTATATATAGTGAGCGACCGGTTTTTAGCAGCAGTAGCAGTAGTATAGCAGAAACCGCGTTTTTCGGATGTGTGAGAGAAAGGGGATGAGGGTTTTTTTTTGTTCAACGGGATGGTGAGAGAGCGGGGCAATGAAGTTTGGTTGGGGTAATTTGGTTTTCAAGCTGGCCGGGGGAGGTGGAATTCGTAACGGAATGGGTGATTGCTGATATCGTATAACTATTTTATGTGATGGATGTATAATTCATTGAACTATACCTTGTCAAATTTAAAAGGGTCAAGTTATAGTGTCGTATTGTAAAAAAATATTTTTTTTCTTTAAAATTTGGTTTCAAAATTTGAAATGGTTTGGAAACTTTTGAAAAAAAATAGCTTTTAAAATTGCTACAGAGTTTTAAATTACATATATGTTCAAACTTATTTACCTATTATTTATTATAAAAATTATATATAGCTATAACAACATTTTAAACAATCCTATACTTTCAAGCAAATCAAACCCTTAAAATCACCAAAACACTCCGCACGTAACCGAACCACCACTTATGCCATCACCCCATATCTTCAATCCCCACACTCCTATATATATATACCACCTTTCATTCATTTCAATCCAATTTCTCGACGGTAACGCGCACCTATCTCGACGAAAAAAGCGTCTCGGATCGTTACACACACACACATATATATATAGGCACAAGCTCACACTCCTTTTCATAATTTATTCGTATACGTCGAGGGCTTTATCGGCGGCGATCTGATCGGCGTAAAAGCTAAGCAGCTGTGCGCGCATCCATTCTAATTCCGCGTGTATATACTACGCGTCGCGTGACATGAAACGCGCGCGATCGCTCCTGTGCGGGTGTGGCGCTGGGTAATTAAGTTCTTAGTCGAAGTACAGTCACTGATGAAAGTTGAAAGGGTGGATGAGGGTAGTGCAAGGTGGTTGATAAAAAGTTCTTTAATTTATGATTGTTGGTTTGTTTTTAAATATATGAAAACTATAAGGAAAATAGATTTCGTATAATCTGTTAAAAAAGTTTTTAAAGATTGATGACATCTTTATATATTTTTCTTTGATTATTTGATATTTATAATATTTATATGAAATGAATTTCTATTGGATGAAGAAAAAAAATTAATGAAGTAAATGTTTTCCGAACTGGAATATTTCAGAAGTAAAAACGAATCTATTCACTTTTATTCGTTTAAAGTTACAAATTCACAAAGAATGTAGTAAACGGTATGAGCTTGTCAATATAATTATTTTTTAGGTAAATTATCAATTACATTTCAGCAACTTTTTTTCCCCATAATAAACATAAATAACAAGCAGAAGCAGCATTTATAATCTGTCTTGAAAACTATATCACTTCATTCACGTTCGTTCGTCGACCTCTTCTAACCAAAACAACACACCACTACTGTTCATTCCGACTGTACACCCTCCACACACCGTATACACATACATATATACGCATTCCCGAGTTCTTATCGTTTTTAATTACGCGATGAGAAAACTTCGAGCTCGCGTGCGTTGCTTGTGGTGCGTCACGCCGGGGCATTTACATGGCTCGCGTCGTCCACAGCAGGGAGTCAAACGGCGTCGACACTACCAACGGACGAGGACGACCACAGGACAACGACAACGAGGATGACTTTTTGGGGCGGCGGCAGTGAGTCTCGAACGGAAAACGTCGGGACTCTATGCTAATGGGAGGCTCAACCCTTTAAATGGCCACTTGAAAGTTACGGCGCGGGGGATTTGCAATTACGATGGGGTTAAGTGAGTTTAGGTGTGTATGTGTAAGTGTGCATGCGTTAGAGTTTAAAGAGCATCAGGTGTGTGTTGGGATTTTATTGGCTAGGTATTGTCTAACCGTTGATTTCTTCATTGTAGGAGAAGGGTTGACGTCCGTTTGATGGGATATAGTTAAAGTTATATTCGTTTTTTATTTACTTTTGATTTAATAATTTTCAGTTATTATTTCCTATTGATAATTATTCAAATATACATAAATAATGCTATATTTTGAAGATATTTATCGATTTTATTTTATACATTATAAAATTAATTAACAACCTTTTCCAACCCAATTCCAAATACAACTAAAATTCCACTACTCTCCACTACGTTTTACAATGATCCACAAAATATTTTCGTCCCATAAATTTCAAAAGTCGCATTTCCAATCCACCGGTCTTCAAAAATTTACGACGTATCGCGTAACACTCTTACTACCCTATAAACTTCTCCACTGCAATACGACATGAGGGGGGGGGGGGGGGGGGGGAGA
>JAWWEQ010000001.1:33060482-33086426 GCA_035583055.1 Torymus tubicola
AAGCAAAGCGGTACCGATATATATACCCAAAACTGCGTCGCTCTTTCACATTGCAAAAAAGGCCGCTATATACTCGCTCCTCTCTCGCACACGAGAAAAGATCTGCAAACGACAAAACCAACGCGTTGGATGACGAAGCCGCTGAGGCTGCTGCAGCGAAGAACGATCGAAAAAGAGGTATGCGCGCGGATCCTCTCTCTTTCTCTCTCTCTTTAATCGTGAACGATCCGATTTGGAGGCGCGCGAGCAAGCGAGCGAGCGAGCGAGGCGAAGAAGAGGGAAAAAAAAGAAGGAGGAGAGTGACGCGCACTGAATCACTCATCGGGGCCGGTTGTGTTGTCGGTACGAGTGTTCTCCAGAGGCGTCCTATTAACTCGCCGCGCGTATATAGTGGAGAGAGAGAGAAAGAGAAAAGAGGAGAAAGAGAAAAGGATATAGAGAAGAGTGCGCGAGGTTGAGGTATATATATATATATAGCCAAGGTTACATTATTCACCGGAACCAGAGTCCGAGATGGATAAAGGTGTATATGTGTGTGTTTGTGGGACTAAGGGCGGCTGAGTCTGATAAGTTTGTTGTGCGGGAGTAGTGAAAAGTAAAGTTGTTCAGCTGAAAGTGTATGTATGTATGTATATGGTATGGTGTATCTTTGATGTATTGCCTGTGAGATCGAGAACGAAGATTTCAATCTAGGGTAACGAGTGTATCCAATGGTAATAAGAAATCTATTTAAACAACTAGTATGATAACATATTAATTCAGAAACAAAGTATTTTTTACTTGTTCTTTATCTATTATCCTATATAAAAAAGAGATGGACTTGAGATTGTCACCTCTAATGATTGCGATTGGTGGATTTGAAATGAACATGTAAAATTTGATTGGTTCACGATAGGGCGCGCGCAGCGCGCACTGACACTGCTAGTAATCTTAAAAAAGGTATAAAGTATCATAAAATTCCGCAACTCCAACTACCTACCCATGCGTATTGTAAATCGTAACCACTTATAACACATTAAAAAGCCCCTTGATCTCAGCAATTTATGTTAAACGGCTATAGTCATCAATTTATGAACCCAAAAAGCCAAAATTACGACGACCCAGCAACCCTTTCCCTATACAAAAACTCCTCATAAGTGAACACACGATCGAACAAAAAAAAACCTTAATGCAGAGAAAACCGGCGAACCGGCAAATACACACACGCACGAGTTGAAGGAAACGACGACGACTACAGACGATAATGCGTTGCGCAGCCGCTCCTTCGCGACAGCTTATTACGACGTTGCAATTGTATTTGATTCCCGGCCCGATTTGTAGAGTGATTCACGGGGGCAAAGAAGAAGGCTGTTGCTGTTGCTGCTACTGCTGCTGCTACCGATGATGAAGTACGACGGCGCTCGCGGCTCGCTCGATGCGTCGAGATCGATCGTCCCACGGAGCGATCGGTAATTTATTTATCGTCTCGTTAAACGCACCGCGCACGCGTGTCTCTGTGTACGCTTCTTTTTAGATGGGGAAGGATGGAGAGAGAGAGAGAGAGAGAGCGAGGATGCTTGGTGCTATAGCGGCGGTTGTGTGGGTATGTGTGCGAGGAAGAGAGAGAGAGAGATACGCCTTTCCGCGCCTACGGTGTTTTTACGCGCTTATCCTGCTGCGTATCTTGACGATATAGTTTGAGAAATCTGTTATCGCGGTGGTGCTTGTTCATTTTTCTGGGAGATGATTTCTGGAATGAATAATTGTAGTGTATCTATATTGTTTTGGGTGTTATAAAATGTTGATATTAAAAAGTTGTTCTATTCTTTGTTCTGTATCACTTTGATAGTTATTTATAATATAATGATTACGTGTATTTAATAAATAACTTTTCTAATACTACCCTTTACTATAAAATACTAAAAAAATTTCTAATGAACCACAAACTATAATGAACCTTACAAACCTAAACAAATAACCATGACAAAACAGAGAACATTTCTGTACTAATAGCCAGCGAAAAAAAAACAAACCCAGGGAAATTGTTTGACCCTATATACCTCTCCCTATATCCGCTTCGAGGATCCCTCGGCCTCCTTCTTTTTTCATTCGACGTCGGCTATTGCCATTCTTCTTTCTCTCGCCGGCCCTCCGCGTTCGCGCACGAGAGTTCGGTTTTCCCCTCTACCTATACCTACACTCACATATATACACGCGTATTCGCTCACACGGGGGGTGAAATCCGGCAATTCTTTTGGGCGCGTCTTCTTGGGAGATGATATTTGCTCGGATCAATCCATATGGTTGCCATGGTAACCAACGCGGTCGACGGCCACCAGTAGGTTCAGAGTAAGAGTCTCGTATGCGAGGGAGTCGTGTCCACCTTACCGTGTAGTCCACCCTCAGGAGAAGTCGAGAAAGTTTCGCTGTGGATGTGGATGTGTATGTGTGTAGGGAGTATAGCGAGCGAGTTAGAGGCTTATTTGTGTTGGCATTTTTTTTTTTGGTGTATGAGTTGAATGATTGGGTATTAATTGACTTTTTGATTGTTGGTGGGTGATTGGTTGAGTTCGAATTTTAGATGACATTTTTAAATCATATCTTTGGAAGTAATGTCTTCCATTGTATATATTCGTTTATCAAAGGTTTATTAAAATGTTAATGTGAACTAAATTATAGTATTTTAAATTATTATAATATAGTTTCAATATAAAAACAAATCTGCTTGTAAACAACAACCTCAACTACCATGCTCTCGACTTCTTCCTTTCTTAAAAAAAAAAAAGAAAAAAAAACCCTTAGTACGAAAGTCGACAAGGCGACGACAGTACAGTTTTCCCGGCCTCCCTCGTTTGTTAACTTCCTCGACTGGCTACAACGTTGGAATACACTTGTTGTTCGTTTTCGCACGTCCGATAGTAGCGCGCGCACGTGTGTATGTGTGTGTGTGTACGCCTCGCCTCTTCTAACGAAACCGCTTGCGCTCTCGCGCGCGGTAACGAAGTGCAAATACCCGATTGACTCGTCTCGTGTGTGGACGTGTCGACAGTTTGCGCGCGAGTGAGAGAGAGAGAGAGGGAACAACGAGGAATAAATTAGACCGATGTGGCAGCCAGTGTCGAAGAGAGAGAAAGAGAGAACTAACAATTTCATGGAATTCCGTCAGTACGGGGATGTACGGATGCCGGGTCGGTTGGTGGTGAAAGATACGTGAAGGTTATTTTTTTTTTGTCAGGGATTTGGTGAAGAGAAATGTAAGGGAAAATTGGTTTATTGTGTGGTGGGTGAACAAAGGTGATGATTAGTTTTGAGAAGCTATTGAAGGAGATGAGAAACTTTATGGGATAGCAAAGTAAATGGTAGAAGAAGGTTTGATAAAAATTTAGAAACGAAATAATAAAATACTGAAATAAGAAAAAAAATAATCTTGACAAAAATGATTTCGTAACTTCTCTCAGGGAGTTCAAATTAAAACCCTACCGAGATAAACTCCACTACGATATATCCTATCTTCCAGCCTCGCTCTCTCTCTCTCTCTCAACCCGATAAAAAAGAAACTAAGCATCCTCTCTCCCCCTTCCCAAAACGACGCAGAAAAAGCCAAGCTCGGAAGACTCCCGACGACTCCGAAGGAACCTCCGCGTCCGTCTGGCTCTGACGTAAAATTTCCCGCTCTCTCTCTCTCTCTCTCTCTCTCTCCTCTCTGTTCTTTGCATCCTATAGGATACCAACGGAGCGAGCATTCTACATGCAAATTTATAGAGATCCTTCTCGGACAGAGCGAGAGCGAGGGAGTCGCCTCGAGGGGACGCGAATGCGCGCGCGTTTCTATCCTCTAGGGAAGGTGGCACGCACACGTAGGCAGGACTAAGAGCGCTTCCTTGTACTGTCACTCGGCCGCTCGCGCGCGGATATAGAACGAACGCGGCCCCGAATCAATCGCATAAATCTCGCGGTATCGATCGCTCGAGAGAGAGAAAGAGAGAGAGAGAGAAAGAAGGTAGGAAGAAGGAGGAAAAAGAGGAGGGGATCGTTCGAGGTTTATGCACTCAAAAGCCCTTATTCTTAGTTTGGGAGAAAAACGCGCGTATATGGCGTAACGCGGTGAGCTGGTGCGGAGGATTGTTTATGGATGAGTCTGGGTGCAGTGTGATGAGAATGAATTGGAATATGTCGCCGCCATGGGATTCTCGCATAATTTAGCAACTCTATATGATATTACGAACGCGTATAAAATTATTGGAACTAATGTTAGGAAAGTTGAAAAGCTTGTTTTTCTTCCCTGTTGTTTTTCTCGTCCTTATATTTACAGCAACACCTCAGTTCACAGAAAACTTCACCTGCACAGCTACGTGCATCTCAAAAATGGCCATATATATACACACACACTTCACAAACGAAGAATAAAATAAGCCTTATATACACTTCTTTCTTGCCGAGCATTTCCGACGACTTAACCTCGCGGAATTCCGCAAATTCGACGCGCGCACCACAGCGAGTAATTATCCCCTTAGGCAGGCGCAAGAAGCTCTTTTCAACGCAATAGAGCGGTGGATCATCATTAGCCCCGCGCGTACAAAACCGTATACGCCGGCTGATTGACAGCTGCCGCCGCCACCACTATACAGTCGCCGCGGTCGCGTTCTGCTATAAGTTTTTCCTAAACGCTATACAACGCGAGCGCGTAACTATACGGTTCCAGGTATACACAGGCGCGCTGGCGAAGTATATAGCGTATCGTCGCAAGGACACGGTATATAAGGAATGCTGGAGGGAAAGAGGGAAAGAGAGACAGGAGTGGAATGGAATAACGGAGATGTGTGCGAGACGTGGGATGGGAGGAGAATGTTGATGCGGTAGGATGATTGTTTATTTGGAATGGAGAGAGATTTGAATTTTGTAGTAGAGGGAAGAGATGTTGAGTGATAGTAAGGGAATGTATAGGATGCAATTAGTGGGTAGCGAGTTGGGATGATTTTTATTTTTATTTTTTTTTAACTTGCCGGATATAGTTAAATGTTTTGATTAATAAATGAATCAAGTCAAAGCGTAATAATCATAATAATAAGTATCGTTTTATGACGTTTCTAAAATGTACGTGTCAACCAAAAATAAAATTAAAAGGACCTTGCTTCCATTCTTAAACGGCCATCAACTTTATCACTAACCAATAAACTTCGTCCATAAACTCCGAAAATAAAACACACATATACATACGTAAATACACAGCGTCACTGGAAAATCAAACAACTGTGCGGAGAACGAATCCAGCCTGACGGACAGCCTCGTGTGCAACTACTTCGTCTCTTATTTTACGTTCCCCGACGCGTTTAGACGGCTTTTACGCGCTCTCGCGCACGTTGTCGCGCACTTTCGTTTCGCGTGTCTGCGTCGCGCCGATAACCGGCAGCGGGAATTCCGAGATGTCAATCGAAAGAGAGAGAGAGAGAGAGAAAGGCCGTAAAAATCCCAGGGAAGTGGATATCGCCGCACGCTTGGATTATGTCACTGTTCAAGTTGCGTGTGTATGTTGTGGTTGCAGGTGAGTGAGAGTATGTATGTATGTAGGTGTGCTGTTATCGATGTTCATTGATGTAGTTTTGTTTATTATTGTTGAAAAGTTTTTTTTTCGTAATATATACCAACCTAAAATAATTACACTGATGTATAAGGAATGTTCGCTACTAGTATTATTATTTGAATGTATATCTATATACGGCATCGTTACATCGATAGAATATTTAATAAACTTCGTTTCAAAATTCAATTCATCGACCCTCTCAATAACCGCATTACATCATAAACCCCAACGTTAAAAACCATCCACTAAAACAATCCACTCACTCCGCCCGTCACATCTCTCCTCTCTCTCCCCCTTCTACGTCTTCTATATACACATACACACATAAAACCTCATCAGCATAAGTAACCGAAAGATCACTTACCCATATCCAATCCAATTTTGCCCCCCATTAAAATTCATAGAAAGCACAAACTCAATTCGGAATCACGCGAGCATTTTTGTTCGTCGCGTATAAGGTACAACAGATGCAGCCCTTAAAGCCTGAACGTCTATGTACACATGCAACCGGTGACCAAAACAATTAGTATTCGAAAGGCCGAAGGCGACCAAGTATAAACGCACACGGGAGACGATCGATAAAACGCGGCGGCGCGCAGTCGTTCTTCTTCCTGCTCCCGTGCGGTTCCGCCGTGCGACTTGTGTGTGTGTGTGTGTGTATGTGTCTGTCGCAAGAAACCACCTTTCGAATGGAAAATACGACGGGTGAACGAGTAGAGGTCTAATTCTGGTGCCGCACGAGGTTCATTGAAATCGAGGATCGTAGAAAGATTGTGTTTGTGGTGGCTATGGTAGTTTGTAAAATTGATTTTATGTAAAATAAATTTTTTAATAAATAAAAATTTCATTGTTGGTAATGATATGAGTACATTGAATTATGAATAATCATTTTGTGCATAATATTAATAAAAATTGAAATATATAAGAGCAAGTGTAGCCCCTTTTTAGGAGACTAAAAATATTTTTTTAAATCGCGTATCTATAATGAATAACGATCTACTTATTATACCAGTAATACATTAATGAATATATATGCATTCAATTCCCAATACAAAACATTTACTCATCTGGATCTCAATGTCACTCGACCGGTACAACGCACATATCCTACTCATCGTCGACACTAAAATTACAATAATCCCACTCACCTAAATTCCCAACCAAAGTGACACGCGCCCATATATCCACAATAAAAAGAACCAATCTTCTCTACCTATATATATATATACCACTTTAGCAACACTACAACCGCATCGATTTCCTAATCGAATTTCGAGTGGCTCCTCACACACACACACACAGACACAAAGCGAAATTTTACGGGAACCAGGCACGCGCACACGCGGGAGTGATACAATGGCGGGTATATATATACGCGCACGCGCCGCGCGCGCGCGAGAAGAGAGAAAGTAATCGAGTCGGGCACGCGACTCTTCGAGTGGCCCTTACGTCCCCCGCGGCGCTCTGCTAACCACCTGTTTCGAACGCGCACAAGGGGGTCGCTTCTCTCTCTCTCTCTCTCTCTCGCTTGTGCGTTTAGGAAGAGGTTAACCCGTTTTTACACGCGCCCGTGTGACGACTGTGTGTGTCTCTGTGTCGGTTTCGTTTGTCATTGCAGTAAGCAGGGGAGGATTCTTTGATGTGGGGGTGATGATCATGGGCTTTAATTGTGTGTTTGGAGTGAAAAGGGTTATGGGAGTTTGCAGATGCCAGGTTGGGTTTTTTTAATTGGAAGATTATTAGAGAATGAAGGTAACGCCAATTTGTTAAGTGTTTGATATAAACAATATTTCTAATGTCAACTTGTATATAGATAAGATTTTAAAATACAATATCTTTCTTTTTAATAATTAAAGTAAAAATTAAATATTTATAAACACAGCATAATGTTTTCTACAAACTCTATAGCCAGCTTATCTTACTTAATAATTCACATAGTATTCCTAAGCACCACTGATTTAAACTCTGCATGAATTCAAACACCCCAACATACACACATACACATATATACCGATAACAATACACTTTCTCCCACTCGTAGAACAGCCCTAATCCCATGTAACTTCACATCCTGGCACTGCTCCGGGCCGATAACAAAACGAAGAAGCGCACGTCGGCCGACATATGGCCAACGCTCGACTTACTACTGTACGGGTGCCGATGTCATTCATATATACCCGACTTCCCCTCCCACCCCCTTCGTCTCGTTTCTTCTTTATCGCAATAAACAGGCCGTTCTTCTATGTGCGCTCACTCGTGCGCGTTGAGAGAGAGTGAGTGAGCTCTCGCGTGGCTGCGCCTTTTTTTCGCGAATCGCTGACACTGTGAGAATCTTGTTTGACCGTTCGGTTCGTTCGAGTTTAGAGATAGGCCAATTATAGCGGTAATTGATAGGATATAGGGATGTTTTGTTGTGTAGATGTGTGGTGCCAATTAGATTTGTTTGCGGTGCTCGTTGTTGATTTAATTAGAAGGAATTTAGGAGGATGGTGTAGTGGTGTTGGTGATGGCTTGGATTGAAAATGGAGAAGAGATAAATTATTGTAAAATTATTTGTATTGTATACTTTTTTTTACAATGAGCAAAATTATGAAGATTTTATATATTTATATTCACAATTATCGGAAAGCTTAACACCGACCCTCGAAATCAATTTAACACCTCGAAACTTCCATCGACTCGTAACTTTTCAAGGACCAATTATCCAACCCTTAGAACCTTTTGACAGAGATATCATCGCTTTTCGAAAGCCTCAGCGCACTCAGTCAAATCACTTAGTTGCTTGCCGAGGGCGAGAAAGGATAATGCGCTTCCGGCCGGTTGCCGAGCGAAATCGCTTGGAAAGTCGATGAAGAGAAAGAGAGAGAGAGAGAGAGAGAGAGAGAGAGAGAGAGAGAGAGAGAGAGAGAGAGAGAGGATCGTTAGCCCAGAGGCGTGGGCATGTGTCTGCGAAGCGTACGAACAGGCGTGAGCCGAATAAGACGGTTAGTGGAATTGATTTCAAGTTTCGATGTAGGTGAGAGAAATGTTTGGATTACTGTTGATTGGTTATGATGTAGGATTTTGAGGCGTGTGTGATTGAAATTATGTTTAGTTAGTGGAAGATTGATATTTAAGAGAATATGAAGATTTTTGTTATTTAAAATATGCTTTTATGTTGTTCTTATGATTCAAATTTACATATTTATGATCTTATGACTTTTATTAAAAATAATCTCCAAGCAAAACGATATAATGTTAGTAATTTTAAAATTTAAATAATATTGTCATTGAAACATTCACGTATAGTTCAACTATTTCGTTTAATACGAGAACTAACAAGTTGTTAAGTTCTCAATTTTTGAACTTTTCAATACACATAATACATTTCAATTCTACGATTAACACAGTAAGGATACATATACATATATCACTATCCAATTAACCTTAAGCATCCTCTCATCAATCCAAAAACCCAACAACCCGCGATCCGTCAGAAAGCCGTCACAATTCACCACCCTCTCTTTTCCTCTCCCCCCTATCAATCTCCTCACCAACCAACCATCTCTCTTTGACTAAAAATTTTCGTCCAACAAAATCCAGTCAACCAACCCTCGGGGTCGTCGCTCTCTCTCTCGCTCTCTCACTCTGTACGAGCTCGTCGAGAGAGCAGATGCCAAGCGTCACGGCTCGTCGATGGCTGGAAGGGTGCCTCTCTCTCTCTCTCCGATTGAGACACGGTGGATGACTCCAAATGGCGCGTTCTCCTGGCGTAGCGCGCGAAATCGATCTCGCTCGCTCTTTATGTTTCGAAAGCGCGTCTTATCGGCCCTGTATGTTAGAGCGAGAGAGAGAGAATGTGTGTAGCGCTTGATTATTGTTGGTAGGAGATTTATTGGTCGAGGGGGTAGCAGCTCATAGTGTTTTGTTTTTATGGTGATTGAATGCGCGCGAGAGCGCAGGAAAGTTAATTTATCGGAGAAGTGGCCGATGGTTGTGGCGGTGATGTGTTGACTTTTTGTGACGAGTGGATTTTATTGTCGTAAGTGAAAGGATTGAAGAGCGAATTGGTCGTTCAAATTTTCGCGTACTTGATTGATTGAAGTAGGAGTTTATCAATTTTACGGTTATGGTATTTTCTTATCCCCTATATAAATTAACACTGATATGCATAAAATAATATCGATACGATTTTAAAGCTCAACTCGGTCTCGAACATTTACAACTCAAACAAAAAAAAACGAGCCATCCCCATGTTAATCAGATCGGATAAAGCCACTTTTCTTGAAACTCAGCCTGGAGAACTCCAGCCGCGCTCCCTTAATTCCTGCATGGAAAAGTCAGTCGTCCCAACACAAAAGAACCTTCTTCTCCCTTATATACACTGCCGCAGTCGTCCTCTCGTCGTCGCGAGATTCGATACAACGACAACGCGAGCTCGCAAGAGAAGAAAGACGCTAAAAAAAGCTCGCGCGCGCGCAAAAAAAAAGGAGAAGAAACATCCTCCAGGCTTCGTTTCACGAAGAGAAAGGGGTACAGCGTCGGGAAATGGAAAGAGTGGAAGAGAGGAGGGATAGATCGATGGCGATTTTTCACTCACTTAGCTCGGCGCGCATCAATATGCATTAAGCCGATCGGTTCGCCCGCGCCACCCCTTTAGGTTTAGCTTTTCCAGAGAGAGAGAGGGAATGTTCGTATAGGTAGGTATAGGAAGGAAGGCATCGAGATAAGGGATAGGAGAGAAAGGAGAGAATATCCCTGGGTGAGAAAAGGATCCTTCTGGATGGTAGAAAACTCGCGAGGAATTTTTCGAGCGTTTTCTCGCTGTTTGTCGTGCCTTGTTGGATCTGTATTTTAAACCAAAACATTGAAAACTTTCCACATTACGTAAATATCAAGCAAGAAGAACAAAAAGAACGAATATACTATAACGTACGTTTAGAACGACGATACACCATCTATTAAAAAGCCACAAACCCACAGTGTGGCGCGGTTCGCATATCAACGCTCTAAAAACTTTTTTCCTCCTTAACTCCAGTTAAGCTCAGCTCTTACAGCCCCCTCCCCTCATCCTCTTCTACCTTCGTACTACTACAACAGTCTGCTGCTTCCTACGCGAGAGTGGAATCCAAAGGACACCCTGGAGCCTCGTCTTCACTGTACGCTGGAATCTTGGACGGTTATATTCCACCTGTCGAGAATTACCCCCGCGATACGGCGCGCCTCCTCCTTCTCCCCCGCTATCCTTATTTTCCGAAGCAGTGCAGAGGAGTATAGCATAGCGCGTCTTAACGGCCCGCACCGTGGTAAATACGCGCCCGCGTAACGGCGGCATTAGCGCGAGTGAGATAGGACTAAGGAGAGAAAGAGAAAGAGAGAGAAAGGTATATATACGGTGGCAATTATAAGGCAGGGTTATTGGAGCTGTGTTTTGTGGTTGCGTTGAAAGTTTTTTTTTGTGTGGGGTGGTGTTGTTTAGTCGATTTTTGTAGGATGCCGTTTGATTTTATTTTTTACAATAGACAATATAAATTAATTTGCACTAGTTCCGAATTAGTAAGATAAGAATGTAAAGATGCATATAATGTATTCAAAGGTTATCACATTTATGTTCCTTAATCTCGGCATAAGTTTACCATTAAAACTTCAACATCCGCAAGATCTGCTCTACCGATAATACCCAGTATACATTCAGTCCAACGGTATAATTTCGCTGCCACCGAACATCCTTATATTGTCATTACGCCCACTTCTTTAAAAGATTCCGCGCTCTGTCTAATTGGCCGTGCTTGGATTTGCGCAGGCGCCCACAAGAAACTCCGTCGAGACGCTTGTACTCTATAAATTCAACCGTGTGCGTGCGCGCGCGCCTGCAGCTTTTATGACGAGCTCATCGTTTTTCCCCTCTGTCTCTCTCTCTCTCTCTCTTTCTCTTCGATCCGCTTATAGGCGTTTTTTCGCGCGGATGAATTGATTTATGTGAGAGCACGAGCCATTACTTGAAAAGAGTTCGGCCACCGCACGCACGGGATTCTGTATGTTTGTTGTCAGCATGAGCTTCGACTCGCCGATGTAATTTAAGAAGCGATGTAGAAAAAAGAAAACACGCGGTCCGATCGGCTAAGATTCACGATATCGCGTGTGTTTTTGCGTGGGCAGCGCGGATGTATAGTGTATATTATGTACGTGAAATTGCGGTAAAATGTATGTAGATTAATTTTGGGCAGGACGATGAGGGTATTATAATCGAGTGCGGCGAGTACGTTTGTTCGTTAAGGTTATGGGGAAGAGAGAATGCTAAGAGGAGTTTTTTGTCAGAAGCAATGAGGCCGAAGAGACGGACGCGAGTAAAATATTTACTCTAGTTCTGAAATATGGAGTATGCACGCGGATGCTGCTGGATTCGAGAGGATGTATTTTATGGGGGTATAATGAATTAAAATGGTAACGGTTGTGGTGATTCGCAGGACGAAATGGTAAATTTTTCAAGAGTTAAGAGATGATTGACCTTTCGTTTTGTTTCTTTTATTAGTTTCAGAGTCGTTTAAGACTCTGTTCGACAAAAAGTTTGGTTACTACATTATGCATTTGCGATTCCTAAGTTGCGTATTGTTTTTTATTTTCATAGTTTATTCTAAATCTGTTTGGATTATACATATATAATTTTTGGATTCTTCTTCATTTACGCATATAAAATATTAAAACATTTATCCCGATTATTACCTAAAAATAATTTTTTACCTAAAATCACGTAAATTATATCAATTAAATCAATTACAATAATCCCACAAATATTAAAACACAAACTCCAACCACGAAAATAACGAACTCCCACCTCATTAACCGTACGAAAACCTCGCATTAAAACAATAATGAACGCAATTAAAAATCGCAAAACCAACATCAGCATCGTCGTAGTCGTCGTCATTTTATATAAAAGCAGGGGGGGGGGGCACAGGGACACGATCCGCATCCGTCAGCGTGCGCACGGGAAACCGAAAATAATTAGCCGTGCAAATATATACACATACGCGTGGGGCTTTTATTTCTCGCTCGACTTGCTTGATCGGACAAGGGGGGAGCATACGATGTCGTGCCCCTGTGTACTCAATATACGTAGAGACCCATATGCTCGAGAGAAAGAGAGAACGAACGCTTGAGTATGTTTTGATTTCCCTAATAGACGCGTCAGGAAGTATAGCGAGTGGAGTATGTGTGGGGGTGAGTGTAGGAAACGGGATGTGGACATATTTTTTGGAAATGGTGGGTACGATGGTGGTTGACTTTTCGATTAGCTTTGGTAGTTAGATTTTTTGGTAGTTATTGATGAGATATTGGTTTGAGATTGCTTTGAATAAACAAGCTGGTACTTAACAAATTAATATTAGAATGTTTCAGAATATAAGAAAATTAAGTTTAATTCAGCATGTATTTAAGATACTGTTAGAGAATTCATAACGTTAATGGGAAATTAAGTCAGACATTTAGGTATTGATTTTTTGACGGATGTTACCTATAAGTAAGGAACATATGCCTCGATAATTTGAAGAGATCCTACAGTAATTTATATAACTATATGTCACGTTTAGTTATATTTCAGTGAATAAAGAACGCGTTTTAATTTATAAATAACTATTACACATATCAACAAAAATATTTTGGTGTACCTTCATAATATTTCATTTGCACACTATAAACTAAAAACATACGTTATTTCCCATACAAAAAACAAAATCAAATTTAAACGTAAAACATCCTCATTCTCAAACCAACATTGCCGCATTCCATTATCTCTCAATATCCCCATCTCCGCGCCACCCAAAGAAACCCATCCTCACCCTCCCCGCCTCAATCCACGCACAATAGCACTTGACAATCTTGAGAAACGCCTCGTTGCCGTTCGTGAATATAACTGTTCGCGCGGTCAGCCCCCGGCAGCAGCAGCAGTTTCCCCTCGTGCATATCCAACGTCCATATATACCCATACATACACAGACGCGTACGGTCCGGAGATTTGCATGCATCAGCGCCACAAGCGCGACTGATTGTCAATCCGTACGTCATTGTGACGTCAGTCGATCGCGAAGCGAGTGGAGAGAGGGCGGAGGTGCAGTGTGCCGGCCACTATACCGTCGCGCCACTCGCAATCAATTAAGGCGCATAACGATTGATTGTTGCCGCCGCGGTGTTGGCTACGACTCGACGCTCTGCCTGCGACTAGACAGTATACCACGCGAATGTCCACGAAATTTTTTTTTTCACTTCGTTTTTCCACGGAATACCAAAGAGGGATAGAAAGAGAGAGAGAGAGAGAGAGAGAGAGAGGTTGACTGGAAATTTTCCGGTCGCGCTTAATTTCGTTTGCACGAGTGGTAAGTTTATTCGTAAGCATGGGTTACGTGGAAATCTTTTATTACGTGGTGTGGATTTACATGAGCAGTGTGTTGAGTGAAATTGTATCATGAATCAGGTTATATTTAGATTGAAATGCATGCTGGTACTTAAATTTTAGTTATTGAGGAAGCAACGTTTTACAAAACATGTATGAAAGATAATTGTATCCCTGGCATCTAAATTAATAAGAAAACCAAACATCCGTAACAATTATCTTCTTAACTACCAAAAAACTTAAGAATTTACACCGCTCGAATGCACATCTCCTCTGCTTCAAAAATAGCGCATTGTTTGAAAACCTACTAACGCGCCAGCCATAAACCTTTCCAGAAAAAAAACACGCGTCTGCTATAAAAAAAAACGTAACGGAAGTTTACGAGCGATCCTAAAATTAAAGGATCGCCCTGCAAGCGAGACATTTTTCCAGTTCCGCGAAGCGCGTTAGGGTGGAGGATTTTCGTAATAATTGTAGCTACCGAGAGCACCGTACACATCCTCTCTCGGGGATTCGACGTGTCGCAGAGGAAGAGGAGGAGGAGGAGTAGCAGTCGAGAGGTTTGACCGTGCGCGACAATGTCATTTTAATTATGCATGTTAATTGCCGTCGGGTGAGAGAGTCCGACGGATGGACAGAGAGAGAGAGGATAGGAGAGGCCAGTGGTATAGAGGCGTATAGGGTGTGTAGAGGTACGCATGGTATATAGCGTGTGCTGACGATGCTGCTTTTCTTTGCGGTGGTCTGTGGTTCTGTGGAACGGTGGTAGGTAAGGGACAGAGGTTTCGAAAGAGGAATTATTCTTACCAAGTGAGATTTAAAAAGGTTATTTTGATTTCTATAACATACTTTTAAGTGTTTACGTATACGATAGATTTCTTTAAACAACTTTTTATCTAAAATCTTCTATCTAGCATGCAACGCAGTCGTCTGTAAAAAAAAATCCAACCCTCTCGTACAACGACATCGAGTGGCCTCGCGCTTTTTTCGCGCTTCATTGTCCTACTGCACGGCTGAGCGAGCACGTCACAACCGCGTACGAGGGCCTCAATCAAAGTGGCATTGATACCGCACGCCCCCATTGTACCCTAGCCTTTTTTTGCGACCACGCGCGACCAAAAATTTATTAGCCTCGCGTATATATATATACGAATGGTAAACGTATGTACGCGTCTGTGTATGTAGGGAGACGTATGGTACGTATATAAGGGGAGGAAGAGTATTGGACCGAGGACGACTAGACGATTGTCGCCCGTACGAAAATGATTTACGGCGTAGGTTTTGACCGAGTGGGTATAGCGGTAGTGCGTGCCATGTGTTTAGGGATATATAGGTAGGGTAAGCAGAGGTGGAGTAAGTAGGAAGGTTCGGTTGGTTCTGTATATAACATCGTATTTAAGTTATTTTGTTAGGCGAGATTAGAATTAAGGTTTCGTGTTTAAATCGTCGGTGATGTTTGAATATTGTATTTTTGTTGATAATAATGGGTTAGTTGGTTCTAATTATTATTTTACTTTATTGTTTAAATTAACTTTTCTTAATGTTTCGTTCTTATACACAAAAACAGTGATATAATTAATTTTCAATACTATAGCTAACATTTTTTCGGCTATCAACAACCTTTTGATGTTCATTTTCTTTATTGTCGTAAATACGCCTAGATTAAGATTAAATTACTTTGTAATACAAGCCTATTGACACAAACACTTACAACGCATATAATGAACTATAGATACCCACTGTTTCACTTTTATCCTCGAACCACAACTGTATTACAACCACCAGATTCTCAACGAAATGGATCAGACATGGGCGTTCCAAGCGACACGCGACCGTCGAAAAAGCTACGCGCGTTACACGTGGCGTGCGCATTTTCGAAATTAATTTTTCGTCATATCGTTCGGTGAAGCTTGCTTCTATATACTTTTTCTCATCGTACAGTTATCGAAGATCAAGGGTATAAGGGAAAGTAGTTAGGGTAATTGGTCAGTTTTGGTTCGAGGCTTTCTAATCGGGATTGACATAGCTTTTTAATTTAGGATACATTGTGTGACAGTGGTGATGAAAGGTATTACGAAATGTAGTAGTATTACAAATCACATAACATTATTTATTCCCAACAGAACACAAACCAACCCCAATCTTGCTAAATCACTCACAACATCATCATCCTCGAGCAACCATTCTCGTGTCGTATCGCCAAACCTCTCACTATATCCAACCACGTATCGTTTGGCTTTAGCCTTGCGCGCCACGCAATAAGATCCGTATCCTTCGCTCCCACGCACAATTGCCACCCTGAGAGATAAAAATTAATCGCCTGCTCTCTCTCTCCTCCCTATCCCCACACACACACACACGCAGGGGGCTATGTGCTCTAGAAACTTGGCCAATTGAGAGCCACTGGGAGAGGCAAGATGTCCTCCTGAAGACTATCTCTTCCTCCTCGAGAGGTACTCCCATGGGACATCCGCTTGCTTGCTTGTTCGCTCGCTCGCGCGCGCCTCTCTTCCCTATCTCTATGGCCTATTCAGATACGCCGGCCGCCGACGTTCCACCGCCTTGTCTTAGCTATATATGCACATGCACACGTGGTTCTAGCCTGGTGTACGCGTATCTCGAGGAGAGAACCGGAGAGACAATGTTCTAGAGGAAGAGAGAGAGAGGTTTGGAGGAGGGGTAGTGTGAGGGAAAGGTTTTGGATTTTCACGCGGGATTATTGCGAGTGGAAGTCAGTGATGACGGAGGATTTGGTTGGTGAGGGGGAGTGGTGAAGAGATTATGATGGTTCGAGTTGTTGTTGTTGATGACTGTCTAATTTTTAAAAGATTTCGGGGTTTAATGAGTGATTAATTCGGTTGTTACGTTGTGGGAGATATAATGTGATTCGGTTTTATCTGAATTAATAGCAAGTGTTTTAGTAATAGAGTCAAACACGTGATAAAAGTTTAATTTAGGAGAACGTACTAAATATGAATAATCCCAAAGGAGTATATTTACACGTCTACACCTACCACTTACATTTATAAATGGATGTAAATGTAAACATCGTTAAAAATAATCAGCTCTAATCTCCAAAAAAAGATCATAAAAATTTTAAAACTCACCGGTCGATGATGACAGGGTCGCTTGGCGTCTCGTTCCTATTACCACAGCTCTTCTTGTCGCAACACCGGCTGCAACAGAGACAGAAGCGCATCCCAATCAATTACCATCCAGTTGGCTCATATTTATAATACCGCAATCGCGCGGCGCAAAGAGCGAGGATTTCGTGTATACGCAGGAGTGAGTAAGTCCCGAGGGACGAAGGGGCCCAGAGTAGGCGCACACGCGCGTGACTCACGCAGCCGCCCTCGTTTGTTTCTTTCATTTTAATGGGGTGGGATGAAGAGGAGCGAACGAGAGTTTGCCGGGGTTTTAGGGAGGATTGAAATAGGTTGTGATAGTGTCAACAATTTCTTTTTAGGGATTTTGGGAACGAAATGAGTGGTATTTAAATATACTTGATTTTTTTACAGATTGGAGAACCAGCGTTTGATATAGTTTGGTAATTAATGGTATTTCAAGAGCCGTGGTATAGAGTATTTTTAAAGTTGTTGTGGGATTTTTTTCTTTACCTGCACATGACTTCGTGTGTGAGCAGGACTCGGCACATTTCTGGGTTCTTGTCTTGGCCTTCGTACATGATCGCCTGAAACAAAAAGATCAAGTTTTTTAATACATATACTGCTATTATTAGTTCGAAATATCAGAATTTTAAATTCAAATTAAAAATTAGAATTACATTACAACGATTACATTTTTTCAATCTCATGAATTTAAATGCATTATCTATCATTCCCTATCCCATTAAATTTAAAAAACAACATTCAAACTTCCCACTACACCTAAATCTCATATATAACTCCATACACACATAACGTATCTAAAATTCACTTTCAGAAGCCACGCGACACATCCTATACTCCCTCCTAAAAAAAGAAGAAGCTCCACACAACCCCACCCACTCCAGCTAATTTACCACCAGCTCCAACTCACCCGTCGGACAATGCGACCCCTCGCGCAACATCTTTACTCGCGGCGTAAGCCGCTGGGCGGCAAATCCGCTAAGCCGCCTGCCCAGCCTTCTGATTGATTTTTATTTAATGACAACACGAGTTTGGTATTTATGGACGGGGATGATAAAGGGGATGCGCGGGTCTTTGATCTGTTCGAAGAAGAAGAAGCCAGGTTCACGATCGACGTACATGTTGGGCTTCGGGGTGCACTTGCATGGTTGTGTTTCGTTGTTTATCGCGCGATGTAGAAGGGGTGGATTAGAGGGATGAGTGAGATTGAGTATTTAGTGTTGTAAAGGAAGAATTTGAATGGAGTAGGGTAATTTTGGTATAGTGTGATTGTTTTTGTTGAGGTTTCTTCGTGATTCAATTGAACTAATATTAGTTACATTGATTATAACGTAATCTGTGTGAGTTAATGAAAAGATTATAGACTATCAATACTTGTAATTCTGCAATATATTTTCGTAAAAGGCATTTTATAGATTTCAATGTAACAAGTAGTTAGTTTAACGAAACGCCAGAGTAAAATGAAACCTCGATTTTCGGAATTCCGCAGAAAAAAAAACCAGACCTTCAGAAATGGCGAACTATTTCCTAATACAAAATGGAATATACAACCTCGTCTACCTTGTGTCTATTCGCCACGGCGTATACCGCGACTAGTTTTAAAATCTTTTAGCTAAATTGTAAAAGTATCGACTTAATGGTAAAAAGTCATGCGAGCGTAATGGCACAGTAATTAACATAAGTGTTTACGAACGGGCGCACTTTGCCTGTGGTTCGCCCGATGAGCAAGACACTATATATCTATATATATACACACGGGCTAGCGCTACTAGGAAAGCTGTAAAGGTCAATTACATCGTTGCGGGCGTGTGCTCTTAATAAAATTAATTGTCCTTCGTTTTACGAGCGCCGACACACAGAAATAAGCTCGCGTTCTGTTTTTCTCGAGGCTTTTTCAACCGTCGCCGCCGGATTGCGAATTATATACCATATAACATTGACGTTATTTTTGTAATTGCCAATATAAATAGATCGGTATTAATCGTAAATACAACATACATGTCTGCGAATACTTGCCTTTTTAGACATTAGAAGGTGTACAGAAGCGCTTTTTAAACTCCTTTTAAGTTTATGGACTGAAATTACAGGCCGATTATAAAACGCTAACGTAACCGTAATTTTAAACTAAACCTAAAACTAATAAAAAAAAAGTGAACGAGGATACTCATGCAAACTGCCCTAACATATATAGCGAAGCTCATCAAATTTGCATGAGGATTTTAACGCGCGAGATTACATGCGAGCCTTAATGAAATTACGTTGCTCGCTCGCTCGCTCACGCGGTTTTATCGACGTGAAACACGTGAAAATGCAGATATATAATACGTAGCCCCTATTCCTCTCTCTCTCTCTTTTCTCTCCCTTTTTCTCCACCATCGCCTCTTCCTCTCTCTCTCTTCTCACATATTTGCTTATCAATTACTTAACGCGTCCTTGTTTACCCGGGAATTAGGCAAAAATTATCCGCGAAATTTTCGTGCGCGCAAATTACACACACACGTGGCTTGCAACGCAACGTCGGGACGATAATCACTGGTTGTACGCGCGTAGGTGAGTAATAACTGCAGCCGATAAGGCGAGCTTCCGCGAGGTCATGCGAACTCTCTTGTTTGGACAGCCTTATGCATTATGTCCTATGTGTTCGGTTCAAGTCGTAAATGCTGCGCGTATATTTGCTTTGACGTTTCGAATGCGTCTGCGGACGGATTTTACGTGAGGGGGTTTCTGGTTTCGGAGTATTTTCTGTATTAAATTTTCACTTGGATACTTTAACTGTATTATTGGCGTATATGTATATGTAGATAACATTAAATTCGTTCATTTATAATAATATATGAATTATAAAAAAGTGAGAAATCAACCTGAATTGTCGTTAAAGCAAAAATTAATTCTTTTATTCACTATATTCATTTTACTAATGACGGCAACTGTTTAAATTAAAAATGTATAATCACGGTAATTTTTGCACGCACATAAATCGATAAAAAAGTCTTCCATCAACAATAACTCCCATCGTTAATTAACAAGACCATTCCACATTCTCCCCATCTCCGAAAAATATACTTTCATCGCGATCCACTCAACTCCCAGCTCCCTCATCATCCACGTTGAAATCCTCGGAGCGACTACACCCCGAATTCCCACTAGGTACGTTTATACCCCCAACGCGCCCCGTCGGAAATCAGGGCAATCGCTCCTAGTCCCGGCATCGCAGTTCAAGGTCATCTTCCTCGTAGTCGCCGTCGTCGTCACCTTCCTCCTCGTCCCGGGCGGGGAATCCCAAAGATAATTACGAGCTGCCGGCCGGGAGCAGCCGCTTCACTCTCTCTCTCTCTCGCGGGAGCCCCTTCTTTTCGCAGTTATGGTGCGTCGCTTGCGCGCCCGCACACGCGGGACTCGTCGTCGTCGGGTTCCCGCGGGGGCCTTCGCCAGGGTCCCCTGGAGGAGGAGAAGGACGACGAGGATGTGGCAGAGGTGTAGGTGGAATTCCCACGGGAATTACTCACGGAGGACTAATAGCGAGACGTGTCTGATCGGCTCACGATATGGTTTTTGAGGAAGATGAGGCGGGTTGGGAGGTGGTGATGGGAATATTGGTTAAGAGGTATGGGGGGAGGTAGTGGATGCAGTGAGGATTTTTAGTAGGATCTGGGGTGGTGAGATAGGTTGAGAAGGATCTGTGATGGGGGTTTGTGATTAATTATTTATTTAGTTAACGGTGCCTATTTAATATTTATTCCAAGCCAAGCAAAGTTCAGTGCCCTCTTACTTTTATATTTTATGGTTAGCCGGAAGATACTCAAAACTATTTACCACGAGAGTTCTTAAAATTTCAACTTAGAAGAGTCAATGACTGATAATTCGTTACCTAATCTATCTCATATATTTGCTACATTAAAAAATTGTTGTTCATTTTAAAATTCCTCTAGGCATATATTGTTAATACTACTGATGACTTATGGTTTTAAAATTCATCTCTCAATTAATTTAGATCTACTTCAACATTAGCAAACATTCTAACTTTGAAAAGCAACAACAATACGGTACCCTAACAAATCTCCAATTATCCAACTCACCTAAACCAGGCCAGCCACCTCAAGCGTAAAAACGACCTTATCCACACCCAACCTGCCCGTGTGCTATACACACTTCTCCATCATCGTAGCCGCGTAACCTAACCCACATCCTCCTAATTGCCCGGCACTCATTAAACCTATCCTCCTCCTGTACGCATTTTCCAATTTTCCCCCTCGAATTCCCGCTAATTTCATCATCGAACTTCCACGGTACATGTGGAAAAAAAGCCTCAAGCTCCGTTCCATTTCAGTACAAAAAATACAGCGCGAAGTCATAATGATCCCGTAGGAATGCGTTTTCTCCGCTAAAATCCTAAGTCGCGCGAATCTTCGTGGAACGACGTATACATGCGTGCACGCAAGTCTGTGTGTATATATATATACGTCTATACGACGATTGAATCCGGTTACGCGGCTGCCCCCTTTTTATTGCTGGGTGGTTTTTCGTTCGTTATATGAGAGTCGCGCGATTGCAGTATAGCTATATACAGTGTAGCGCGCACTGCACTCATAACTGGTTTCAATTATCGGTGCGCTTTGCACTAAATCATCTCTCGCTCGGTGCGATGCACCTGGGTTGCAAAAATTGATGAGTGAGATTTCGCGGCACCGGTGTAATTTCATTGGATTGTGTATAGTGTATATAGAGGCTTTTTGTCTCTGGCGCGCAGGCTTATAACAGTTGTGTGTGCGTATGGGCGATCCATTCGATTTTGAAATTATGGGACTTTGGGGGGGGGGGGGGGAGACGCCGGGGGTGGCCGAGGAAAAAGTGGATTGGAGTTTCATTGGTTTTCGATTAATTATGATGGAATAATGAAGCGGAAGCTGCCAGTGTATGTATGCCCTGATGCATTGTTTGGATATTTTGTGATGAATGATTACCGTGTGTATATATATATACGAGACTGATGCCAAAAAATCTCATTGTATAAGTAATATTTGAAATGCATATATATTTGGAATGGATTTATTCCGTATTTTGACATCAATTAATTTTACGTTTATTTTATAATTTTAGCATCTATATTGATAAAATAAAGAAAAAGTAAAACATATCCGCATAAGACATATAATTATTCAATTACAAATATGAGCAAAACGACCACGCATACACAATCCTTTCTTTCTTTTTTTTTTAACGCAACACATGCGCACAGACTATCGCGAAAAGAATATCCCTTGTAATTCCGCGTATACATGTGTAGGAGAGTCTCGGGACGTTGGACGGAGGGTCGGGGCCGGGTATAATAAAAGGAGCGCTGAAACAAAGCAGTGTAGCATGGCTTACAAATGAGAACGGATGCAATAAAACTGAAAAGGCGCTCGCGCGCACCCGCGTACGACGCGAAAGTAGGAGGAGAAGGAGGAGTAGAAGAAAAAAGGAGAAGAAGAAGGAGAATCCTGCGCGTTTCAGAGAGAGAGAGAGAGAGAGAGAGAGAGAGAGAGAGAGAGAGAGAGAGGAAAAATCGAGGAAAAGGGGAAAAAATAATGTGGAGAAAAGACAGAGAGCAAAGTCGCGCGCTAGGAACGCGGGGGTGGCAATAAAACGGATCTCTGAGCGTCATTCCCTCTCTTTCTCTCTCTCTCGCTGCGAAAGAGCAAACGGAATTCTATACGTATATATATACATAGAGAGATACACGCGTTTGGCTGAAGATAAATTCGAAGATAGTCATTCAAATCTGCCTGTAATGATTTCCATCCCGAATCGATTTCTGAAAGTCCCCTGGGAATCCTCGCCCCGACTTTCTTCTCTCGACGTCCCCGCGCGCGCGCACACACACATGTCCCCTTTCTAGTTTTTGAGAGCCAACCAGCGTTACTCCATTCTCTCTCTCGTTCTCTCTTATCTGCCGGTAGGGATTAACTTATCTCGGGCTTATTATTTCCTTAATCTACGGTTAAATACTCATATTTTAGTATTAGCGCGACAAGACTGCGATGCATTGCTAGGGGAACATATACACACACATATATATACGCGAAGATGCAGCGTTGGATAATGATGTCGATTGTGATCGATTAACGATGAGGGAGGGGGATATATGTGTGTGTGTGTGTATTTGCGTTTGTACACATGGAACGTGTAAATCATGGCAGGGCGTGCGATCGAGAGGCGAGATTTTGGATGATTTACGCTTTGTTGAGAACGAGATTGAGTATTGTGAGAGAGCCGAGCGGGTCTGTAGCGGCATGGGTATTTGAATATCGACTCGATTGTCATCTTATTTGAATTTAATGCTGTTTCCAAGTTTAAATGTGCACGCCATCGATACTCGGTTATAAAGGGGAAATGTATATAGCGTATAACAGTTATTACTTAATTATTCATTTTGAAGAAATCGCTCGTTGTTGTTTTACAGATTTTAATCAGTATAAGTTTATACTTTTTGTTGAAAACTCAATTTAAAGGTAACAATATTAAAAGTGTTATAAAATACATTTATCATCGGTCTAAAATATATATTCTCTTTAAAAAGTCATCGATGAAATCTCTTATCACAATAAGACTGTTTTGATTACTCTATAAAGAATAGACGCCAAAATCGAATGTGTAATTTGAATTATCAAGATTAAATTCTTAATTTGAGTATTTAAAACTGAATAATTGAAATAGTATAAGAAAAGTTTCATTATTTTTATTTATTAAAATTACGTCATTATCGTATAATTTGAACTGATTGAAACGAACTTTTAAATTGAAGTTAGTTAGTTCGTTAATAGTTTGATCATAATGATAAACTCAAAAAATAAATAAATAACTAAACACAAATATTACCCGTGAATCGCATTTAATGTAGCTATTATACTTTAAAGAGATATGTTATTGCTAACATAAATATTATGTACTAACCTTACATAAATACCGAAATTTATTTTTCTATTCATCCTCTTGATACTATACCTAAAGAACGTAAACAAAATATTCCGCCAATTCCCATTAAACTGCTCTTGCGATTAGCATTTTGACTAAAAAATCCTCACAACGCTATACATTTTCCAACGATTTCGGGGAGCGACTATTTTTTTTACTCTTCTCTTTTCTTTCTCTTGCTCTGCCGTCGCGCGATCTCGTTAAAGCCAGAATTGCGCGCGCGCGCACTCGCACACCGGCCTATACACCTCCATACATTACCGCGTGGCGCGTGCCCCCAGTGCCGCGCTGGCGCAATCTCGCGCAGTTGATCTATTTAGCGAGAAAAAAGGTGTGTGCGAGAACGCTAGCGCGAAAATGGAGTACACCGACGACGTAAACGCTTCCCCGAACTAATTAGCATTTAGCATTTTTAATCCGCGTGAGGGAGAGGAAGAGAGAGAGGGGGAGAAGTGGAAGTAGTGCGAACGCTAATTTTTCAAGGAACGATTAGGGAGAGAGAGAGAGGAGAGACGCGATAAGGAGGTTGATTGAATTAATTTTTTTTAATTGAAGTATCGGGGTTATTTGCATTTTTTTAGTGTTTAAAAGGGAGAAGGAAACAGTGTAGGGTTGTAAGGTTGGATGATTGGTGTATATGTGAGGATTCACAGTTGAATGTCAGAGTTGTGCTTTATATCAATGTAATTTTGAAATAAAATTTTCGAGATGGTTTTTGTAAGCTCTTTTGACTTACGATAAGAGAATAATAACATATTTTTCAAAGGTGATGTCAGATAGAAGAGACATATGCTCATATTGTAATTATCCAGTTTTCTTTTATAAAACTACCACTTTGGAATTTTTTAACAAAAATAAAAAAAAATAAATCACTTTTATAGTATTTTTATTAACCAACATACTAATTGTCTGTATAGAAAAAGCGCAATGACATACCTTGCTTAAATTTCTACATGAGGGAATATCGCCACACTTCACTATATATTTCCTCCACTATAAAGACAATCATCCACGTCGAAGTAATCACTCCATCGCGTCGACCCTCTGTCGATCGAATTATTTAGTGTATATAAGGTACATCGTCCGCTCTACCAAGACTATACCTACCACTACCGCACCACTACTATGACCAGTATAGCACGGGGGACAAAGCCCTTTACAGAAGCCGAAGAAAAAGGAGGGCAAGAGACTATACCCTGCTATACTACTACCGTGCGAGCGACCGTTTTAGCGAGATTAAATCATCTCGGGATCGGTCGCCGTGCGCGCGCGCGCGCGTAGAAGGGTCGATGTTAGTTTTAGCTGATTAAATTACTAAGCCGCGATGGGCTTGCGCCCAGTCGCGCCAAGATTCGCGATCCATTCCTTATATTAATCGACCGCTCGCTTTTCGCTTGGCTTTTTTCCTCTTCTTTCTCTTTTTTTTTGCTAGAAGTAGGTGTATATATATAGCGTGGTCGGCTCGGCTTTTTCCATTCGATAATAACTCTAGGAAAGACGGCGATGGGAATTTTCGGTGCGGGTGAAGAGAGGAGGGCTGTTATTGTCTGAGCAAAGAGAGGCGAAGTGGATTTCAAGGATATCGATGGGAATTTCATTTCGCAGTTGTGCTGGTCTTCTATAGTTGTTTTCTACGGTAATTCGTTTATTAGTATAATGTAATGACTCTGAACTAAGGGGACGAAGGTTATTAATTTCTTTTGGTTTCTGAATGAAAGATAAACATAAAGAAAAATATATAAGTTTTCGTAATAATATATTTGAAATTTGTTGGTATTCATTGTTTACGTTGCTTTAACGTAAACATAATTATTATCTGAATATTAAACTTCAAAATAATACTATTCAACTTTAAAACTACACGGAGAGAAATGTTCTTTAAAAATGACTGAACATTGAGTAATTTTTATTGAACTTCTTAGTACAGCGGTAAC
>JAWWEQ010000001.1:33086526-33099582 GCA_035583055.1 Torymus tubicola
TTACCCCGTTACTGAAAAGTTTAGTAAAAATTATCGAACAATGTGTAATTTTTACAAGATAATTTTTCTCCGTGTACAACGTAACAAATTTGATCTTCAAACCCATCATATTCTTATACCCCACTGTTTAAACCATTCCATAACTCGTCACCGATACCGCCTATTATACCCTATCCTGTCACTTAACCTCCTTACATCTTATCGAAAATTTTTCTCCTCCTCCTAAACAATAATCCCCCTCCGTCTCCTTCTCACATCTTCATATAAGGCCACACACAGCCACTCGGCTACTAACAAATCTCCCCAAGCGTACCTCACTATACATACATACATACTCGCAATGATAAAATCCTCGCGCGCGGCTTCCCTTTGCTCTGGCATTATATGTGCATACGTGCGATCGTGAGATCTCGGGGCTCGAGTTGGAATTTTACGAGCGCAGTGCCACTTTATAACGGCCAATGCAAATCGGCGCGAGGCTGTTATAAATCCGCGGTAATTGGGGCCGCGTGTGGATTTTCCTCAATATTTTTCGTGGATATATAATATTATACGCCCTTTGCGCGCTACTGTTCGCCTTATAGACTATTAGCCGTGTGCACGTGCGCGAGAGAGAGAGAGAGCAAACGTTATATAGAGGTGCTATAATTGTGCGTTCGCGTGCGGTTTGGTATATAATTGTATTTATAGTGGTTAGGTAGACAGTATGCGTCGTGCTATTGAATATCGAGAGCGTGACCATTTTTGTAAGTGGAAAAATGCTTTCCTATGACCTTAGCGTCGGTATTATCTGGGAGGAAGTATATATATTGCCATATTATTGTATTTAAATTGGAGTTATGTGGAATGAATGTGGTGACGTTCTCTTTATAGATAAAGTAATATTGAAAGCGTCGTAGTGAATGAAAATACTAAATAGAATACAATTTAAATTCAACTATGAATCGTTATTCTATTAATAAATATATTTAGAAACAGTAAAAAGTTTCTTCCATAACAGTTGCATAAAAACTATCCATTACTATTTTTATATATTAAAGTTATACCTTTCTAACAAACTTTTTTACATTGTAAAATTATCTTTTTAATTCCGTCGATTACCCTAAAAAATGTATATGTTATAAGAAGAAAAAAATATACAAAGCGAAAGAACCGCCTAATCCTGGTCCACTCGTAATCGCAACATCCAAAATCCATCCACTTTACACCGTTCACCCGACACACGCATTGTATACTAGGTGCGAACGTCGGCCTATATGGCCAAAAAAGCCCCAACCAAGAGCCCCTTTCGAATCCTCTTATCTTACGATCGCGCGGCACGCGTGTATTTGCGTTTGCCACGATACTTCTCTCTCAGGGTGGCGCTTATCGACGGCGCGATCTCCTGTGGCAGGCGCGTGCCACGCGCGTATAGTGTTTTCTGGGTGTCGTAAGAGCGAGAGAGAGAGAAAGGATGAGATAAAGGCGAGGGCATTAACGATGATATTAGTGGGGTGGGACGCGAATGGAGCTACTGAGAAACGAATAGCGAGGGGGTTGGATGTACCGGGGGTAAAGGGTGCACGGGTTGAGATGGTATATAGTGGTGAGGATTGTTTTGGTGTAAGTGCTGGTGGATGAGAAAGTTGAGTTTTGAGGGTGGAAATTTTTTGAGTTGAGTGGAAAGGTGAGTGAAGAGTTGATGAGACTTCAGAGTTTGTAGAATTGATTATTCTTTATCGATTTACATTCGGTCGAAAAGTAATACTATTATTAAACTTTTTAAAAAAGTGAAAATTTTCATGAATGACCGTCAACATTTTTTTGCGTCGACATAATCATATAATAAGTAAGAATTTATACAAAATTATAAAGTTAATAATATCTTTTGTTTATCAGAAAATATCTGTGTAAATAATACATTTGCAGTTAATGAATTCTTTGATAATTCTTTCATGTATTCCACCAAAAAAACGAAAAAAGATCTTGAACAAATATCTTTTCCGACATGAGCGTAAACAAAAAAAATAGTCGAAAGGTCAACAACAAAATATACAACAATTGCAAGATATACCCACTAGTACAAATGTATATACATTCGAGAGAGGAGAAAGTAACGTGGCACAGCCGACGGAACAGCACACGAGCGAGCGAATTCGCCACGTGGCGCAGATAACGCAGGCGCGCGCGCTCGCGGCCGCTTGGCTACACACTCATACAACCGTGTACACGTCTCTACCTATATATACATATACATATATACACGAGGGCTGGAAATCAACCCCCCGGAAAATTAAACGCTTGTACCGGCAACGATAACGGCGTCAGCGTACGGAGGGAGAGAGAGAGCGAAAGGGAGGGAGAGAGGAAGAGAGAAATGGATCGCAAGCGCATGCGCGTGATTGTGTGTGTATATATATATGTGTGTGTGTGCACCGGAGGCGCGATTCGTCGCGCCAGCTACGGGCTGGAAAAACACGCGGAGGCGGTTCGCTACGAGGCAGGATGCAAAATTTGTCTTCCCGTGGAGTATATGAAGGGGGATTGATTGAGATGAACGTGTAGGTGCTTTTTTGGGTGATATAGGGGAATGTTGACGATATGGTGATTTTTAAAATATATTCGTTAAATTACTTTTCTTTCTGTATTTAGGGAATTATTTTTTGTAAATTTATATATTAAAATGGGATTGCGAATAATTGTTTTGAATTGAGAAAGGCTCTGGGCTTTTGCTTTTATTTAAGCTTTAGATTATTGCCTGACGAATATATTATATATTTATTAAAAAATAAATCAATAAACCGTTTACTAAATAGTTTTTACACAAAATTTAATTTGAATAAATTCTGAATTTCTTTATAAAATATTAGTTATAATATTTATGAAAATTGCTTTTACCTGTTTCGTGACGGAGTCGATCAGTCTGACGAAGATGTCCTGTTCTTGCCTGACACCTGGAAGAATAACAAAAAATCATGATTAGTACAATAACATTACCTCTGTTTATTTATCAAATTATTAATTCGATTTTTACATATATAGCATAATCTATTCTTCAACCTTATAATTGCAAACGTTTTGCCTCAAAATACTCGCAATAACCATTAAAACACCACGTTCACCTTCTTTTCGCCTCTGCACAACCGCGCGACTGGCTACCGACTGCAGCCAAAACCCACATCTCGGGGACACTCATCCGACAGGCCCAAAAGAGCCGCGCGGGCGCTGCAGCAGCCGATGTCTCTCACCTCGCGCAAAAAGTCGCATATTAAAAAAGCGCCGAAGCCAATGACCCTCTGTATCCCTCTCTCGTTTTCCCTTCCTCTTCATCTCCTTCGTTTTTACTCTCTTCGTCGTCTCCTCACATACATATACGCACATACATTTATATATCCACATATATACAAACGCACATACAGAAATCAGTCGCTCTGTATACTACCGCGCACGCGTTAATTTATCGCGCGTGCCTTAATTCTTCGCTCTAATTTTTGCCCTGAGTTTTTGTCCCCCACCCTTCGAGGGACAATTAAAATATTTGCAATTCCAGTGAGCTCGGGACTGGAGAAACTCTTAACGACTCGCGCGCACGAACGAAGACGTTTTTGCCTGGCGAATGAGAAGAAGAGAGAGAGAGAGGGAGAGAAGATGCCGCTTAGAGGCGCGCGTCCGGTTGACACATTGTGTTCGCGCCGAGGTGAAGGCGAGAGCGAGAGGCGAGGAAGTGGCAGTAGAGAGATTCATTGAGACGAGCGAAGAAGCAATTAGCGCTTGTGATAGTTTGATGCCGGTAGGTCTACAGGCGATGCTTGTCCGCTTTGATTGTTTATACGTTTAATGTTGTAGAATGAAGATTTATTCAGTAAATAGGTACTTATGTTATGTAATTGTGTGCTAAGTATATTAGTGCGTAGAAATTGATCGTTATAATTTGTTGTTGCCTGTGAAAAAAGCGGATTTAGAAAAGCTTCAAACCTCGTATACAAAAATATTTCTCTACTATCACTAATACTTCAATTACTTCTTCATTAATTATCCGACCGCCAAAACTTCTCGTCTTCATCAAAACCACTTAATCCAACTTCTCTCTCCCTCGCATACGCGTAATATACTATCGAGAAGACGCACAGCATCGAACCATCTGGTCACTGCGCAACGCAACAACAACTCGCGCTCACAAGTTTTGCCCTGCTGGACCGCAGGGCTTACGCCATGGATTATTATGATACCGGACGGCTTGGCAGCCCTTGCAAATTACCTCGAAAGGCAAACCGTCGCGGCTTACCCAGCCGCGCCTTTGCGGCGGACCCGCGTGACCGCGAGAGAGAGAGAGAGAGAGAAGAGCCCGCGGCCGTGGTCGAGGTGTCTGTGGCGCGGTCAACGTAGATTAAATTTTACGCAGATGCTCGAGTAGAGTTTGGTGTAAAGTTGGGTAGGATCGTGTGTGTGTAAAAGGAGAGGTAAAGGTATGGGAATTTGGTGGTGGATCGGGGTAAAAAGAAGAATCGACGGATGGTGGAGATTTGGAATTATTGGGATAAGATAAAAGGTGGTGCTGGATTGAGATGATTTTTTTATGTAAGTTTTGTACTGTGTTTTATAGTGTATAATTGTTTGGTACGATTGTGTGAGAATTGTACAAATTTAATTCCAAAAATAATTGAAGACGTACATTGGATATAAGTTTAAATTTATCTAATAATTTTATCAATGAAGAATTTCATGGAAAACAGATAAGTTTTAAGAAGAACTCATGCATACAATTTTTATGATTTCAGAATTTTTATTAACTCGAAAATATTGTCAAGGGAATAAGAAATCCCAAAGAGGATCAGGGTGTTCAACGAAAATCTTCTTGTCAGTTCTTTTGTTCTATCCTATATAGATTCAATAAGTGTATGCCAATGGAATTCCTGGAAAAGAGCATGTAACTAAGTCCAGAAAACTGGACTGTAGGTAAATGAATTACTATTGAATTTTTAAGATTTAAAAATAAAATCAATTTTTCCTAAACGAAGTGCAATTAACTACATAAGTTCAAATCAAAGTCGCATCATTCGATTGAAACACACACCATTAGTCAACAACAATTACAGTTCCCTCAACGTAACAATTTGTCAGCAAACCGCCACAACTTCCACTGCATTATCTCCCCTTTCCGGACAACAATCATCATCGCAATGAAGCTTCGTCCGGTCGATCCTTACCGCGCGATGCACATCACACAGAGAAAGACAGCAGCCGCGCCTTTGCCATACGGCCGTATCAATAAAAACGACATCTCTATCCCCGTCGGGCTCCTCTTTCTCTCGCGAGTCCTTCTTCTCGGGCCCGTTTCGGGCGCGGCTTCCTTCCACAGAAGCTGCTCTCTGTCTTTCTCATTCCTCTTTTTAGTCCGTCACTTAACAAAAAGTACTGAACCCAATATGGGAGCGACTTTGTGCTCGAGATCGCGTGGAATCGAAAACAACTGCACGCGTCTGCGTGCGTGCGTCTGTGCGGCTCGTTTATTATTTATAATTATGAATTTTTTTGCTTTTCGTGCAATGATATTTGACGGGAATAGAAGGCAATTACGTGCGAGAGAGAGAGAGAGGGAGAGAGAGAGAGGGGAGGAAAAAAATGATTGCGAAAGACTAGAAATGAAATTCATCTTTGGCATTACAAGACGCGGGGCCCCTTTAATCCCCTACCGGTTAATTAGTTCTTGCTCAGTAGTAGTAGTTGCAACGGTACCTCGAGTGTAATACGACGAAGCGTAGTATCGCTCTGCTTTGTAATAATGCGGGGAACGCGCTTGTCGTCGTCGATACTAGCTTATTAAAGCTTAAAAGGTTTACGAGGAGGGCTTTTTAAGGGAAGGGAAAAACTATGGACGCCGGTGGGCCTGGTTGCTGCTGTTGATGCTGCGTGATAGGTAAGAGGAATCGACTGACGATGAGATCAGGCGAAAGAGGTTAATGTTGCTAATGACAAATTATGGAGGATACAGAGTCCGAGGCGGAATCGTTGTATTTTGCTTTGTTTTTCATGTGGCGGGGAATATGGGATGTTTTATATGATGAACGGCTTGGTAGTAAACTTGAAACGTTACGGTTTGTGTGCTCAGCGAGATTTTTTATTTACTTACCAAGAATTCTATGTTTTTGAGAATTTCAACCTCTTGTTTTCTAAGAATATTTATAAATTGAGCACGTTCTCGGTACATAAAAGCTGGTCTTTCATTAGACAAGAAAAGAAGTAGAAATATTTCTTGTTTTCAATTCAATTTGATTATTGAAATATTACAATGGTAACGTGTTTAAAACGCTTAAAACAATAAAATAGCCACCTACTAAAGATTATATGAAGTATTAAAACGTTATTCAAAGTGATATTTATTTAACGTATAATATTACTATTAATATTTAAACTCTTTCAGATATATTTATAGTAACCTTACACTTTGCCCATAAACCAACTTCACAACGGTGCACAGCTATAAAATTAAGTATTCAACCTACCGCCGCATCAAAAAATTCCTATAAATCTTTCACCGATCCGATACATCATCCCAGCATCAAACACCTCAGGCATTCATCTCCCTAAAGAAGCGCAAAACTTCCTCTGCTCCCACCCTTCCTTTTGTAAAATTCACCGTCCGAAACTGAAATGTCACGCGGAATAAATTACGACAGGTGCCAAGCAAGAACTTCACCTCTCTTGCACAAAAAGCTCTCTTTCTCTCTCTCTCTCTCTCGTTGCGCGCTTTTGCGGAATCTCACGCGAGAGACGTAAAATATGTCTCTGTTCGCATCGCTCGCCTTGCGATTCCGAAAATTCTGGCTTTTTAGGCCGCAGACTGGAATGTTGATGGCCCGTCATCGTTTGACGCCCCGCGAGAAGCGAGCGATCGATTCGCGCGACCTGGGGACGCGTCGTGGCAAGAGAAGCTTTTTGAGGTTGCGAGAGAGAAAGAGGAGAGGGTTTTTTTTTATTCTGTATAGGTTTTTAGGGCAGTGCACGGATGAGTGGAGATATGGTTCTGTTTTTTTTTCTGTGGTAGTAGGTCGCGTGGATTTTTCATGTGGATGAGCGGCTTGACATTTCGGTTTTCATGCGGATGCTTCTTTGGATATTTTAAAAATTCAGTGACGAGAATTTTTTTTTATTTTCTTTTATAAACGTTGGAAGGAACTTAAAGGTCTTTGTTTTAATTGATGTGTAGATATAGAAAATTAATAACAAAAATAAAATCTACTTTGTAAAGGTAGAGTGTTGAAAAAATTTCTTACCATTTGAATACAGAAGTTGAAGTCGATACTGAATTCCGTTGTTCGTCTTCTGACCTTCCGATTCCTGTAACATAATCAATAAAATACTTTTTAAATCACTGATCGTCAAACATTTTTGAAGTATTTATACTACGCGTAAATAAGATTCAAATTGGACTTTACTGTTCCTGACGATAAAAAGATAAAGCCTTAAAAATATCTATAAACTAAATCATCAAAAACAGTGTACATGTATACAAGCTACATCTTGTCAACCATATTATCATACATTTTCCTCATTACACTGTATCTGATCTAAAGTGCAACCTCCTTCCTTCCATAAAAACAAAAACAAAAAAGCTGCTCGTTCCTCTCATAATCGCCTTAATTAATCAGACATCCAGAGCGCGCGATCAGCCAACGTCGATTCCACCCCCGGCGTTCTCGACAAATCGCTCTCCCCATCAGTCGCGTAATAAAATGGCTTTATTCTCTTTCTCTCCCTCTCTCCTCTCTCTTCCCCTCTTTGATTAATTAGCGAGGCCAGTGCGCAAGACGAACGCGCATGCATATAGGGTATATACACGAGCGACGGCACTCCATCTCACGTTAATTATTAATTTCTTGATGCGCCGACGCCGTTCGCTATACTGCTACTGCTGCTGTTTGCTGTTGACTGCCATTACGCGCGCTCCTCGCGTGCATAATTATATATCCTGACGAGTCATGCGTGATGTGCTCGTACCATATGACTCTCTCTATATATAGGCGCGCACGCGCCCCTAAAACCGATCCTACATATACCGTGTGTAATGCATTTTCGAGCTAAGCAGAAGGCGATTATAGAGAGACGGAGAAAGAGAAAGAGAGAGAGAGCGTCATGCCGTGCGTCTGGCTTGATTTTTTTTTCAAACGTTACGAGTGCGTCTGGCTGTGCGTGTTTGATTAATTTTGTGGCTGACATTGATATGGGAGGTTTGGAATGAATAGATTTTTCATGGTGTACTGTTGATTTGATAATATAATTGAGTACTATAATATTTCTTTCAAAATATTTAGCTACCAATATAAATATATTTAATGCTAATATTATTGTTTGTATATCAAGTCACAATAATAAAAGTTAAATGTGAACTTCACATCATCTATTTTGAAAATTAGTTCTAGGCAAACAATTTTATAGATTCACATTTTTATTTGTATATATTTCGTTTCAGTCTGTCTTTTATGTGATAAATTAATTTTTTATTGATTTTACTGAAACTTTATTTCCCTTCGATTTTTAATAATAAAGCAGCATTTCTTTGATAAACGTTATTATTTTAATAATGTTCCATACTATTATTTTCTACCCAATACAATGTTTAATAACGAATAATCACTTCACAAGAAGTAATTCCAAAAACTATTTCAAAATAGAATCTCTTGACAGCCCACAAACCACCTCGCAATATTTAACCGTGCCTCCACCCTCTTCAACAATAAAAAAAATCACACAAATACCTTCTCTAAAAAAGCCAGTGGAAACACTACCAGCAGCAGCAGTAGCCAAAAAAAAAAAAAATCCCGCAACAACGCGAACCGCGTAAGCGCCGGATTAAGCGAAACCTACACCCGGAAAAGCTCACTACACGGTTGCTATAGTCGCGCAGACGCTTATCCGCCGGATGAGTTTATAGCCGTGATAAGCGACTGCTGCTGCTGCTGCTACTAGCTCTCGGCCTTTAATAATTGAGCGACGCGAAAATATGTAAATGCGCCGTTTTTGCCGAGAACGGCGAGATCATATATATACACGTATACATATATGTGTATATATGTTTCGGTGTAGGCGGAGAGTAGAAGGTAGGGAGGGAGTGATGTACGTCCGCGGTGCATGACCCTAATTAATAGGGAGGCCACGCGCGATGCAACTGTCCGCCGTGCCGTGAATTATACAGCGTATATATGCGCGCGGCCAGAGAGGATATAGGGACGCGGAGAGTGGATTATATGCGAGGGTTGGTATATGTATATATATGTGGAGTAGAGGAGGGGAGTGAGGAGAGAATGGCTTGCTCGAGCGCGAACATTTCGTAAACATTGACACGTGCTTGTTGTTGCTAATTGTGGCTGGGCGATTTTTGTGGGGAGAGGATTTTGCAGGGTAAGGATCGTGGTGAGTGGGTGGGTTTATGTATGTGTGCAATGTGCAGACGTGGGGGAAGGTATAATTGCTCTGATTGTGTAGTGTATATATATATATATATATATATATATATATATATGTAATCGTGATAAATAATATGGTTGCAGATGTTTTTTGTTTCATAAATTTACATTTATATATAGTATGATAAGCTTTGTTGTCTGCGTTTTTATATTGGTAGGTTTGTCTTTGTAATAAAATTTATAGTCTTTTTTTTATTATTTTATGAATTAATTAATAAAACTGTTTAATGCAATTTTACCTAATGAGTTAAAAGCTACTTGTTTATTTTGAAATGTAATATTTAATAATTAATTTTAAAATTATGATCGATTACAACACACATTGCATTTTATAGTATTAATTTATTTCAGTGAAAATGATCAAGGCTATAAGCTATTTCCGCTCGAATATATCGCTAATTTCAACTACTCTGCATTTTTAATTAAAATTTCATTTCGCCTAATTAAATGAGCGAAGGACGGGGAAATTAATTAACTCACCTGATCCTTCTCGACGAACCCAATGAAGGCCGTTCGCTCGATTTCGATTGGCTGGCCCGATCGATCGTAGAGGGCGATAACGAAGTGAAAGAAGTTGCTCTTCCTCAGATTGCTAGGCGGCTGCTTTTCGAAGTGCGCCCTGCCAACTACGTTTCTGTAACAGAAATTTATGAACATTTTTTACAACAAATGTTTATTTACAGTACAATAATCATAGTATTAAATATATTTGTCACATTATTGACTTATACGAGATAAAATATAAAAAAAAAAACAAATACGTCAGTCGTACATTATCAAACTGAACTTGCTCTAAAAACATCACTCGCGAGCCATGTTTTATATATCACTCAAACTGATGTGTCACTATATAGATAAAAAAATTTCCAGCCCATGATCCAAAACAATCCACCGACCTCGTACCACGCAATTACCGAAAGATGAATCACACATACGATCGAACTCAATCGCGAGAGAAAATTCGATTTTTGAACGTTGGATCGTCCTCAGACGATTGGGGAAAGATAAGGGTGAGACGCAGGTGGCAGTCGACACCTTAAAATCCCATTAAGGTCTCATGTGCTGAGATTAGGATGCCGGACATTTTCTCGCAAGCGTTGAAGTACTGGCATCTTTGAGTAATGGCTTGGAAGGTCCCCTTCGTCGGTGAGAACTGCCCCTTTATACTTGGAGCCGAAGTGTCCGGTACGCGCGTGCGTTGCGAAATTTTTCTTTGTTCGAGCAGACGGGGTTGGGTTTAGTTTAGAGATAATCTATAATAAAAGGTGATTGGTTTTTTTTTATGGAATATTTTGTTTTTGAGCGAGAATGCTGAGAGTCATGAGCTCTGATAGAAATTTTGAGATAAGAATATTTATTGATGAATGTGATAGAGTTTTAGAGAGATTTTGTTAAATTTTTACCTTGATTTGTAAAATTACTGTAGGAAATGGTCGCATAAAATATTGTTAGTAAAAGAATGGAGTAATATGTTGAATCTTTGTAGAATCTAATGAATGTACATTCATACAAACTTAATGTATTTATATCAGCTTTAGATGCATATAAAGTTGCATCTAACCAGGATTTAAATGCTTAAATCCAGTTACACCTTTGTAGCATAAAACTAAACCCAGCACAGCACTATATGCAAATATGATCTCACAGCTGCCTACCGCTCAGCTATACACTTCATTCTCCCCAAAAATAAAATACGCTACATCAGCTCTCAATGCAACCTCACACACACAGACATACATATATCCCAAGAATAAAATTCTAACCTCACGATCACGCGTTCCTCTCTCAAAACCGTGGCACTGGGTCTCTCGGAAGCACGAGAATAGCCGACGCGCGAGGAGAGGAAACGGCCTCCCGGAGAATTCGAGAAAAGCTCTCGTGCTACACTGAGTGAGAATCCTCTAGAGGCCGACCATCACTCATCTTCGAATCCACCAGCCGTCCGCAGGAATCGTCGTAACTGAGCCTCTGAGCGAGCACATACATATATATACACAGACGCGCACGCGCGCGCAGCCGCATATAACCGGGAAACAATTTGGCAACAATTTTTCAAAGTGTCAAAATAGTATTCCTTCGGGGCTTTTCCTCGCTCCTTCCTTTTTTCCGGGAGGCGTGGATTAGTAGAGTGAAAGGCGTGTGTGTGTGTGGATGTGTGAGGTATAAGGTGTGGGTTGTTCTACGAAAGTTTACAAGGCGATTTTTGTGTATATATATAATCGTTGAGAGAATTACGGGTGGCGAGAGACGCGTGGATTTTGGGTGGGAATTTTTTTGAATGGTGGAGTAGAAGGGAAGTGTATAAGAACGAAACATTTTAAAATAGTGAGTCATGTGGTTTTGTATATGTGTAAGGAAACATATCGTTGTATAGAAAATAGTCGTTATTTTTTTATCTGTAATAATTCTATAAAAATATATGGAAATCTATGTACAAAAGTTTTGTAAAACAATGGAAAGTGTAAATATGTAAATAAAAAAATCATTTTTTAATCTGAAAGACGGAAGAAAAAAAGAAGTGGTTGAAGAATTAAAGTAGCAAATCTAATAAGCGTTCAACGAAAATTGCATTTGGCGGTTTTAAGTAGTTAATAAGGAGCTCGAAATTCTTTTTGTTCGGTGAGAAGTTCGCGGAAGGGACGAGTTTCCCCGCCTTTTTTCTTACGCAATTAAGTCAACCGCTTGAATATTTTACGCTGAACTAACAGTCCAACGCCGTTCTTCTGCGTGCCTCATTGTAACGCTTTTTCATTCTTATTTCTCTGCCAAAGTGTAATTATTTTTCACGTAAAAATTTTATTCACGAAATAATAGGAGCTTATTATACTGTTCTTTTCAATAATATAGTAATTTAATGTAATCAATTAATATATTTGCATCATCGTCTCAGAGGTTAATTACACAATTTGTTTATTCAACCATTTCTGTATTCTCAACGAATTATTCCTACCAAACCACTATCTTTTCGAATCGATTAATTATCCAAGAAACATCCACTCCGACCTAAACAAAAGAAAACTCGATGAAACAGCTATAAATCCTCGAGCAAACGACGACTCATAAACAACACCGCACGAATAAAAAGACCAGACCCACGTTTCCTCCCTCAATACATCATATAATTTCCAGGTCAAATCACGAGCAATAAAAAAAGACCATAACCGGCGCATGCAGTCGCGCGTTTATTTACGCGAAAAACGATTGCGGCCCGAGATTCGCACGCTGAAAATCGGATTATCGGCTCGAACGCCTGAGCCTCCGGCGGAAAAAAATACGGAGCTATGCGTATATATACACGCACAAGCTCGTCGCTAAAATGAATAGCGGCAGTTTTGCGCTCGCACGCGCGCATTTGCGCGAAATAAACGATGGTATCGGCGCTGCGTTTGTCACTCGCGTGTACGCATGTACGTAGGTATATACTAGGAGGATGTATGGGGAAAGGACGAACGCAAATGTGAACGCGAGGGCATCGATTATTGCGACGCCGATATGTTTCTCTTAGCGGTGATCAATCTGCGAGTGGAGGTGGATATATGTACACTGTAAAAAAAAATTCCAGAAATTTAATGCACATATGCTGGAAGCAAATTTCAAGCAGGTACATTAAAAC
>JAWWEQ010000001.1:33099682-33116464 GCA_035583055.1 Torymus tubicola
CATTAAATTTAAGTTACTTTTGTACATTAAAAATCAATGTTCTACATTAATTTTAATAAGATTTTTTACAGTGTAGTGGTGGATGGGGTTAGGGAAGAACGGATTTTTTAGAGAGTTGTCGATGTGATTAATCGCGGGGCGGTTGTGTTCTGTTTTTATTGGGGTAAACGAAGTGATTGTCTGCGTTTGGTTTGATTATTTTACGAAGATGTACTTTGTTTTGTATCACAGAATGAACGCTGATATACTATGATAAAACTTCACAATTGAAATAAGTTAAGGTATATTTGAGAATATTTAACTGCCACACTAAAACCACAAAATTCGTTAACCAACCAAACATCCAACAATTCTACCAGCTGATTCACCTTTCGCGGAATATGACATTGTTCTTTTTATGTTATACGTCGTGCATACATATATATGGAGACACACGGTGGGGACAATATACATATATAGAAATGCCCTCCGACGGGCATCCGCTCAACGAATCGATTAATCGACGTACTACCGCCGCACCGTCGAAAGTTTTAAAACATTGTCGTCCAACCCCGCATGCGACATTCAGAAGTCTGCCTGCGATGCTCGGAGAAAAATAATAGAAAAAAAGACGTCGAGGTATTGATGCGCGTAGGGGTGGAAAGCTAAAGGGAAAGATCGGTTCTGGTATGTTGTTGCATTTTAAACTGTATGATGTTTTACTCTTGCTGCATACAAAGTGATAATTATAAGTTTTGCGTGTTTGATATACATATTTTGAAAAGTGAATTATTTATAAAAAAGGATGGTATTAAATGCGATATCTTTTGTTTGTTATGGTATAAACGTAATGTTTTAAAAATTTAAAAGATTATACATGCAAGGTGGATTTATTGAGAGCTATTTTCAATTATATACCATGTTCACTTTCCTCGGTACGTTATACACACGAACAAACCAATTATTTACAACAACAAGAACAACAATCAAGTCACCTCCAACCACTTATCAAACTCATTTCCATAATAATTCGATCAGTAACAGCCTACAGCACTGAAAACTCACCTAATAAGATAAAAAACAAAGTGTATGTATATATATACCCGGGAAAAAAAGCGCCCACAGCGACGAGTCGGAGCGATAATAAAAACGATGAAAATAAAAAGCCCTCTCTTCTCTCTTTCTCCCTCTCTCTCACTCCCACGCACACAGGGAGAGACGAGAGGATGAGGAAGAGCCGAAGGGCGGAAAAGTCGTATAGACCGTTCGGCAGCGGGGGGTGGTTGGTTCGGGGGCTTGATATAGTGCCCGTGTCGATAATTATCGGTGGCTGATTAACCGGCCGGCGGTTCGCGCCCCATAACTCTCGACGTCCGATTATTTTGCCCCCTTCTCGCCCTCTCTCTCTCTCTCACTCTCTCTCTCGCCATGCACCAATTCCCGCGGTAGGCGGAGCCGTGTGTACGCGTGCGTATGTACATGTATATGTATATATACGTGACGCGTATACGTATACGCGAGATTTCGCGCGAAAGCGAGCCGATCGCGCGTAACGCGCGTGGCTGTGTGTTTGATTAATTACCGCGATTAGATCATTAATTCCGTGTAATTAAACGGCCTAGCGATGCGAGAAGTAAATAATTGTAGACTACCATGGTTGACGATTTCTCTTTCTTTTTTTTTTGGTTTAGTTTGGTTGGTCGTGGTTAGATGCAGGTGAGGAATTGTATAGGTGAATTTATAGGATTTTGTAATAAATATATATAAAGGTTTGAGAATAGGGTGAGTTGTTTTATCGAATTTTCATTCTCAGATCGCGAGTATAACGCGAGGAATATTCGACGGTCGAGGCAATTTGGCTCCGTTCGGGATAATTATAATCGTGTACGGTTATTGCGGAGCACTGGAGAGCACTTGCCGATATATGCCAGGCGCTATTAGATAGCTATACTTTTCGCGTCGTTTCGCCCGATTGCTGTATATATATATGGATCAGAAAACGTTCGAGAGCGCGATATCCGCGTTGTATATTATACGCAGAAGCGTATTTGATCTTGAAATGGTCGTTTTATATATAACAACGTTTGCGTTGAAATTGTTCATAAAAGAGGTTAGAAATAAGAAGATAATAAAAAAAATATATCCTTGTATATAAGTTACAAATAATGCTTATATAATATTTAAACCTTAATATGCTGGAAATTTAAAAACTTCTCGAACTGATAAAAATCCAACCTATTATACATATATCACACCTGCCCATCTCACAATTACTCGCACCATCATTTGACAACCCAGCGCCAACAAGACAACAACTAGCGCATACACTCGACTGGCCGCGCATCTGTATGTTTGCGAGTTAGCGCCACCGCCGCCGCCGCTTGTTTGCCAGTTTCGCGCGCCGGCCCGTCGGCTTCTCTCTCTCTCTCTCTCTCTCGCGTGGAGAGAGAGAGAGGTGATAATTACGCGCGCCCGCGCGCGATCCCCGTTTATCGCGCAATTTGCCACGTGCACGGTTTTGCAAGAGCGCACCGCCGGATAGAGGAGAGTATAGTCGATAACGATTATACACAACGACGTGTGCCCGTGTGCGGGACTCTCGTATTGTCGCATAGTGTGTAATGTGCGTGTATGCGTGTGTATGAATGTAGGAGGGAACGGATGCGGTGTTTGCGATTGTTGGGCTTTTCGGGAGTTTAGAGGAGGATTTTTTTTTGGTTGTTGTTGTTGTTGTTGGTGATAGTTCGTACAGGTTTTAGGAATGGATTGGTTTCATTGTAAATAGAAAATAAGAATTAGCGAAATAATAAAATTGTGCTGGTGATTGCTATTAATATCTGTGTAATATATTATAGATTATTGTTGTTGTTAATCAATTGATTTTTCTTTCTGAATTTCATTTATAATATTTATTTATTTTACTTTATTACTTTTTACTGTTGAACAACGTTGGCTTCTCTTTTTAAATTTAATCTATTTAGAATTAAAATATTCAAAAAATATCAAATGTCCATATCAAATGGTCGACACTACTACTAAGAATATTATTCTGATACATTCATCAAATTATTAATCATATTCTACAAACAGAAATGATAAATAAAAAGAGTATCAAAAAAACTTTTTCAAACTTTTACGAACTTTTTTCATTTCACTCACTATTTACAAACATATATTCGAAATCGTTTAATTTCCCTTTTTCCTTTCACTAGTCCTTTCCACCATCCCCGAAACACTCTCGCACCGAAACCCATTTCTTTCCCTCCCATCCCTCTTACCTCCACTCACCCACCCACACAATCGCATCCTCATCCTGCAGATACACAGAGAGAGAGAGAGAGAGACAGAGAGAGCAACTCGCATTCGTTGCTCAACGACGGGTACAAAGCAATCGGCTAGGTAGAATCGCAATAAATCTGCGTGCCTCGCGAACGCGTGCATTAGCGTTCGCGTACGACGAGATAGCCTATAGTCCAGCATGCGAGAGTCCATATTTATGCGGTAGGCCGCCGTGATTCACGCGCGCCCGAGATAATGAGCAATTTGTAATATATCCGAATATAATCCGAGAACGAGCGAGCCTGCGAGCTTTATTCGGAGCTTTGACCGGTGGTGGGCCACGTGCAATTATTGGCTGATTCGAGCAGATTTATCGCTGACTATCGCGGTATCTGTGCGTATATATACGTGGAGTATATATGCTGTTGAAGAGAATGCGTGTGTTTAAATGTTTCGGAGTACTTTGTTTACCGATTCTTGGCGTGATGCTGTAGCGAGAGATTAATAATTGTTGTTTTTTTTGGATGTATATATGGTTGAGAGGTAGGAGAATGGGACGAGGTTTGCGTGCGCAGTGAATTTCTTTGTTTACGGATTTTTAAAGTGCAGGATGAACGCAGTTTTGGCAATGCAAGTATTTTTCTGTAGCATGATATGTAAATAAAATACTTAAAGGTATTTTGGTGATGCCAAGTCTGATGAGATGTTATTTTTGGTAAGCTTTAATTTTTAATTGAAATGGTAGAAACATATTGTTATAGTAGCTTTCGTATTTTTAGTTTGATTTATTATGCTGAAATCACAGCCTTACAAGAATAAAATAAATTAGATTTATATACTTTCTGGACACTTAAAAGTATATTACACTTTTAAAATTAACAAGGTAGGAGAGATATAAAATAGATGGCCTAAAGAGGCTGTATGATTTGTCGTAAAAAGTGCAAAAATACGTTAACATGCCCAGCTTGATATAAGAAGCTCTGAATTATATTCGCAAAACTTGATAAAATGATGCAAGATCTGAGATGTTATACGTGATCATAAGCAACGCAAATATAAATACGATCATCTTGTAACTATCTTCACAATACAAGAAACGGGTTGGACAATTATTTTACATAAAACTGACTAGAAACTTGTCTTACTGAATATATATTTCCAACTTATTATATTCAATTTTCCTAACAAAATCGTTAATTCAATCGTTACTCATCATCCATAATCTCAAAATCACGCGAAAATCTCCATTAAGCCACATTAGGCTAACACCCCAAAGTCACTTTGTAACTCAATAAACCTCGCGACCGTTTGTTCGCGAACAACCGCTTTACATTGACTCTCAACCTCCCAGCTTATATTCTCGTCTTATTAGACGCGTAACTTTTTCACGGGGTTTTAAAAGCTCGCGCTTTACTTTACGCAGTTATATAGCGAGGAGAAGTTCGCTGAAACACTTCGGAAGCTTTCGCGCGCAGACGCTTCTTCTTCTCGCCTTGCGCGACGACTCGGCGTAAAAGTAAATTGTTTGCTTTATCGGGGCGAAAGCGAAAGTTTACGGGGAGCCGCGAGGCGTGAAGAATTTTAAACGGTGATTGGTTGGTGATTTTTAAGGGTGATATGGTTGATTGGAAAAATTATTTTTATCGTGGTATCTACTCATGCTTTATAGTAGATGATTTAATGTTTTCAAAAAGGCATCATTATTTTTAATAATATTAAAGATTTGGTATTTTTATTTTAATCAGAGCTTGGTTTTAGATTTGGCTAAGATGTTATGAACAAAAATATTTTTTGCAATATTCCAACATATTTTTTCTACGAATTTAAAAATATGACCTACGTTTTTAAAGGAAATATCAAATAAAAATTACCGAGTTGAAAAAACTATGCTCTAATAAATATAAACTCCAATCACACACTCCTAAATTTAAACCTCACCATCCACACCTCTTTCTCGCTCTCTCCACCCTCTCAAACCTCCACATCAAGCTCCTCGGATTAGCGAAAGCACGAGCGCGAGCAAACGCCTGCAACCCAAGCGAGCAAGAGGGAGGAAGAGAGAGAGAGAGAGAGAGATCCACGCGCTGACGGACGGCTCGCGAGGCCTTCTCTCGTCGGCTCCTCCTCGTTCTCACGTCGTATATATATATATATATACGCGCAAGCGAGAGACAGAATCCCCGACCGCAATAAACCGTGCGCGCGCGCTCACTCACTCGCTCTTGCGCTTTATCGTCTCCCGCTGTTTCGTCAACGTGACTCTCGAGAAGCGCGTGTCGCGCGCGTATAGTACTACAAGGCATGACCGATCGAGCGCGTGGTTTTCTTCTTCTTTTTTTTTTTTTACTTCGTGCTCTGGCAAAGCGCGTGTAAAGGTTTATTTTCTGTTAGGGGGCTGTTCGACTTTTTTATGGCGAGGCTTTGCAGTGTATATACAAGGATATACAGAGTGCTGAGGTTGAATGTGAGTTGAAGTTTTTTTTTGCGAGGAATGGGTAGTGGATGGGGAGAAAAAGCGTACGTGTGTTATGGGTGGTTGTGAATTGTGAAGTACTGTTCGAGTACGGTGATTTATGTTTTTTTTAATGCTTTATTGTATATAGATAAATGTAAAAGTGTCTGTAAATAGGTGTATAAAAATGTTATGATTTTTTAAAGAATAATGTTTTATTGAATAATGTACAATGTTTTATTTCTTTGAAATGTATTCATGTGAATTTTTGATAAATAGCTAAAAGTAGGCATGAATTTAAGGTATTGCGCTAATTATGGATAAAACTTTTTTCTGTATACAGACTATACTTAAAATACTTAAATAAGGTTGAGAATAATGTATACTCAATAAGTACGTATGAAACTTGGAAAGAAATTTATTCTGTTTTTTAAGTGGAAAATTTGTATTTCTAATGTAACATTTGAAATAATGCTCATAAAATCTTTAAATATATGTCTCTAATTATATATGCGGTATGATACAGTTGATTACATTTTTGCGCACTAAAATAGTCGCCAATAACAAGAAATTGATTTTTAGTAGCGTCTGTGAGTGTAAAAAAAATTTTGTTTTAGTAGTAGAAGTTACTACGTGGTCCGACGGCAAATAGTAGTACGACCGTCGGTCGACAAAAACATGGCATAAACGTGAAATATATCGATCAAAAGTGGTTATTATCAAACGAAAACATTTAAATAAGAAAGTAAATACTTTTGATGTTATTAATTCCTTGAAAATTAAAAATAATTATTTTATTTTCCTTATGGTTTGTAAAATACGAACTGTATTCTATCTTTTCAGCACTTGTTTTGTAAATGAAAATGCAAATAATTTTTTTTTTCATTTACAAAAGTAGATACAGCGACAATTTATTTAAAAACGTTTAGGTATAAAAATTTTCTAAATTTATTTCATACAAGTTCAAATATATAAAAAACACTGATGTTAGTAGTTAGGTTAGTTTTAGTAAAGATATCTAAAACTATATTACATGTATAAAAAAAAATTCTTTACGAATGTTTAATAAATATTTATTATTTTCCCGCCCAATTATTTCATTTTAATTATGATGGTAATTCACAAAAAAAATTCTGCTACGTAAAGTTTTGTACAACCACTATTTATACTTTATCAAATGTAAACTACCATTTCGCGAACTTGAAATACCGCTTGCATTAAACCCCCCACATTTAAATCCCCATTCCACCTGTCACCCTAACCAAGCACTTTACTCTACCATATTCACACCAGCCACATATACCAAACCAAAGACTTAAAAAAACTCACGATCCGTTATCGGCGATAGCCGGCTGGGGCCAGGCCCTCGGCACCGGCTCCTCCTTGAGTATCTGCCTCATATCCTGGGGCGCGAAAACAAGGGGCGCTCGTGGATGATGATGGGGCGGAGGTGGCGGCGGCGCTACACTCGCCCCGTAGAGCTTCCTGCCCCAGTGTCCCTCCAGTTCGACAGGGCTGCCACCGCCGGCAGTAGTCCCTGTACCTCCACCTGCAGCCCCCAGACCCAGCCATGGCGACCCCCCAGCACCCACGATAGTGGAGCTGGGCAGGAGGCTGTTCCACTCGTCGGACCGCGTCGTGAGGCCGTACCCGTAGCCCTCGGGTGTAGAATTCGTCGACGGCGGCTGCTGGTGGTGGTGATGGATGAACTGGGGGCGACCGTTAGAGGGCCGCTGCGCCGTCGCTAGGCCCCTGTACCATGCCCCGGCGATGCTGGGTCCTCGCGGAGCTCCCCTTCAAAACACTGACAACACTCTCGCTTCGTACGTATGTATATCAACGTGTCAGCTGTCACTTCATAAGTCCGCTATTGTCACTGGGTCCATAGCACACGTGGCCGAATGAGCGAGAGATAAAGCGAGATATAGAGTATGAGCAAACACACGGACACACACCTGCTGCTGCTGTTGTTGTTACTTCTGTGCCAGTCTCTCACGGCGCGAGAGTCGTAGTAGTATCGTATGTATCCCGCGAGAGAAACCACACGAGTGCCGCTGGAGTGTCGTTTGTTCGTCGAACGGCTCCTTAACGACAACGAGGATGACGACGACGGCGACGTTTACCCCCGAACGTGTACACACAAAAACCCGAACTGTATATGTATATATGTATACGTGTATATGTATATGCGCGCGCGCGTGCTTTCGCGTAATCGTAGAGGGAGAAAGAGAGCGAGAGAGTGGCGCACACGACGGCAAGGAGAGCCGCGGAAGTCCCCAGCCGCGCGTTGCTTCCCGTTACGGCGCCGCTTGTCGAATGTGTCACGGGCCGCTGCTGCGGAGCAGCCGGCGAGCGAGCGAGCGAGCGCCGGGGCGCGCGCGGGGGGTCCCCTAGGTCGCGTCCGCAGCGGCGCAAGGGGCGGCGCAGCGGCCACTGCTTCGGCGCGAGGCGCACGGGGGGCGGGGCTTTAGATAGGGCAGCGCCAATGAGCTCGCGGTTGGGTGACCAATGAGGAGAGGGGGAGGCGCGAGACGACCAATGAGAGGTGGTTGAGTGGTGGGGAGGGGGAGGCGCTCGCGGAACGAGGACCGTGGCGCCGCGGTGGGGTTTGTCGCGGAGGCTTCGTCGGTTCATTGCGGCACGAGCCGTCGACGTGGATGGAGCGGAGCTTGTGTTGCCGTGTAAGGCGGGTTGAGTCAACGCGATATGTTAAAAAATCAGAAATTTTTTAAAAAATGACGAAATGTAAAATTTTTTAATTGGAGTTGGTTATGTGTGTATGCGACTGCTTGTAAAAATTTTCAGTTACACGTAATATTAGCCGAGAAGTTTGTTTTTTATCCTAACGAGAACCGTGCCTCCGACCGTTGCTCAAACTTAAACCTAGAAATAAATTAGGCAGGTTTCAATGTCCACAAATATTCATTCACCACTTATGTTGCTTATCTCTGCAATGCCATACTGTACAATCTCATGATATTTTATCGCGAGCTTCGCTACCTGCTATCTAGCGACAGGGTTAAATCCCGTTTGCTATTGTAATAGCCATTTACTTAGGCTTGTATTACATATATGCCCACGTAAAACTATAATATTATTCAAAGTGTATGTGATTTTATTTTTAATCTGTTACGTTCATAGGATTTCATTTATTCTCACAATTATTTCAGAACTACAATATTGTTGCGCTTATGTCTTAATCTACTAGTAATAACACGGATAAAAGTAGAATTGATGTTGGTATATATTTTTACGTACGTAAAGAAAGCGAGTGAATGAAATGAATAAGTCTCGTAAAAAATATGCTACAACCGGGATTCGAATACACGGTCCCGCGGATTCTAATCCGGCACTCTACCAACAGAGCTAATATCGCGAGACTTGCTCAAAGGCCTCACGCGCATCTTATTCTATCGTTATTCTAACGCATCAGGGCTCGGATATATAGCTAGCAGCTGAGCTCGTGACAGTATGTAGAATGGCGCTGTGAGGGTTGAGTGAAATAACTAACAAACTTATTTTTACTACTTCATTTTACTTCCTCGCTAGTCAACTGCTGCCGGTACACTGAATTCATATGTTTTCTTATAACGTACTTCTCTGCCCTTTTTCTTTTATCGTAAAGTCATTTTAATCGCAGTTATATTAAGAATCTAACATTAAAGCAACTTACTTTAAAGTTTGAGTATGTATTGATTGCGATCCAAAATTGTTAGAAAAATTTTCGTTCAGACAATGTAGAAGACGAGAGACTGAGGACTTAACAAAATAATAATAAATAACTAGCTACCGATGCGCTCGATATTTGCGTTTCACTTATCACTTAATTTGTTATACTTCTCCATTTAATCTATATTCCTAATTATATGAATGAAATTATATTCTGAATACTTGTTTACCTTCTCCAAGAATTTTTTCATATTTTTAACGAGTATAAACTAAGTTTTTACTTAAAATCAAGTCAACGTATTCGGGTACCAGTACAAACCAATCGTTCGAAAATTTGTTATTTCTCTCTTCTTTTTTCATTAGAAAATACAGATATTTCAAGACGACTTATTAAAACATATATACAATTGTAAAATTTTCACATATTATATCAATATTATGGGACTATTCGACCAATATTTATTTCAAAGTTACAGACTCGTGTATTTTTTTCAGTAAAAGTTCAAAAAAAAGGTTCGTCTTCGATGCATCAACTTTGTAAATTTTTAAAAGTTTTTGAACTGCTGAACCTTTGATTACTTGAATAATGCATTGTTAAACAGATTATAGGTGATTTTAATACACTATTTAATCACTATTTAATCATACATTGATCATATAGTGATATAGCTCATACACCAGTATCATGATTGTTTGTTAGTTTCTAAAATTTTAAATAATTACACAACTATGACTATATTAACAATCTGTTATTCGTTTAGCAGTTCACTTATAATCTACGAGTGAAACAGAATTTTATACAAGGTTGTTAGATTTTCAAATTTTAGCTTTTTCTCTATCATAAATAGAACTAGCGTTCGATGGCACGCTATGCGCACCTCTGTTCGTCTTTTGTTATCGAAAATTCGATATTCGATTGCTTACATATTCGATAAAACGATAGTTCTCGAATAGGATTTTTATATAAAGGATCAAACTTTTCTTTGACTTACTTGTACACAGAATCTGAAGAATCTGCAACATTTCTAATTTTAAATGTTGTTACGAGTAAGCTATCGTAACTCGTGAGTCAGAAACACTACCAACAAGCCACGGCCGCCACCGGCCGAACTTGTGCTAATTGGCGTCATATTGTAATCGGATGCTTTGCTTACTTCATATTATTACTTTATATTCGTACGTGTATCTACACATAACAATGTTCTCTCAAATCTTTTACCGCTAATTATTGACAATTCTGATTGATTAATGTATATTTTATTTTACTAGTCATCTCTAAGCGCGCTTCGCGCACCACTTTTGTTTTTATAACCTATAGCAACTCATTACTTCCACCAATCAAATCTAAAGACTATCCGCTCGTATGAGAAATAAATAAATATATAAATATATTTAACTTTATTAAGAAAAAGGAGGACATTTTTGAAAATTTATCTCATGTCTAAACCATGTAAACTACACCGTTGTTAAAAAAAACTTCTTTACCACAAGCGTAACCCTGGGCGAAAGCGGGATGGGTTAGATCGGTTTAGGTAGGTAAAAAGTGAAGTCCTCAAAAAACCTACTTTTAAACGAATACATATTTAGTTTATAAGTTTTAGCATGTAAGTTTATATATGTTTTTATTTTTATTTTTTTTTTGTATCTCCCGCTCTGCGCACAGGTAATTGCATTTTCCTCTGCAGAATTACTAATTTGTAATAATGTCTGGAATAAATAAATAAAAATAAATAAAACAGTTGTTGATTACAAGAATAATGGAGCTATAAAATAATTGGTATCCAACACAAATGGCAAAAAATTAAATAATATCGGCAAGCATATAACTCCTTATAAAACTTGATACCTCCTTAATCCTTCGACCGACAATTCTTCTTAATAGGAATCTGCGCTTCTCTATAATCGTTACAATTCTCCACCGCAAAAAAACGTCTCACCTCACACGAAGCCCTTTATATCACTCATCCACCATTACAATTCACCATCTCGTCCATCCATCTCATAACGAACCCCATAAATCTCCCACTCCGTGGGTAAAATCAATCCCATATCCTCTTTTTCGCTCTTTCGCGCGCGCGCGCGCGTTAGCTATTACTTAGAAGCCGATTAAGATTCCATCCGAGGCAAAGCAAGCGGCCTTGCTCACCTAACCGGCCATCCAATGAAAAGCCTGCTAGAAAGAAAAACCACGCCTCATCAACACCGACACAGACTCATTAGCTATTCGGAACGTCAAACTCGGCACGCGGTCGCCATATCGAAATCGGCGCGCTGTGAAAATATATGAACTGGACGCGCGTATACGATGCGAGGCCTTATTTATCTTTCTCTCGGAAGGTGCAAGAGAGTGATGTCGATAAGTCTTGTGCGGCAGGGCCGATGACGGACGAGCGGCCGCAACGCGCACGTATAGCGTCTGTACGCCCGGGAATGCGTCGGCGGTACAGGCGAGGTTGAAAGCTACGTGTAAAGAAGGTGCCGTTCGCGGTTGCCGAGCGCGATTTTGATTACCTTTTGAAGTCTCAATTTCGTCATGAGGCAGGTGTGCCCCTTTTTTGTCTCGGAAAATCGTTATTTGCCTTATTGGTATAGGATGGTTGAGCGTATAAGACGATGAAACGTGTTTTTAATTTATTCTTGAATTACTGAGTCTGGAGGCATAACTGAGCTGCGTAAGCAAATGGTTTCAATTGATTTTTAGAATATTGATGTAACAAGTTTTTCTCTAATACTGTTGGGAGAATCAAAAGATATCTGCTGCAAACAAAAATAAATTTTTAATGAATAATAATATTGTATAATGTCTGGATATATATGAAGTTAATATAACACTTTATTTTATTGTGAAACTTCAAACAATAACTTTTGACTCATGTATTTTTCAAATATTTTACGAGTAAAAGTTTAAACAATAGTCCGATTTTGGTTGTATTTTGAACCTCGTCAGTTTACTAATAAGTTTGAAGCAGTTAAATCTTTTTAATATAGTTTGATTAATGTAAATAATGGTTTACAAAGGTGGATAATTTCAAGTGGCAATTTTATTATTTACACTATTATATCAAATTTATTAAAAAAAGTTGGAAGAAATTTGCGAACAACTTGACCTACCTCTACTTCAAAAAGTTTAGAAAAAGAATAAAAAATGTTCCTTATAAGTACTATTCTCAATATAAGTTTTTAAAATAAAACAAAAATAGTTTAAAATTGATTAAGCTAGACCTCCAGTAATATTTAATCACTCTAAAATTCTAAAGTAAGACTTTTCAACACTTTATTGCAAACAATATATTTATATAGAACAGTAAACGTTTCTCAATACATTATTTCATCTGTTCATTCGTTAATAATAAAAAGTTAATCAATTTAATTCGACAATATTTAAAATAGAGAATAAAAGAATCACCTTTTCTGTACAGATCGCACAATTTTCCTATATTATTTGATGCATTCAACCCACTACCATGCATTTATCAAACCCCTTTTCTTCCTCCTTCTCTCTACCTCATCCCAACCCACACACGCGTGCACACACTTACCTCTACTTCTGTCGCCGACGGTACGGATCTCCTACATCCACCTTTCTTCGCAGCAGGTGCCGCGTCACGTATGGACGAGCCGACACCTCATCGGCTTTTTGCCCTCGACACCGCGAATCGCCACACGGCGGTAATCGTCAGATCGCTTGCGCGCACACAAGCTACGTAAGGAAGAACACTCGAAGCGATTTCTCTCTCTCTCTCTTTCTCTTCCCCCCTACGGGGCTCCAAAAACACACGGCGAGGTGGCGATTATCGCGCGTTTCTTCCTCGTTTTTTGGCGCGCACGCGCGTAGTCAGGAGTTTACGTGATGGTATGGCGCACAGTGGTCGGGGTTTGAGCGGTGCTTCAAGATGTCGTGATTGGAGGTATAGACGTGCCGAGTGGTTCGGTTAAAAGAGTATTGTTTGAGATTGCGGTAAGGGATATAGATTTGGTTGTAATGGTTGGGTATAGGTAAGGAGTGTTTGTTATATTAGAAGCGACGTATATTTAAATGTAATTTTGATAAAAACTATAATTAGATTTGTTTTCTTATTTGATGGCAAATGCTTCTTTTTAGCTTATTATGCTTTTTATAAATTATAATTATTCAAATTACTGATTTTGAGATAAAAAAATCGGGGTTCACGTGCATTCGTTGACCTAATTTTTTTTTCATCCATCTACCATAATTTTCATAATGACATGTCCGAAAAATTCTTATCGCATCATTCAATCGCAAAACTAGTTTCACCTTCACCAATGCATCACAACATAATACACGAAACTAAACCTCTCCTAATAAGCTTAATGCAAATCAAATATTCTACATATTAAAGCCATCACGCTTTTTCACAAATGAGATAAGCCTGCGCGCGACTAACCATCTTGACGAGTCATCCACACCGAAACTCACTTATCCGAAAGTAACCCCGCACCCATCTAATCCTCCGATAAAAGCAGCTATATATATACGAGAGCGCGAGTAATTTTGAGGATGACCGATATCCATATCTTACCTACCTCTCCCGTCATCCTCTCGTTACATCACGACCTTTCCACCCATATAAAATATACATACATACATACACACACAAAAGCACACGCAGGGCTAAGTGATGGATCGGAGTTTTCGGTATATAAACACACGCGCGTGTGTCGACGGCAGCAGAATCTTTGCCGCTAAGGGACGCCCCAACACGATGCGGCACTCGCTCTCATTATACGCGTATTGTGTGTATATATACGTATATATATGCGTGTGGATACCTGCGGGTCTTTAAGGCGCGAAACACGCGGCCGTCCGCGGCTTTACGAGGCCGTTTACACGGCTTTCGCGCACGGGTATGATCGTATAAACCGGGGTGAGTTTTGAGTAGCTTGGGTACCGTGTGCCGGTGTGTAGTGTCTTTCCGTCGGATGGACGTGTTTAGGGGCTCCTACTGGCTGGATATGAGAGGGTTTATGGTGGCGAAGAATGGGGTTTGAAAATATTTAATGCTTGGAGAAGAGGTGAAATGGTTATTTTAGATTTTAGGATTTGGTGGTGGCGGTAATTTAGATGTTTGTTATTAGTGTTTTTTTTAAAAGCTTAATGTAGCTATATAGAGAAAATAATTATTTGAGTTGTACGTATAAATTAAGGTTTTCGTGGAGACGTTTCTTGATATAAAAACGTATTGTTATTATTAATTGTTGCGTATAGTTCTAAAACTTCTTTTTAAACTTATTTATCTCAGAAACTAAAAGATTAGAAAAAAAACCTTCTTAAATTACTCAAAACACCCCAAGTAATGTCATCTTACGAAGTTATAATTACCTATGACTGCCGCTCACTCCCATCCTACTCTCTGCCACCACACTTCATTCTGAAACTCTCTGTACCCTATAAGGAAAAAAAGATCCATCTCGTTCTTCCGCTCGCACACGATTGTTTGCAAATGCAAAGTGGCTCAGAGAAGAAGCACGCGGGAGGCAAACGCGTCGTCGTCCTCCCGCTTTCCAAACGAAAACCAAGAGAAAGAGAGAAGATCAAATTACCCGGCACAGAACGCATTATCTCTACTTGATAGACTTTCTCTGCCCCGTGTATATCGGTACTCAATCACGAAATTCGCCCCGTTTCTGCGCTGGATTCGAGATTCGGTTAGTGGTTCGGTGGTCGATGAAATGTGAGGGAATGTATGTTGTTGTGCTATTGTGGAGAAAAACGTTGTTTGGTTCTTCCTGGCGAAGAATGAAATTTCTTATGATAGTCTATTTTTTAAATAAGTATGCCTCAATTATCACTTTGAAACTTATAATAAAAGATAAACCTTAATTTACCAAAACTATACAGCACAGCTAAATTTATCGTTCTCATCTGCTTACGACGACGAAGACTGAGCAGCTCTCCGAGATGTGCACCTTTTTCTTTACTCCCCTACGAAATTCCCGATTGCCATCGTCCCCATAAATTTATTCAAACAAATTCTATAATTACTTTTTTTCTCGTCGGAGGGAGCAGTAGAAGCACCGCTCACTTTGCCGCCACGAGACAGATTTATGTACTCCGTCGCTATATCGTTCGCTTCCTCCTACGCTTTAAAGAAATTCACTCCTTCGGAGCTAATTCATTTTAAAACGGAACTTTGCAAACTTACCGGGCGATTGCTTTGGTCTTTGTGATGAATGGGTTGTTTGTTTGGTTGGTTATATGGAGAATTTAGTACGTATCACCTTGAAAATTAGGTAAGTTCTGAAAGTAAGAATATCGTGAATTGTCGAATAAGTCTTTTATTTCTGTTAAAAGACGAAAAAAATTTTCAAAAGTAACATCGAATATAAATTGTTCATTTTAAACGATATTCGAATTTTTTATTGTACTTTAAAAGATGTTAAAGAGGAAAATCTCGAAACAGTCTTTTGTTCTTTTAAAATACTAGGTAAAATTTTTTTTTTACCTACATTTAAACTTTCCGTTAAACTTCAAAGTTTATTTCAAATCAGAAGTACAAAACCAACCTTCAAACTTCAATACAAACAAATTTTCCGAAACCTCATTCAATTCCAAGTCGTGATCCGTTAACCCGCAGGATACTTCACCTCAGCACGCGATCCACATCCGTTATACCCTCAGCTGAAATTAATGATTCAAACAAGCGTCCGCGCGCGCAGTCGGGCGCGGACCGATCGTTAACGAGACTGCGTCAACGTCATTGTGCAAAGTGCGCACTTGCGCGACGCGTGCCAAACCGGTTTCAATTTTTGTAAGAGTACTGCTCCCTCTCTTTCAGGCTCCCCCCCCCAGATGCATTCTAGACGAGCTCGTGATTCATGGAACCTTTCACGTCTGCCTAACAGCCTGTAACATTGCGCTGCAAGAGAGAAAGAGAGGGAGAGAGAGCGCCGAAAGAAATTTATTTCGCTGCTCTGTATTCCGACGGTTTAAATGCCGCTCGCGCGGTACTTGGTGAAAAAGTCGCGCAGTTGCGTGGAATTGGGATATTTAATTGGAGACACCGAGCGAGTGAGTTTGGGTGAAAGCCGTTGATGGGCTGACTGGATTGTGGTTTATGTGGAATAAGAGTTTTGCAATTGTTGTCGAGCAATTTTTTGTTGCGAAATGAATATTTGTAGAGCATTCTACTCAGAATAAGTTTGTTTTTATGTACAATGTAAAAACTAGTTCAGACAATTTGTACAGCGGTAACATTTAAGGGATTCCAGATAGAAATGTAGAGAAACCCTCGATACCCCAATTCATCCGATTCTCAATCCCATTACGAAACAATAAAACCGCCAATCTACATCGAATCCAACCTGACTACACTGTAAAAAAAAATTCCAGAAATTTAATGCACATATGCTGGAAGCAAATTTCAAGCAGGTACATTAAAACG